>CM053610.1:49543554-49559152 GCA_028646535.1 Procyon lotor
GGGTTTTCCAGAGAAATCATTACACAATCATTGGAAAGTGCTTAGCACAGAACCTGGCACAGAACAAGCATTCAATAAAAGTTCGTTTTTATTAATATTCCTTTTTTTAAATCTCAGACGGTAATGCCTTAGCGCATTTAAGGAATTCGCATGGGTAAACAATTTGGGAGAAAAGATGTTTCTATAATAATGCCTTAAATCTAAGCCCTTTGCTCTACTTTCTGGCCATTTTGAAAAGAAAAGATAAGATTTTCTAGAGGTTGTGAATGGGGTGATGTATTTTAGATTATCATTGCTGCCCTGGTTGATCGAGTGGGGGTGGCTAACTACTACAGTGGACACAACACATGCCCATCAGCCTCAGTGCACAAGGAGATCTGCCCTGAGGGCCGGTGGTGAGCCAGATGATGGCCAGGAGTCCCCTCGTGGGACCCACTGAGTGATGACAACGGGAATGCTGAAATAAAATAGACAATAAAATGGAACTTTCTGAAGTAAGGCCAGAGAGCTGAGGTGCACCCAGAGGTGCCAAGAAACTTGGACTCTGTGCCCGAAACACCTGACGTGCTGTCACTGCTGTCAGAAGCACTCCAAGGTCGTGCTGCTGTGACTTACAGAACACGTAAGTCATCACGCTGGTAAGATGGTGACTTACCCGCGGAGTCCCAACCAGGTAAACCAAGCACTGAGACGTGAGAGGACGCAGGCAGGATTTTTAAACATGCAATTAGGTGATTAAGAGTCTCCTATTTTTCACTGGGGAATTGCGTTAGACAACAGTTTCTGAAAATGATCATCCCAGGCTGCTGTGACACGCCCCGGGGAGCACCTGGTGCAAAGGTCACGAGGTTTTGAGCAGTGGGCTGAAGGTCCCATGCTCTCTCACAGGGACGGGGACTGGCGTGGGCGGCTTCCAGGGGATGGCGTGACGCAGCGGCCTCTGAGCTCTGACGACGGAAGCAAGCCCAGACCTCTCCCTTTGAGGTTTGCCGGGTATTACCTCAGGTAGTGAACAGTGACCGGCAGCACGGCACCCCCAGCCATAGAACTAGCATCGCTCAGCCTTTACGCGCTGTTGTAGTCACGTGGTAACGGGGTGGGGCGGGCACAGGGCCCTGTGGTCACGTGGTGGTGGTTGGGGGGCCTGTGGTCACGTGGTGGCGGGGCGGGGCGGGGCCGGTTCCCTCACCTGTTGTGTTCAGATCAGCACTGTCACTTGACCATTTAAAAAAATGCCCCCGAACTATGAAACTCTGGCACACACAACTCTCACAGAACCCAGCTGCCTCATCTGTAGGTATCTGCGGTAGCGCTAAAGGAAGAAATGAAATAGAACCCTTACGACTGTAATAGCTGATGATGGTAACGTCCTCACGTGCAGTATTTTTAAATTGGGCAGTAGACACATTTCCGTTGTTACCAGTCCTTACATTTCTGAGGTACAACACTTCTCAGGGAATATAAAGAGTAGCCTCTCCTTAGCAGATGGCCAACTGCTGCTCACGCTCCCCTATTTCTTAACAGATATCGCGAACGAGCACATTAACTACCTTCAAATGTGATGGCAGTCATTTCACAGAGCACTGGTTTTTAATTAATAGGATTTCCCCGGAATTACTTGCCATTTGGGGCCCTTAACAGATCTGAATCCTTTATCCCTTTAAAGTTCATTTCATTTTGCTTGATCTTAATGGCTTTTAAAAAATCTGACTTTTAATTGGGCCGTTTGATTTTCAGATTTGCTTCTATAGCTGGTGCTACTACTGTCTCCACCTATTTGAGATTTAAAGCCAAAGACAAATGTTTATGACTCCCCATTAAACATATTCATATATGCAAATATCTATTCTAGCAATTAGCTGTGCAGGATAGCCTACTCGTTATGCAAGTGCACCCCTCTGCAGGGACTCCCCAAGCCATCATCTCTACTGCTCTGAACCTGGGAAGGAAGTTATAAAACACCTTTCATTCTGTCTGAAGTCCACTGCTCTGTCAGGGTCAGTGCTACCATCTGCCTGGGCTTATTTTCACAAGCAGGTAACTACTCTCCTCTCTGCATTTGTTCAGAAGAGTTTAGCTCATGCCATTCCAGTTAACTGGGAGCCAGGAAGGCTAGGATAGGCTCACACTGGGGGGCTGGTGATTTAGTGCATCCAGTGCACAAATGAAGTAACAGTCTGGAAGCAAATAGAGAAATCAGGAGTAAGAATAAGGGGCTGGTTTAGATGACCTAAGAGTTTCAACTCTGATGTATTCCTATCCAGGGTGTCATATCTACATCTTTGGGAACCATGGTGTTTCATAGAGAGAGGGTGTTTGCTCACACGTATCTCCTTTCTGGACTTCCTCTTCCAGGGACTGTTCTGGTTGTTGGTGAAATCGACAAATAATCTGATTCTGAAGGTTCATCCTGTGGCGGAGGATGAAAGTGCACTGTAGCTCTTCTGTTTATGACCTTATTTTTTCTTAGGAACAGTAAGTTCCAATGGTCCTTTTCTCCCACTTACAAGCTGAGTGCACCTGCCACTTTCTACACAGGCCTGTCTTTCCTGAGGGCCAGCATCTCATTTCCTATCATTTAAGACTTTCGCAAAAAACCAACCTCCTTTAGAAGACCTGTTAAACCCTGGTGAGATATGAGATGAATGCGTATCTTCAAAATTTCAATTGAGCAACTGCCTTTCCCAATACGACCTATATCTAATACATTAATATAGAACAAATGGAAATCAAAGGAAACTGAAAACCAACATCAACAAAAAAAACTTAGTGGTTCTAGAGCGGGGGTGAGATGAGTTTTGGAGACCGAGGAGCTCAAGAAAAGCTGCAAGGAGGAGGGAGTACCTGAAGGGCTTCAAGTCCAGATGAGGCAGATGAAGTCAGGGACCTCTATCCTGCCCCACAAAGGAAGAGTGACAGACAAGCACAGAGTGGGAATGGAGGTTGTTTATTTCCCTTACTCTCATGGTTTTTTTTTTTTTAAATAATACATACACATAGTTCAGAATTCCCCAAATAGCATAAGATATACAATGAAATGTCTCCCTCCTGGCCTTCTTCCTACCTTCATACTTCTACTCTCATCCCCCAAAGTCAACCCTGTCTGTAGCTTCTTATATATTATTTCAGAGTTTCTTTATGCATTAACAAACAAATATGAATGCTGCGCATTAGATTCCTCAGGGTAAGTACATGACATTAAAGAACCATGTGGTGGACAAATATGATGTTAACTGAACCCTAATTATCTGGCTGTGGCAGGCAGCTTCTAAGATGCTCCCAGGGATCCTGCCTCCTGGTGTGCTGCTGGTACTCCCCTCTCCTGAGTGTGGCTGCACCTAGTGACTGGCTTCTAGTAAACAGAGGAGGGCAAAAGTGATAGGATGTTACTTGTAAGTTATGGTGACCTCTGCTAGCTGGCATGCATACTCTATTTACACTTTTTGCCGGCCTGTTTGGATGGAAGAAGGCGGCCATGTTGTGAGCTGCCGTATAGAGAAATTCCCGTGGCAGGGAACTGGGGTGGGGGGATCTTCTGGCCAACAGCCAAGAAGGAACTAAGGTCCTCAGTCCAGCCACCCAGGACAAACTCAATTTTGCCAACAACCATGAGTGAGCTTGCAAGTGGGTCTCTTCCCAGGTAAGGCTTGAAATGACTACAACCCACCCACACTTTGCTGCCTTATGAGAGACTCTTAGCCATATGACCCAGGTGAGCCACGCCCAGATTCCTGACCCACAGAAACTGTAGAGTGATAAATGCTGTTTGAAGCCACTAAGTTTTGGGATAATTCGTTAGGCATCAATAAGTAATTCATATGCTGGCAGATGATATTAAACATTTAGTATGTCCCTTTTCAAGATCACTCTTAGCTGCTTGAGCTAAAAGCATTAGTAGCCATTATTCGAGCCATCCAACAGAAGTATAAGGCGGGCTTAAAAAGTAATTAAAAAGTTCTAAAAGCCATGTTAAAAAGAGTAAAAAGAAACAAGTAAAACCAACTTTAATAGTATGTTTTCTTTACATCAACATATATCAACATGATAATATACACATTCCAATTGCTCACTAGCCACATGTGGCCAGTGGCTCCTATACTGGGCAATACAGGCTCATACTTTTTTAGAAGGTGAGGGGTGTTCAATCTCCATGAGGTTGTATGTTTTTCCCAACCCCACTCAGCCCTCAGCCCCCTTTTGCTTCTTTCAGATGTCAATCTTCTCCAACACATCCTGCCTACCAGGGTACACTGAACAAGTCTGTGACAGCAAAGGTCCTGGTAACTTAGCATGTGCAGGAGCTGACAGAGGAGAAAGGGAAGGCTTTGGTCAGAATCACTGCAAACTCGTGCCCCCACTGGCGATCCTTCACCGAGACTGGGATCCCAAAGGCCCATTTTGTTCCATTTAAATGTTTCAATGACCCATCTTTGCTTCCAATTCTGATGATGCTAATTATATGTGGCACGACACTCCACAATGTACATGGAAGCTTCTGGCTTCACGGAAGAGGTGGAAGGCAGAAAACTGCAAAGAGCTGCAGGTGGCTCCCAAGAGGGGTGACATGCTCAGGGCAACATGTCGAGGAGCCACGGCCTAGGAAAGCAGAAGAGTGGGCTGTCTTGCAAATACACCTGTCAGAGGCCGACTGGGCAAGGGAACTCTGTACACTTGCTGCTCTGACTTACCTCTTACCCACTTCTCTTGCATATAGTAAAGACATATCTCACAAAAGTTATTTAAAATATTCTGTTTTTTTAAGTTGCGTATTTTTAAAAACGTGCTGGTTGTTTTTTTCACTTGGAATTGCAGCTCTATCTAGGGATGTTGGGTGGCCCAGAGGGAACTCTCTGTCTAGGAGAAATAAAATGCTGGGCCTGTTTTCCTTGAACATCCCATGGATGGAAAGCACCCAGAGGGATGTAGTGCCACATACAGTTCATGTGGGCATGAAAATATGAAAATGCTCCATCTCTTCCATTTAGGGCAATGCAGTCGTCCACGGTTATAAAGGAGCATTCTCTGAACACATTAGACTTTAAAATTGCTTCCCCCAGAAAGCATTATAGGAGAAGAGGACTGTAGGTACTCTCTATCATTTTTATCAAAAAACAACTGAGGTTTTAGAAATAGCACTTTAATAGGGAATGCTTTCTCCTCAAAGACAGTTTAAAAATTCCTATCCTTGTTTGTTACAAGGACTTCTAGAAAATCAGTTTCTGAATTTGATGTTCTCAGTATTAGAGGATTCAGTTTCTGAGTAAATTCAAGTACAGTGCGTGAAAGAATAAGATCCTTTTCCAAGCAGACACCAGAAGAGAGGTTAGAGGACCCTAACGGGGAACATAAAGTTTTCTTGGCTGCACAGATCCGATGATGGGCATTTTTCTCAATTCTCTTTGAAGGGGAATTTATACCTAACCAGAGGGGAAATGAGATATGTACATATGGGGCTCATGTTTGTGATGCTGGATATTAATTGGTTTTCAATTAATTAGTAAGCTGGTTGCCTATTCTGTTTGCTAACTAATGGTTAGCTTATTTAATTGATAACTTTCAACAGCAAGAATGCACTGAACCTAGAAGGGTCATACATCGACTAGGTTAAGATTTGTTCTTTCATTCATGATACCAGTTTTTGCATTTTTGTGGCTATTGTTATTAATAAATTAATTGCCAAGAGAGTCCCTAGTTGGGAGATGTAGTTGGACTGGCAAATTGTTAGAATGAGAAAAGAGAACCAAGCACAACCTTCTAATTAGCAAATGCATACACTTTAAGCTACACCAGCCTTACCTGTTGCCTGTGAATGGCATAAACTAAACTTTAAGGCACATTGGAATCACTTGGGATTTTTGAAAAATACTAATGCCTGGCTTCCACCCCACCCTCATGTTCTGATGTAACAGGGATACATACGATCTGGGGATCCAGGTGTTTTAAAAGGCCCTAGGTGATTGTGATTTACAGCAAAGTTTGGGAGCCACTGTACTACACAGAACTGAACAAAGAATCAGAAGAGCTGCATGCCTTCAACAGTTTTGGGCCTAAACTCTGAAGTTTTCGTTTACCCATTAACAAAATGGGATGACAGGAGCACCTGGGTGGCTCAGTCAGGTAAGTGTCTGCCTTTGGCTCAAATCATGAGCCCAGAGTCTTGGGATGGAGCCCAGCATCGGGCTCCCTGCTCAGCAGGGAGTCTGTTTCACCTCTTCCTCTGCCCCTCACCGCCCCCCACTCGTGCACGCGCTCGCTCTCTCAAATAAATAAATAAATAAATAAAATCTTAAAAAAAATGGGATGATAGTTGATTCAAATGAGCCAATAAAGGTAAAAGCACACTGGAAACTGCAAAGCCTTATAGATGCTTCTCAGCAATGGGGTTAGCATTATCGTAGGTGCTTTAAAAAATATTGATTCATTTTGCAGTGAAGGAAACCATCAACAAAATGACAAGGCAACCTACTGAATGGGAGAAGATATCTGCAAAGGACATATCTGATAAGGAGTTAATATTCAAAATATATAAAGAAAATTTACAACTCAGCACCAAAATACAAATAATCCAATTAAAAAATGGGCAGAAGACCTGAATAGACATTTTTCCAAAGAAGACACACAAAGGCCAACAGACACATGAAAAGATGCTCTACATCACTAATCATCAGGGAAATGCAAATCAAAACCAAAATGAGATATCACTTTATACACTTGTCAAAATGGCTAGAATCAAAAACACAAGAAATAATCAGTGTTGGCAAGGATGTAGAGAAAAAGAACCCTCACGTACTATTGGAGGGAAAGCAAATTGGTGCAGCCACAGCACGGAATTTCCTTAAAAAATTAAAAATGGAATTAGCATACATTCTAGTAACTTCACTACAGGCTATTTGCCCAAAGAAAACGAACAGACTAATTCAAAAAGATATAGCACCCCTATGTTTATTGCAGCATTATTCACAATAGCAAGACAGGGAAGCAACCTAAGTGTCCATCAATGTGAATGGAGAAAGAAGATGTGGTATATATATAGTGGAATATTACTCAGCCATAAAAAGAATATACTGCCATTTGTCACAATATGGATGGATCTAGAGTATAATGCAAATGAAATAAGCCAGACAGAGAAAGACAAATACCACATGACTTCACTCATATGTTAAATTTAAGAAACAAAACAAACAAATGAAGAAAAAAGAGACAAACAAAAAATAGACTTATATACAAAGAATAAATTGGTGGTCAGGGGTAGGTTTGTGAGGAAGAGGAATGAAATAGATAAAGGGGAAAAAAAATACTGGCTCATGGGCCTCATCCCCAGAGAATCTAATTTAATTGGTCTTGGGATGGGCAGGGGCATCAGTATCTTGACAGGCAACCCAGATGACTCTACTGTTCAGCTAGGGTTAAAAAGCACTGCCTCAGTTCCAAGTGAATGATCGCCTTCTCGTTAAAGCCACCGCCAATCCACAGGACAGAATTCTTCCCATCTTAGCTAATTTTGCACAGAATTAAGGCACTCTAGAGGACTGCTTGTCAATTTGCTCCAAGTTTTCCTCACCTTCCATTTGAGTAAGAGTGCTTACAAGGGAGAGGTGTGTTTCCTAGGAGAAGGCACAAACCCATCATGACTAATGAGTTAAGGAAGTATTGTTAGTGGTTGAGAATTCTTCAGTGGTGGTTTTCAGAAAACACAGACAGTGCGTGGGGGCACCTGAGATTGTTTTCTGGCCTGTTCTTCAGCCCCTGGGTGGAAATACAGACGGTTATAGGTTATCTTGCCTTTTACGTTCTCTGGGGGAGTCCCGGAACTTTCTTCAAGACAAAATAGCACAGCTGACATCTCAGCTCCCTTTCAAAGCACTACCCTGTACCACAGGGGCTAGAGGCCTGGGAACTGCACTCCCTGCCTGCAGGGCTTTTGGCTAGATGTCACCAGGAGAGGTACTGAATAGGGTTTGGGAGGTCAAAAAGGAATGGGAGCCATTATTGTTCCTAGGGCAGCGAAAGCAGGTGTATGAGCTTCAGCAGATGGCAGACGTGCTCTCCGCTGGTGGCTTCCAGGCATCTTTCTGTAACATGTGTAGGTGCTACAGACCTCTGAGATTATTGTTAGCAGTTTTCTGTAATTCCAGCTTTACTGATTTCCTGGTGGCTCCATGCTTGTAGCTTCCCTAGCCCTCCTGATGGGTTATGCCCAATGGTTAGTGCCTTTCTACTTAAAATACTAGGGTGGTTTCTCTTTCCCAGACCAAACTCTGACTTACATGTACAGTAATTAAGAGCATGAGCTCTGGAGTGAGGAAGCCTGATTTACTGATGTACATCCAAGCCCTGCCAAATATGAGCTGTGTGTCCTTGTGCAAAGAATCCAGCATTGCTCTGTCTCGGTTTCCTCATCTTTAAAACAGAAAAATAAGAATGTTTACCTCCCAGGAACACTGTAGGAATTATATGGGGAAAATGCATAAAACATATGTACAGTGCCTGATACACAGGACTCACTCAATAAATATGCAAAATTATTATTGGTATTTTATTGGCATGCTATCATTTATGATCATTTCACTTCTTCTAACAGCGAACATAAACTTCTTAATTTATTGACCATCTCCAAAGAGCCAGGGATATTCTAGGTTGCTGGCGATACAAAGTTGAAGAAGTCTTTGCCTTCAAGTGGCTCACTGCCTTCTGGAGGGAGAGGCAGAGAAGTAAATCTAGCAAAGTAATAAAAAGTAGGAGCACAAATAACCATCTTCTTTCTTTGTTAGACAGTGCTGACCCCTTTAATTTTTCCTTATAGGTTTTACTCTCCAGGCTTTGAAACATCTCTGTAGTTTGCTTCTGTGTCTACTATAAGTTCTCCAATGTGCTTCCGAATGTACAGGCTCATGTGAGGGACACAGTCCACTAAATAGGCTTTATCAATATTAGCTGGAATGGGAGAAACACCAGTCCTATGTTGGAAGTCAAGAGTTCCAACAGTTCTCCCTTCCTGTCCATCTGCCTCTTTGTTCAGGATACCCACAGGTCATTTGAGACTTCATCACAAATTTTAACAACCTTGCCCTAGGCTCTGTGGACCTAGATGACCATTCTGGCTTCTGTGAATGTGACTGTGGAGGGGGCCAAGCCAGAACTGGATACTGCAGAGATCCAGCCAAACCCTCATCTCAAGCTGTCTAGTCTCCTGGGACATACGTCCTCAGAGTCTGCTACCTGTGACTTGGCTGCAGGCTTTTATACTAAAGCCACTAACCCTCTTTGCCACAACCACAATAAGCTGACCACTTAAATGTAAAGAAGAGAAGAGGACAACCATGTCTCATATTAGAGAAAAAGCATCTTATTAGCTATTCATTAAATTGGGAGATTGGTATATGATCCTCAAACTAAGGCATTTCCATAAATTCAGCTTAATGATATCACTTTTGTAGTACTTCACATTTTATCTCTGATACTTCCAGAATTTTTCATTATAAAACTAATCCAGGTGGTCTGAATATATAAAGCAGATAACCTCAATTAAAAAAAAATCTCATATATACCAGGATTAATTCCTTTTTTTTTTTTAATGCATAGGGTTGAAAATTGGCCAAATATATTAAATGTTCTATACTCATTCTCAGGTATGCACAACTGGTTTTTGCAATGGGAAACAATTACCCATTCAACATGCATCTCTATCCACCAATTACATTCCTTCGGGAGTTATTCTGCTTATGGTGATACAGAATGGATCAAACAACTCACGCAAATTATATCCCGCTGTATCTATTGCAAGGGAGGGTTCCATTCACTGGATTGGAAACAGGGTCACAAGCATCAGTCAAGGTCACTCCATGAAAAAGTTTCAGCATTTCCTCATGGTTTTAGATCAGGTGTATTTTGGGGTTAAGTCAAGATGAGTAAAACTGCAGAATCAAGCTCTTTGTTGCCTACCCAGCTTTTTACATATTCATCTCTTTGACTTTCAGGTGGCAGAAACAAATCTCAAGTGCAAAGAAAATAATTCATGTGAAAAATTTTAAGTGGTAGTGCATATTTTTGAAACAGAATGTGACTGCAGAATAGTGTTTGTTCTACTTACTGCTTAAGAAAATAATCAGTTGGTGCCTGGATGGCTCAGTGGGTTAAGCATCTGCCTTTGGCTCAGGTCATGATCATGGGGTCCTGGGATTGAGCCCCGAATTGGGCTCCCTGCTCAGCGGGGAACCTACTTATCCCTCTCCCTTTCCCTTTGTCCCTCCCTCACCAGTTGTGTTCTCTCTCGCTCGCTCTGCTTTCTCTCTCTCTCTCTCAAGTAAATAAATTAAAAAAAGAACCAGTAATAATCATGATAAATATAGTTACTATCCTAGAGGTCATGGTATAAATCCTGCTTAAGTGGATCTGTTCTTTGACAGAAGACAGGAATAGGGATGAAGACAGACAGGACCCTAGTTCAATGCAGACTTCCTGAGTTTCCAATTTTAAATGGGTCAAGAGTCCTGGTTGGTACTTTTTCATTAAAATGGTAGAAAATCAATTGAGCTAAGGACCGACACTAAACAACATTGCAAAGAAGGTGCACTTTGTCTTTGGCAATCTCTACCAACTTAGGTGTACCCTCTCCCTCTTCCAAGGTTAATACCTCCTTTCTCATGCAGCACGTTCTTTTTCTGTCCCAGGGTCCTATCTGGGATAAACAGACATGACATTCAGTTGTCATGTTTCCTTAAGGTTCTTCTTCTCGGCTTTGACAATTTCTCAGTCTTGCCTTGTTTTTGATGACCTTAACCATTTTGAGGAGTGTTGGCCATGTATTTTGTAGAATGTCCCACAGTTTGGGTTGTTTGATGCTTTTCTCATGATGAGATTGGGGTTCTGGGTTCTGGGGAGGAAGACCCCAGAGGTAAAGTGCCATTCTTATTCCATCGTATCAAGGGTGCATGTTATCAACATGACTTATCACTTATGATGCTAAGCTTAATCACTTGGCTGAAATTGCACTTGTCAGGTTTATCCACTGTAAAGTTACTCTTTTTCTTCCCTTTCCAGACTGCATACAGAAGTCACTAAGTACAACTCATGCTTAAGGGGCACCTCCTTGAGGGACAGTGGCCACAGAAATTATATGGTATTATTCTGTACAATAAATTCACCTATTCACCTTGTTTATTTTTTTAATCACTTATTTATATCTATATCTATATGGACTCTTGCATATTTACTTTCTGTATTGGGTTATAATCCAACACTAGTCAACTATTTTTTTTTTTAAGATTTACTTACTTGAGAGGGAGAGAGAGAGGGGGCATGAGTGAGCATGGAGGGGAGAGGGAGAGAGAATGTCATGCAGACTCCATTCTGAACATGCATGGGCTCCATCTCACGATTCTGAGATCACGACCTGAGATGAAACCAACAGTCAGGCACTCAACTGACTGCACCACCCAGGTACCCCTCAAGTATTTCTTAATCACATACAAAGTACTAGACTGAATAGGCCTTCTGACACTCTATAGATAGAGCCAAGGGGCAGAGTCATAATGTGTTGCCAGTGGTAGCAATAGACATAAATCAAAGCCTTGTCGTCACCTGTGCAAAGTGATTAAGATCTGGCCAAAGAGACATTTTAAGTCCCAACAAGGCATTCAGATTCTGATGAGCAAGAACAGAATTCTTTCTAAATGATAGTTGTCTGCATATTCATATGTATACACTAGAGCTAAGAGAGATATTCAATCACCAAATGAAATAGACACCTTTGATTCTTTGTCTTGTTTTCTCATGCTGATTTATGTGACATTCATGTAACACTTCTTCCTTAAAATGTTCCTTGCCCAGCCTCTCTGGTCCCTAACGTTCTCTTTATCTTTGACTTCCCATTTCCTCTGATGAAACTATCCATTTTGCCACTCTTCAGAAACTGATGTTACCTAGGATCCTGTCCTCAGTTCTCCTCTCTCTTTCCCCTTCTCACCTCCTCATCTATTCCTGAGGATGACATCCATGATCTCATCTACAGGCCCCAGTGCACCCTGGTTTTTCAGTACTATGGCTTCCTGGAGGCCAGAGACCACATTTATCCTACTGGACATCTTTAGTGTCTAGCAAAATGCCTGGCATTGAATAACCACACCACAAATGTTTGCGAAGAAAATAAATGAATCTCCACTTGAATGTGCCTCCACCTTGATTTGTCTAAAACCAGAATCCCTCATCTCCCCACTTAAAATCCAACATGCACTGCTGAATTGGGTGCCCAGGTCTGTGGTACTGCTATCCACCTGGCCATCTGCACATGGTTGCTGACTTCCTTCCTTTCCTCTTTCCACACAATAAAACTCTTCAAGATGTATGTTCAATATCTTAAGTTTTCTTTTGAACCCACCTTCCTCCATCCCTCATGATACTGCTTTAATTCACACTTCTGGTTCCCCGGTAATAGCTGAGCAACTCCCTCCCTCCAGTCTTTCCTCCAGTTTCTGCTGCTCATCTTGCTGCAGTCCAACTACAATTGAAATTCATAATCCCTGCTGCTTGTCAAGGCCCACAAGGCTCTTCATGGCCTGGCCTCAGCTCTTTGCATTTGCTAGCCTGTTCTAGCCCTTGGATGCATTACTGGAACAGTGCAAACTTTGTATAGTTCCACTTGTCTGACCTTCAGCCTTAACCTCTGCTCCTGCCTGAAATGCCCTTCTTTTCGTTCCCTGCTTTCATCTATTACTCATCCTTCAAATGCCACCCAAATGGCACATTGTCTTGATGCCCAGTGACCTTAATTAATTACCCTCTTCCGTACACTTGTCTATTAGCACATTTGCCACTCTAGAGTGTAATTATCTGTCTTCAGAGTCGGTCGTCCCCCTGACTCATGGGCTCCTTGAAGGAAGTGCCAGCTTCATTCCTTTCTGTGTCCCCAGCACCAGGGGCACACAAGTATTTACCTAATGAAAAGTCCTAAGCACACTGCACAGAACTTGATCCAGGACTACAAATGGAATGGGATACATTTAAAATATGCCTTTAGAGGGCTGAAATATAATGAGCTCAAAATAAGTTATATAAAAATTTACTTTAAGAGGCAATTGAATTTATGATAACCACACTTTTTAAAGTTTATTGCCTATTAACTTTAACAACAAAAAGTGGCTGGGCAAATCTGTCTGCTACAGAAAAAGCAACAACAGAAAGGGGGGAACCTGGAGACTCCCAGGGCCTCAGGGGGCTGTGTAGCTGTTTACCAAATAAAAGGTGCTAGGCTAATGGCCATGTGCTGCTGCTAGAATTCCTGCAGGAAACGACGGGATAGTGTATGCTACTTTTTATCCAGATCTTTTCCCACTAAAGATCCGGCTTTTGACAAATATATTTTGGTTAAAGGTATCCTAATACAAGGTAATAATAATTAAAAAAAAAAAGATTGGGGCGCCTGAGTGGCTCAGTTGGTTGAGCATCTGACTCCTGATTTTGGCTCAGGTTGTGAACTCAGGGTGGTGGGATCCTGCCCTCATTGAGCTCCCCGCTCAGTATAGAGTCTGCTTGTCTCTCTCCCTCTGTTCCTCCCCCTGCTTGGGCGCTCGCTCTCTAAAACAAACAAACAAACAAACAAACAAACAAACAAACTTTTTAAAAAAGATTAAATTTGTGTTTTGAAGAGGTCCTATGCAGGCATGGTAGAGTGTTTTTTGTTTTTTTAAGATTTTATTTATGTATTTGAGAGAGGGGGAGAGAGAAAGAGCCTGAGCATGAGCAGGGTGAGGGGCAGAGGGATAGGAAGAGGCAGACTCCCCACTGAGCAGGGAGCCCTTTGAGGGGCTTGAACCCAGGACCCTGAGATACCGACCTAAGCCAAAGTCAGAGACTTAACTGACTGCGCCACCCAGACGCCCCTGGACTCTCTTTCTTTTAGTTTCCCTGGTGGAGAAGGCAGGATGGGGAGGCCAGTAAGAGTCACATGGGGAAGGACGAAGATGCCAGCATGAATGTGGTATCAGGCAAATGGGGCACATTCTGTCTTAATGTCGTGATGTGAGGCACAAAAAGGGAGTGACAATGGTATGTAGGGAATATGTGTTAAAGGGACTCACCCTGACGTTGCCTTGATGTTGTTTGGGCCAGAGACCCAGTCCCTTTGGAAGCTGAGGCCAAGCAGGTAGTTTTTAGCCCTATCACAGGTTCCCCCACTGCCTTTTCTTTTTCTTTACCAAACCAATCTTGAGCAGGATTTCCTCATCTCCCATCTGCAATACACTCCCTGCTCCAGAAAATTCTCAGGTTGCCTGATTCCCAAGGCTGGTCTCCATAGCAGGCTGTGCCCAGTGACTGCTTACTCCTCCCACGCTGGGTTGGACGTTCTGGGGAAAATTTGGTCTTATTTGTGCACCAAGAACTCCGTATGGGATCTTTCAGTGCATCTGTGCCTGAATTATTTTCATGAAAAATACAGCCACCATAATAAAGCCCTGTCCAGTTTAGGAGTGTTATTTTGGAGCATCCAGTGTTGCTGACACCCCTGTGCCCTTGTCCCCAGCTGGTGTCCATGCTGGGGCTACTCCCCACTTTCTCTGAGCTGCCCACCCCAAAGGAATCCTTCACTCAAGACGACAGTCAGAAGACTCAGACCGTAAAGGAGCTCGTGTGCCAGGAAAATCCTCTTAAAAGGGAGTTTAGAGGTGAAGAAGCTTTGGTGACAATGGAGACCAGCGGTTTATAAACTGTTGGTGTCAGTGGTGGCACCCCAACTCTTTCTTCAGAGGAAAACCTGTGCAGGAGAGCAGAGGCCACGGATAAGTGTCATCAGCCACTTTTCCCTCCTGCAAGGAAATAGTGACAAAAAGCAAGCAGCCACCCTGCCATCAGTGAGACGCCATGCGACGTGGGACAAGCTGTGCAGAGCCTATGAGCCTGTGACTGGATCAGGAGAAAAATGAACTTAAGGGAAAAGCTCCCCCAGTAGAAGCGCTGTTGGCTAGAAGGTGGAAATTCATTCTGAGGGAGGTCTTGTTTCAGGAGGATATTTAATTAGTGATTAGGGTCCAGGGAAGGACTAAGTTCATATAATTAATACCATCTGAAATATGGGAGGTGTGTGTCAAGGGCCTGTCTGAGTAGCCTTGTTGCCCTTCTTGGTGGAGCTTCTGGAAGCAGTCCCTGGTCGCTGGCCTTGCCTCAGGGGTTGGCGGCTGAGTCTGCCAGAGGGGCAGAGTCAGGCCTTTGCTGGAGCCCACGGAGGGTGTGGCCTTCAGGCCTGGCCCCTACCTCCTCCTCTGAGATGAGCCTTCCTCCTGCCAGAGCCAAGGACTGTTAACTCCTTCCCCTGCAGCACTGAGTCCCAAAGCAGAGAAAAGCCCTAGCTGCTAAATCCGGTTCTGGCCTTTGCTGACATCTCTCATCTATGGGGTGGCCCCTGGGGGCCAGGGAGACAGAACAGAGAATTCTGCTTGTCCCTTCCCTTGCTCCCGGCCCCTTCTGAAGCAACGCTGTTCTTTATCCCTACTTTTCTCTCTTATCCACAGCAGCAACAGTTGGGAAGAGTTTACCAGGCTATGGAGGCTGGAGGTGGCGCTGTGCCTGAGACATGCAGGGGCAGGAGGAAGACTGGCTGATGAAG
>CM053610.1:49559652-49608037 GCA_028646535.1 Procyon lotor
CTCCCTCCCTCCCTCTCTCTCTGTCTTTAGGTGATCTCATCCATTCCCATGACCTTCATTTTTTATGTGCTTACAATTTCTAAAGTGTTATCCTCAGCTCAGAACTCTCTTCTGAACTGCAGACCTACTTGACTTTTCCACTTGGGTGTGTCACAAGCATTTCAAATTCAATTGGTGCCGAACTGGATTTCAGGTCTTTGACACCCCTTACCCACCCATACACAAATATATTCTTCTTGTGATTGTTTCCATTTCTAAAAGTAGCCCTGCCAGACACCCAGTTGTTCAAGCCTAGAAACATCAGGCTCATCCTTGACAGCTCCCTATTCCTCACTTAAATGTTAATTTTATCTCTAAGGCCTATAAATTCAACCTCCAAAATTAAATAAATACTAACCTTCCCATCCCTTTCCATCCTGGCAAGTCTAAACCAATCTAGTAGACACCAGCATATTTCTATTCTTCCTCTATAATGCAACCTCCCCACACTGATCTTTTAAAAATATAAATTAGATCAATTCATTCCTTGGTCTAAAACCTTAAATAAGTTTTCTGTTTCACTTGAGATAAAATCCAGAGCCCGTAGCATGACTAACACTACCCTAGACGAAGGCTAGCTTTACCCAGTTCTTTCTCTTCACTTCACATCAAGCTCATTCATGGCATGTTAGCCAAATGGGCCTTCTTTCAGCTCCTTTAACAAGCCATGCTCAGCTGCCTCAGGGCCTTCAGAGGCTTCTCCTCCCTCATTTTTTTTGGTCTGACCAACACCTTCTTATCCTGGAAGTTCAACATAACTCACTTTCTCAGGGGGCCTCCCCATTATCTAAATTGGACCTCCCAGTTAGTCCTTCTCCCGGTCATCTGAACCTTTCTTCTTAAGTCTCATCATAATTTTAGTTGTGTGCCGTGTTTACTTCTTAAAATATCTGTCTCTACCAATAAGACTGGAAGTTTCCTGAGGGCAGGGACTGTGTCTGGCACGGCAGTGGTGCTAAATACTTACTGAACAGATACATGAATACATGTACAATGTTGAGTTGAATTGACAGTATTTCCTGCTTTTTATTTTCCAACATCAAAGAAGACTTTTGCTCTACCTTTATTCTTTTACTGAACTCTATGTTTTTTTCAAATTAGTCCTGTCCAAACATCAAAGGTGTTGACAGAGAAGACAAAAACATAAGACCCAAAATCTTAAGGTGGCTATAGATTCATGTACAAATAATCTACCTATTTAGGAGGAAAGATCTATCCTGTCTCCATGGAAATGTCTTCTTAAGTACACTTATTGCCACGCCATGTTGAAGTTACAAGTGTTTAGAATTTATCTCAAACAGAAGCCTCAGAAACTAAAAGAATGGGTTTCTCTATACCCTTCCCTTTCAAGGAGAGCAGAACTTTGATGTTTACAGCTGAGATTGTGACAGGGTTTACCTAGACAGTTTGGGGTTATAATAAAAATGGGATTTTTATTATGCATGGGAGCATATTCCCATGTTCAGTCTTACAATTTTCATACTTGATGAGGTTCAAAATGGAACTAGGACAAATAATATGAGAATCCATTTTCTTGTTTATCTGGGTAAATGAAAGAGACAGATAGTGTAGTCATTTATTTAGATCCCCTTTTCTGTAACTCTTGGCTTTAACATTCCAAAGGCCAATATTATCATGTAAGAATGCAAAGAAATTAGAAGATTTAAGACAAAATTATTCCTGAAGTCTCTAAGTACTAAAGAAATTTTTTTAATGGACTTGAGAGATTAATTATATTTCATGTTTTCCAGTTTGATAAAAAGAGGAGCTCTGCCTCTCAAGTCAGGCAATGCTTGGGAAGTCAGACACAGTGAATATCTAGATGAAATTATTATAGCTGAGGCTTAAGGAGAGGAACAGATGATTAAGACTTTCAGCAAGGAGCAGCCGAGAGAATGTCAACTGCAGACAGTGTTTCAGAGATGACAAATGTATAAGCTCAGGGAGAGTAAAGAAGCAGAGATCCAAATTGAATGGCTACATATGTGCCTGCAGCTTCTAGTAATTACATTATCCACACGTATCAGGCAGTCTTTTCATTTTAATTATATAACTGCATTTTTCCTCTTTAAATGAGCATGGTTTATCCACTCAAACTGACAATTTTAATTTCACAGGCACTGATCATTGGATATAATCTGTAGAAGGAAATTTTCCTACTGGTATAATTTACATCTTACAATGAACAAAAGTTACCTTTTAATCCCCAATCAATATTTGGAGACCACATGATTAATTTAATAGATATCTACGTAGTTAACATAAATCTCCAAGTTAAAGAGCCAGTTCTTTTCTTATTTTTAATGCATGGAGTACTAATCCTGTCTCTCAGAAAGAATCCCAGCCCTCTCAGAATGAACCTAAAGCCTCGCTGCATCGAGATGTCAAGATCATAGGTGCTGTTGCTCTGAGCACTGAAGTGCAGTTCTCATTGATTTTTGTCACCTTTGGTTTCTTATGGGGAGCCACAGAACATTCCGACTCAGTTCTCTGCTTTTTACCCTATAGAGGCTACTGGGTAACTCACATCAGTGTGGGGTGTGATATTGAAAGCAGATTGCCAATCGTAAGAGGTACTGTTCATTTTTTCCCTTGTTCCTTTTTTACATGACAGTTGCATAACAGAAAGCAGAGCTTTTGAAAAGAACCTCTGAAGCCACTGGCAGTGCATGTCTATCAGTGACCAAGTGAATTAGCTAAATGATATGCAGACGTGGAATAAAAACATAGGAGGTTTGTGCAGCCCTGCTTCACTTCCCTGGGTGCATTTTTCTTCTCAGGATCAGCTTGGTTGATGCCGGAGTTCTTGGCCTGTGGAAATTTATTACCCACAGAGTCAATCTGCATTCAGGCGGCCAAGTCTGAATAAATAGAGTCATTGTGCTTGTCTGGGATTTGTGGCCAGAGTTCATCCAGTCAGCTTGACATTCACATCCCAGGAGATTCATAAAAGCCAACACCCTGGTATGTGCTCTTGAATCCTGCCAAACTTGTGTAGAATTATATAAACAGGAGTTGAAGCAGTAATCAGGACCAGGTTTGAGGGGCAAGGCTCCAAAATCAAGTTTCTCCTACATTAGAAATGAACTGTATGGTAGATGCTATTTGTAGTCATGCAAGAGCTAAAAAATTCTTACATACGAGTCATTCTGAGAGTCATCATGAATGCCTACTCAGTGCCAAACATCAAACAAGACACAGTAGCGATATTCATTATGGTAGTTTAACCTCAGACATTTATGGTAAATTTTAAATGCCAGGAAAAGCGCTGCCCTCAATGTGCAAAAAAAAAAAAGCATATATTACATATATTAAACTTAATAGCAAAATAGGAAAAAAGGAAGAGTAGTTTATATTTGTTTGTATGTTTAGTCTTGCATTAATGCTATCCCGAAGCTAACTATCCAATTTAATCATATCAACCAATGAATTGGTTTCTTTATAATATAGAAGCAGAGCAATAACTCAGATTGAAAACAACTGCCTGTCAGACCTTTGTCATGTGTATGAAGTAAGCATCTATTTGAAACTTCTGTCACAGCGGAAACTCAAATGTGTAGCAGGAGGTTTTCATTTGGATAACAGTCCTAAAACTTAGTTAATTAATCATAATATATCAATAACATTTTAGTGTCACCAGAAGCAAATGCAAAATTCTCTTAATATGGCCAATTTTATTAAATCACGCCCCTCTACATACACATTTGTGCAAAGCACAAGCATAGGTATGTGACCAAAAATGTAATGGCCTTTGTTTCATGTTAATGAATAATAATTTCCATGACTGAAATTATCAGCCAACTTAAATGTCACTGAACACAGATGTACAAAGGCCCACAGGCCTTTTTCCTAAAATATTTTCTCAGGTCTCTTCTGAGGACCGGATTGAGATTTATGTAGGTTTAGTTGTGCCCAACAAGCCTGGACCATGGGATGTGACTAGTTTCAGTTGCAAGACCCTGATCAGAAATCTAGGAAATGAGAAAATTATGTAAAAATTAAAAGATGATCCATTAAATTTGGGCAAACATACAATTAACACAAAAATAGAGAATCATTGCTTTGTTAAGTTCAAGAATTCATAGAGGAGATATATTCTTGAAACTAAGCCAAGTTTTTGTTAATGGTGGATATCAGTACCAACAAAATAGACTCTCCATTTGGAGAACAGAAGAAAGGCCATGCATCAAGAGTTGATAGGCATGCTCTTCTCAAATACAGCTGCCAGCAGAGCTCCTGGTTGGCAGAGGAAGTGAAATTTTCCCTCCAGGGGACGAAGCTATTTAACTCAGAGGAGTAGTCCTTTGTCCTGTGACTTTAGTGGTTTTTATCTTCAATAGCTTCTTCAGAAGTGTAACCATTCAAGAGTGGATACTCTTTTGAGTATATGCTATCACTCAGATCCAGGCCTGAGTGGTTTCATTTAGTGAGGGATTTACCTACTCAGGTGTTTGGTCCAGATATGCACTTGGAAAGTTTTATTTTTGTTTGTGTTTTTCCAAATCTTCTCTGAGTGGGGCTGGTTATCTCATAGCACAGCTTTTCTCAGGAGACTCTCTTAGCCTGTTGTTTCTACATGGAGCATAATCATTTGTGGTAATTCAACGCCCCTTGGCACTTGCCAGTTCCATCCTGACCAGATTTGCAGCCAACAGGTTGGGCTGAGTGAAAGAAGACATCTTTAAGAAGCAGACCAGACAGTTCCCAAAATGTCAGGCTACCAGACGGCCCTCTCCACACTAGAAAAGTGCAAATTAGCTAGACTATCTGTCTGGGGAGGTCGATTCAACAATATGTCTCTGGATACCATTTCTTTCAACTTGGGATTCATTTTTGAAAGTCCAGAGCTGTTCAAGAAAGAGTATGTGATTACTACATCTTATATGTGAAAATACTTTCACATATAAACCCTGAGGCAGTGGTCTCTTGAGAGGTGAAAATGCCAGTACTATTAGAAACACAAAATCGATTTAACTTTATTTTATGTTTTAAAAAAAATTGGTTTGTAAAGTACAATTATAAGACTCTTTTTAACCATTACAAACCTATTTTTATCTTCAAATATTGCTATTTTTTCTGAGTAAAAATGGTGGTTAAGTGCAACATAAAGCCAGACTTAAGATGTTGGTTGTTTAAATACAGGTTGCATCTACAACAAAACTATCAAAACATTTATGTAACTCTCATCTTTATACAATAACAAAGTCACATTTATATTCCATACAACTTGGGTCCTAGTTGCATTCATAATAAACACCTACCAAGGCTAGTGGAAAGTGAATAGGCCTCCACCAAAGCACTGTGTTGAGGATTTTGTTGAAAGTTTTAAAAGGCATTTGGCAAATCCAACAAAGTAGAAAGTGACTGAACCTAGCATCCACCTGTTATGCCAAAGATGAGAGTTGTTAACAGGCCATCACCATCTTGGCCGTGCTCAAGGTCTGGCCTAAACTGAAATTGCTCTGTGAGATGAGATCTAGGAGTGTGTGGGTGACTGAACCAGTAACCAGTGGGCCACAAAGCCATGGTAGAATCCAACCAGGAATTATTTAAATCCACATGCGCGTGTGCACGCGCGTGCGCGCGCGCACACACACACACACACACACACACACACACACACACACATGAAAGGCTTTTTCCAGTGTTCTGTCCCAGAATCCAAATGTTTCCGCCACTCTCACCATCATGAGATGGTGTAAAGATACTGTATGAGCTACCGTAAAGAGTATCTTTACATGAGATACTTTAAATGAGATACTGTAAAGCAGTATCTTTACAGCCAAGTTTGGATCTTTCACCGTCACCCAGCAACACCAGTGGGTTTGCCCCATTTTCCTGGTGAATCCTTGGTGATCTCTGCACCTACCTAGACCTGACCCAGGCAGGCCCTTCCTTTTTATATGCAATTCCATCATGGTGCACTCTGGAGGTAAAAAAAAAAAAAAAAAAAAAAAGCTTCTTCCCCAGGAGTTTCTGGTAAGCTCTGAGTTAAACAATGTGCTTCTACATGTAAAACTCTTGAGGAAAAGACTTTAGTCCCAGAAACCTAAAGCCCTCCCATCTCCTTTGCAAACACCTATCTAAAAGATGACTCTTATGCTTCCTTTTCATCAGCGTCTGCATAGCAAGCTTGCTCCTATGTGTGTTAGCATCCACTCAGCGTCCCACCAGTCCTCTTGGCACTGAGACTGGCAGAATTCCAAATTCCTCTGGTCCCCTTCGCTTCACAATCTTCCAGGAATAGTCCAAGGTGAGGCAGAGGCAGGGCTGGGGTGCTCTCTGGTACTTCAGTGGCCTGGTTCCGTTACTTACCAGCTCTATGACTGTGAGCAAGTCAACCTTACTGAACACCTGTTTCAGTATCTTAAGGTAACTGAACAAAAATACTGAAGTAGATTAATAGAAAACATTTTATATTAATATAAGCTTGTATTACAATAAAGCTCTTAAAGTACACATTTTAACATCCTCCCCTCTCCCTTCTGCCTCTTCTCCTCTCCCTTCTCCCCAGGCATGTTCTTTATTTGCGTTGCTGGAACTTTTTTAATGCCTATTTAGTAATAAAAGGAGAGGAGTACATGAAGAAACCAGGAAAATTGATTTATATCAGAAAAGGCAAGAAACTAATTATAGAAGAATAGATCTGGAAGGTAGGAGGAAGAGGGGAGATGGTCTGGAATTTTAAGGGAGAGAGTGAGGAGAAGGGAAGGAGGCAAAGAAAGAAGAGAGACAGGGCCACTGCCTCTACTGTCGGTTAGAGCTTGTACCAAGGGTTGTTCAATAAAGTAACTGGGGCTTGTTTCCTGTCCTCAAGGAACTGGTATCTGGTCTCCCTAAGTCTTGATGAGGTAGGTGTCCAGCTAGCCAGACTGCAGCTGCTTGCCATGGGACAGCAATGCCACATCACCAGAAGCGCAAGTTATTCATCTGACCTGACTTGAAGCTGGATATCACTCAGTTTACTTCCCCAGCCAGCACCCAGCATCGTGCTGAATGCTAATAGCCTCATACATGACCATGGCTCTTCCTGCCATTACCTCTGCACTTCACACTGACCTCTTACCACTCCCAAACCAACCTCTGTGCCCCACAGACTTCCTCCAGGAAACCGCTGGGACCCTCTGACCCATAATGTTGCCCTTGTAGCAATCGGTATGTCCCACTGTCTAGGGTTTCCTCCAGGCTCTCAATGTAGCCCCACCTTCTGTGGGGGGGAGTCTGATGTCAGTCACGTTGGCCGGGGACAGCCCCCATGACATGTGCTCACATTGTCCCCACACCTTTCCCTTCTTACTTCTAACTCCTAGTGGCTGCCCCTAAATTTTCATTTGTGAAGGCAAAAGTCTCCAGGACCTAGAGGCAGGAGCTGGTCATCCTGCACAACAGATGTCACAAATGGTTCATTGTTTATCTCCAATGAGTAAAATGTCTGGGAAATGCTCAGTGAAAACAAGTGTGTCTCTCTTAATCCCTCTCAGAAGACCTAGCCAAATTAGGACTGTCCCTGACAGTCTGACCTCAAACAAATCCCCCAAATCCATCAGCTGGTTAAAGGAGCCAAAATATGAGATATCATTATACAGGCAGACTTTATCTGGTATTGTCGACCCCAATCAGCATTTTCCATGGGATGTTATACGTGCTTAATAAATATTTGTTATTGTCTTTATGGAATTTCTGGTAGACATAAACAAATCTAAGCAATCCAGGTGGGGAAGAAAAACTAAAAAAAACATTCTCCAAAGAGGAAAGTGTACCCTAGTTTTTAAAGAAAGTGAAATAAAGAATATATAGCAAAGAAAAAAATGTTTTTCCAACAAATCTTTTAGATTGCAGCTGTGGCAAATAAATAGTGGCAATATAGCATCCCCTTTAAGTTACCTACTCACATCCTGCCTGTGAATCCCACTGTTAAGTGTTGTCAGTCTCCAGGAAGCCCTTTCCGGTGAGGGGGAATGGGCTTGGGTTTCTGCCTTAGGTGATCTCAAGGAACTGGAGGAGCCACGATTAGAATTCCCATGAAGCAAATGGCAAACTCCTCAAGAAAGAAAAGAACCCGGTGCTAACACATGCTCTGGGCTAGGAGTTCAGAGAGAGGAAGAGCAACAAAAGCCTTGGTCAAGGAGCATTTATAAAAGTGATGAACTAGACCCCAGATTAGGCAGAATCTAAATAAAAGGAGGAACGGCTGGGAAGAGAATGGGAAAATGACAGAAACATTGGCTTGACTTAAAGAAACAAGAATACAAGTAATTTGCCTGCTGCTGACCCCATTCTGCTGTTTGTTTTCTTTATTGACAAGCTCCAAAGCCCCTGAAATTCTGTCTTCTTGTCCTGATCTTATTTATATTTGTGCAGACTTGTCTTTATTAGAGCAGCCATTAAGCCCAGCATGCCCAGAAAAGCAGGGTTTTCTTCTGCTGCCCCTGACTCCTATCTGGGTAGCATCCCCTTTCATTCTCCAAAATGTTCTTATTTGGGTCATAAATTACATTATCATCCCTGATTCTGCCTGACCCCTGCAGAGAACAGGATAAGGTCAAAGTCTACTGAACAAACTGCTTCCTAGACAGCATTTCTAGGAATCTGAAAATGCACAGGACTCATTATTACAGAGGAAAAACTGAAGAGCTTAAGTCTCTTTCCTTTGTTGCAAGTATCGCTAAGCAGGTTGAAAGCAACAAATGGAAGCTCACAACATAAAAAGTTAAGAGACTGATCTTCTAGGACTAAAATGAAAAGCAACAGCATAAAAGTTAAGTTAATGACACATAAGATGTGTTAAGAGATGTAGAAGAAGGGGCACCTGGGTGGCTCAGTGGGTTAAAGCCTCTGCCTTCGGCTCAGGTCATGATCTCAGGGTCCTGGGATCGAGCCCCCGCATCAGGGTCTCTGCTCAGCGGGGAGCCTGCTTCCCTCTCTCTCTTCCTGCCTCTCTGCCTACTTGTGATCTCTCTCTCTCTGCAAAAATAAGTAAAATCTTTTAAAAAAAAAAAAAAGCAAGAGACGTAGAAGGAAATTAAGCAGTGAAATAAATTAATAAATACAAGTCTCAGCTTGCAGAAAAATGGCAAGAAAAAAGACAGGCCTTAACAGACAGAAGTCTTGTAAACATACATGAATCTAGTCTAAATTTCACAGCGTGCTTCAGTAACAGCAAAACACAGAAGAACAAAGATTAGCTGTTGATAGTGTTTTTTCTAGCAGTTGAATGTGGATACAACGTCCTAACACAGGTGAAGCCAAATGATTAAAATCGCTGCTTACAGGGACATCTGAGTGCCTCAGTTAAGTTAAGCGTTAAGCGTCTGCCTTCGGCTCAGGGTCCTGGGATCAAGCCCCGCATCTGGCTCCCTGCTCAGTGGGGACTCTGCTTCTATCTCTCCCACTCCTCTGTTTGTGTTCCCTCTCTTGCTGTCTGTCTAACTGTCTGTCTCTCTTTCTGTCAAATAGATTTAAAAAAAAAAAAGAACTTTAAAAAAAATCACTGCTTACAGAGGTACCCACTCTACTGTCCGTATAAGAAACCTGATACTGTTCACAGATGAGATAGAGGTTGGTCACATGTGGATGGAGAAATAAAGATGTGTTCTAACCACTTGAATCCTGAATCTCCTCTGAGAAGGATAGCAAACTAGATTCAGAAAATTCAGCCATATATCTCCTTTGTATGACCGTTATTTGCCCAAACTCTGTTGGTACGTTTGTACTTTACTGGCATTTAATATCTTCAGTCTCAAGTATGTGTCCAACGATCTCCTCAACCTTTCCACTTGATCATCCCAAAAGCAACTTGAATTTCACACACCCAAAATTAAAGTCAACCTTTGCTCCTGCTCCTGTACCAGTTCTGCGTGCCTCAATCAGTGGCTCTTCATGCTTGCTCAAGCCAGAAACCTGGGGCTCATTCCTGACCCCTCCCCTGACCTGCCACGTCCCATCCATCACCAGTTCCTCAGTTCTGCCTCCAGATGTAACACAGACTCTCTCCATCTCCAGTGCTACCATGCACTTCCCTTCCCTCTATTGTTGCAACAACCTCAAATGTTTTCCCTTTCCTCTCAAATCCATTCACCACACAGAAGCCAGAGTGATATCTGAAAAAAGGTCACTTATATTGCCTTGATCCCTACTCTTTTCTTTTCAATTATAGATTCACCATAAGAGGCAAAGGCAGGTCCCATGCATTCTTCACCCAACTTCTCATGATGTAAATCCTTCAATGACTTCTTATTTCCCTGTGGATAATATCCAAAATCCTTATTCTGACCTCCAGAGCCCTTGGGACCTGCCTCTGCCCCCAGCGCTCACTGAGCTCCCCGACAGTGTCTTTTCTATAGTTCTTCAGCAGAGCAAGGATCTAGGCCTACCTCAAGCTTTTGCTCCCAAACTGTCTTCCTTGCCTGGACCCCTTCCTTCCCCACTCACTCCTATTTCTCTGAGTCAGTAACTTCTTTATCCTTCAGGCATCAGCTTTTTTGCTAACTAATTATTTGGTTAGCAAGCCTTCCCTGTCCATTCATTCCAAATGAGATCCCCTTCATATTTTTTCATAGCACCCTGTGCTTTTTTGTCATAGTCCTTGTCATCTAGAATGTTTGTGTATGTTTAACTTTTCGTATCTGACTCACTCTAGACCCTAAATACAATATGGGGAGGTTTTGTCCATTTTGCCTTTCACCCAAGCTGAGCCCAGTATCTGTACATTGTAGGTACTTCAGATCAAATTATAGAGCTGTCCGCGTGTTAGTCTGTTTCTATCAAGTGAAAAAGAAATTGGATCATCCTGAGACTCTTCTGAATTTCAGCCTCTTCCTTTCATTCTCCTCCCCACTCCAGTATCCATAAACTTGTTCTATGCACAACCTAATTACAAGAAGGGCACTTAATTTCTTCTTTGAGTTCTCTTCAATAACAGATTGTGACTGGTAATTCATTTAGCATACATCGAAACCTGAATGTCTGCTGATTATGTTCCAAAACACCGAGCTTGCTGTAATAAAGACAGAGAAAAGATGTCATCTCCTGGAGAGAACCTGGAAAATGATTATTTCTGGTGGAAAACTTGCTTTGTCTCGTAGACTTATGCTTCAGAGTCATTCATGAATGAGTAATGAACTCAGGAAAGATCAATGAAGCATTCTCTTAACCTTCTCAACCTATTTTGCTGAGAACTGAATAAGAGGAAAGTTACTAGAGGAGATGATGATTTAGGAAGAGAAAAATATGGTTGCTATAATGTACAACTCTTGAAAGAAGGAAATTGGACAATTCATCTAGTTTACTATAAGTAGTTTTTCAGGCTTCAATCATGAGTCGCCTAAGTAATTTTTTCTCTGCTCTTTAATCCCAGTGTTTATTTATTTTATTATTTTCCACCATGAAGTGAAATAGTATGCAAAGCCAAACTACTTTTAACAGACGAGGCAGTTAAAAAAAAAAAAATGTGCGGGCTTTGCCTTGCTATATGACATAAAATTTTAATCTAATGCCGTAAAGCTTTTATTTTCTCAAGGAATTATTTAAACTGGTTAAAATACTCTCATCTCGTTGCCTGATGGATGATGAGTCACCCTCTGTAAAGTTTTTAATGATGTAGAATAACTGCAAATTAAATAGCACAATCAAAACCAGGCACTGAAAATAGTGGTGCAGGCAGTTAGTGGCCCTGAATACCATGGCATGAAGTGGGTGGTACCATGCATCTTGCGGACAGATCGGAATGGCTGTCTCACACAGACATCGCTTAGTGACTGGTGGGATGACCCATCGATGTCTAAACCTTCCTGTGTCCATGACATACATCAAAGCCTTTTGGCCCCAGCATCACACCCATCTGCTGAGGGAAGAGCAGCCCCTGCCCCAAGCTTCCAGGTCAACTTATGTGAGGAGGACTCAGCCAACATCAGGCCTACAGAGATATTCTGTAGGTGCCACCACCTGGGATGCATCACTCCAGTGATGGCTGAACAGCTGAGTTTCTCATTTTTTTGTTTGTTTTGCCTTTGCTTTTGCTTTCTAAATAATTTTCTTGTAGGCTGCACATCAAAAAGCATGGTGTTCCTTATCACAAAAGTCTGCAGGAAGTGTTCAGAGGCAGGAGAGAAAAGAGTCAATAGACTTTTTAAACACTGACACTCGTGGCTAGGGGAAACTTCAGAGGCCGTGCAAGAGTTTTCTATTGAACTTGTAGTCACATCCCTCATGATTTCTGTTATTCCAGGCAGAGTCTGTCTCCAGGGCCTCCTGCTGAGATGATGTCAAGAGACTGTGCTAATAATACATGCCATCTTTCCTTTGGGGAGTTCCAAATTCTTTTTGTATATTTAGCCAGAGTCAAGAGTGGAGAGTAGAGTTCTTTTTAAGGATAGGTGCCAAAAGTGAAAGCCATCTTGATGAGTAATTTGTCTCATTGATGAGACAAACCTGGACACAGCAGTGGCAGCCTGTCACTTGCTGCGTGCTCTTTGTGGGCACGCTCCTAGGCTGGCCATCCTAGGAGTGTGAGAGAAGAAACTATACCCATCCCAAGGTATTGGAGGGGGCTCCTGGGCTCCAGGTCTTCCTTGGGCTTCTCGCCTCTTCCTGCTCCCTCTGGTGTCCTCACCAAGAGAAGCTCTGTGAGTATTCTTTCCTCTCTTGGACTAAATATGTGACACTGGAAGGCCAGGACATTTGGGCCTTAATTTCCTGGAAACCAGGGGAAAGGGAGAAGCCAGTAACCCCTTAGATTGTCCGCAGTAGCCTGGACATTGACTGACTGACTCCCTCATCATCCACTTCAGGGAAGGAGAGGGCAGTTTGGAAGCAGACTTAGGTTGAGGGCCAGACTAAAGTTGCCATACACATGAATGGCAAAACCTCTTTCCGAATGTAAGACTTTCAATTCCCAGTTCCACAGACTTTATGTTTTTTCTTAAATCAGTGTATTTATGTCATTTATGGGAATTATTGAAGTTCCTCTTGTTTACTTACCAGTACCTTTTGCCAGGCCCAGAAGCAAATCTGACTTCTTTCAAATCTGACTTTCCTTCCTACTTTGCTGTAGTGTTTCTCCATAGAATTACCCTTGTCATTTTAAGGGAACTTGTCCTCACTGTACAAGGGGGCTTCCTGATCTTTGAAAGGTTTTAGCATCCCAACCCCAGGCCCTAAGAGCCAGTAGTGATCCCCCTCATGAATGTAAAACGAATAAACACCTCTGCTCAACTCCAGACACTCCTTATCTTTAAAGTTCTGCTCAAATTTCAGTGGGAAGGATTCCCTGATGGATTCATTCGCTCAATGTTTACACAGTGGATATTTACCGAGCACCTGCTAACAGTTCTAGGCACTGAGGAGCTACTGATCCACCAGCCATTAGCTGTCATTCAGACCTGCATCTTCCTAACACTGTCCTACCTTAACCTTTTCATTTACATGGTATTTCGTAAGTGTCCTCAAGTCATCCCTGGATCTCCAGTATGACTTCTTATATAGGGATGAAGCTTCTCCAAGACAATGACTACTTACTGTGCTTTTGTTTTTGTCTGTCCTGGAGCCCAGAGCAATAGTCTCTACACAGCAGGAATTCAGTAAATGTTGGACTGACTGATTGAAGGACATGAAGCTCCCACCAAGCGTATATTTCATTTCTACAATAAGGTTGATGATGCTGATGTGTCATTTCTTTTTCTAATATGAAGATTCTGTCTATTTTGTCTGCTGTCTAAATGGAATGAGAAATAGCATGGGAAGCATTTTGGTGTCCCTGGTAAGCAGTAAACTTGACATGTGTGACATACATGGCGAAAATGAATTTTATGCACTCTTTATTTCCTGGTACACCATGAGTAAGCCTTGGTCTTACAGGCCATACTTTGATCCCCTCCCAATTATAACTTCTGAGACAGAGAACAGAGTGTGACCTTGGCCTTCTGAAGTGTCAGAGTGCTCAGTGATAAAAAGTCAATGTACCAAAATACAGAGAAGGCAGACAAAAACAAAGTGATTGCAAACCTGAGAGAATCTGATGGAGAAATAGTGGTTTTTTTCTTTCTTTCCCTCTTAGTTTTGTTAGTAGGGAAAGTTTCAGAAACACACAAAACATACAAAAATGCCCGGAATAATATAATAATCTCTCAGTGTGCTCATCACCTAGCTTCAACAGTTACCAATCCAAGGCCATCTTGTTTCATTTATAAATGCCCACTCACTCTACCTTCCCTCCAAATGTATTGTTTTAAAGCAAACCCCAACATCATATAATTGTATCCATAAGTATTTCAATATGGATATGCTCTAAAATCACCCCAATGTCATTACTATGCCTTCAACAAATCTGTAATCTCATAATACCACATTTCCAATTGGTGTTCCAATTTCTAATTGTGGTGACTTTTTCAATAAATCTGAAAACTGAGTCAAAAATTATGCTTTCATTGAGAAAGAAGCTACAAGGGAGCCAAGACAGATTTTCTTTTCTTATAGGAAAGTAGAATAAAACCGTGGGAAAAGCGATTTTGGAGTCAAGAGTTCTGATTCTCTCCCCTGGTCTCCAGAGACTGATCTAACCTCACCTGCCAAGTACCTGCCTCCCCGCGCTCGCCCCCTGGTGGCAGATATGCGCTCGGTGGGGGGGGGGCGGTGGCTTCTGTCAACTTTTCTGGAAACCTTCTTTTCTTAACATGATGGGGCTCTCTACTATGTTACTAGTAGTTTAATATTTGGCCATATGGCAAAAATGTGTGTGACACCAGATTTTTTAAAGTGTTGATTGAGTACATAATTTAAAGTCAGAATATTAAATAAACATCTCTGCCCTTCCTTCCAGCAGGCAGCCCAGAGAACTGCTCTCCACGCTCTGTCTGACAGGTACATTTTGTCATTTTTATGAACTATAAATTGCTTTATGAAACATTGAGCCCTATTTATTGTGGCATATAATTCATAATCGGATTTTGTCCCTAAAGTATCTGTGAACTGGGATGTTAAACATTTTGCATGCTTGGATTTGTCATGCATGTGTGGAGTTTATTACTGCAAAAATCGCCTTGTTGTATTTCATAGAAAGTATGAAGAATCCCTTGTTGTGCAATGAAACAGGAGACAAGTAAACTTAGAGGAAGAGACCTGAATGGGGCAGTAAATTCTGAACTTTGGAATTGGTGGAGATCTAAGCTCATTTTTCAGCAATAAGTGCTTCATTTATTTTAAGATGTTTTCTTCAGACTTTCCATAGCGTTTCACCAGGAACTGTCTGTCTTTTTATGAAATTCTCTCAGTACATCGTGCACGTAACCCAGTTCATGGTCCTGAGTGCCAGACTTTTTATTCTTGGCTTTGGCTTGTGTTCTGGACTTGTATTATTGAACGAGATGTATAAACCTAATCAATAAACACACTCAAGCTGCATTTCACATCCTGCTGTGTCCGAAAGGCTGTGTGTAAAGAGAGCTGAACAGGGACATAAAGAGTTACTTTCAAGAACAGACCAGACTCTCTTTGTTTTGGTTGGTTTTTGAGTTTTCGTTTACTAAGGTTGGGATATGTGTGTATTTCTTAAAGGACTGTCAGGAGGTGAAGAGGAAGCCCCAGTTGCTGTCCACAAGGGAGGTTCTTGAAGTGTAACCAGCTGGAGATGTTCCCCATGTCAGATGTTCCCCTGACATGCTGGTCGGCATGTCAGCATTATCTAGCTAACTGTCACCACCTTCCTTTTCTTCTCAGCTCTTTTTTTTTGTTGTTGTTTTGAATGAATAATAATTGACTGTGTCAACTAGCTCAGTTCAGTGCTTCTCCAAGGTAAAACCTGTCACTTAGGCAAATTATCTGTGCTCATGGCTGAAAAGTATTTTCTCTATGGTGGCAGGCTGAGTGTGAGAATTTTTATTGCAGTTGAAAAGCCTTCCCCATGCCAACCACACAAGCTTGTGTGCTCTGAGAGGGGCCACCACGTGATCTCCTGGAATTGCTTCTGGGATTTTCACAAAAGCTAATAACTATACTGCTTCTCAGTCTGTTGGTAGAAGGACACTCTGGATGGAAACACTGAAAAATCTGACACATTAATTCTTTTCCTCTACGTGTTTCTTTTTTTCCCTTTGACTAATTAAGTAAGAGTTTCCTTTAACAAAATGCACTAAAAAGCAAGTGAAGGCTCTCAGTTTACAATATTATATTATTGCCAGTGGTTAGAAGATTTCTTTTGGGGGTATTGAAAATGTGGTAAAACTAGATCATGGTGATGGTTTCATAGCCCTCCACTAAAAGCCATCAAATTGCACATTTTAAATGGGTGAGCTTTGTGGTATATAAATTATATTTCAGTAAAGCTATATATATAGACACAAAACATTATTATGACCTTTGGTAGAATGAATCAAAACCTACTTCAGGAAAATAGGGAATTCCTTTGAAGACATGGCTGCAAATACATACAAAGACAAGTCATCAGAGACTAGAACTGATGCATTCTAAGGCTGCTTCCCAAAAAATACATAATTCTGTCCTGGATAGAAAACGTGCATGGATTTTAATGATGAGCAATACTATTCCCCTTGACTTTTTCTGATATTCTCTCTAAAACCCCTCATCAAAACCAATAGTCAGTCAACTTGAGCAGTTAACATCTTAGCCCCTATTGATTATGTCACTGCTAACAGAATACTGTGAGAAAAGAAATCCATTCCCAAGAAACAGATTCCTAAAGTAATTTCTCTTCTTATGAATTTCCCCATCTTTAACTATAATAGAGCATTGCTCCCTTAAGTCTAAAGGTTTTTCTGTTCAAAATTGGAGTTTGGCTCATTTTAAAGTAATGAATTGACTTTGCTGTTCTAACAATGCATTTGTGTAAAGCTACCTTCTCTGTGCTTTCTCTATTCTGTTTTCCATGAATTCAGGGCCACACAAATAATTTCTAGAAGTGAGAAGTGTCTGTAATCATTTGGAGAGAGCATTTTAAATCCTTTTTTAAAATAAAGACTTAAAACACCTACTGAGTTCATAGGATTTATATTTTCTATTTTCTTAAATTAGGGAATGCTAACTTATCAAGTAATAGACGTCATTTTCTAGTATATTATTCTGTTGAATAAATCAGTATTTTTTAGAAAATGATGAATGTGACTGGATCACACATATTGGGCATGTCTTACCCAATATTCTTTCTGTCAGAGGAACCACCTCAGTGCAGGAATGGAATTGAACAAAGATTTCCCCCAAGTCGTGGCCTTCCCAAGGTAGAGATCTTACCCTAGTATCTCTGGCTACTTGGAGCAGGGTTTGAATCTATTCAACATTCATTGACATAAACTATTCTGTTTTCCTGAACTGTTGTTTTTGGCCTATTACCACTTCTTGATATAAAATTCCATTATGATGAGGCAGCACTTTCATTTTTTCCTAGAAAATGGCAGCAGTTTTCAGACTGCTTAAAAGACTTAAAAGGTGCTTTCCTGAGTTCTGCAGTTAAACAGAACAATCCTTGTTGGCTCAGGTTGTGCCACCATGGACTTCTTGTCTCCTGTCCTGCTAGTCTGTTTACAAGTGGGCCCCTTTCACTTCCAGTTAGCCTTATAACCACCTTGAGTACCTGGTAAAATAAGGGCATTTGATACAGGAGTAGAGCCATTTTGTTTCAAGATGTGAACTTGATGAGGATCTTGGGGTCATTGGTGGGTATGAGCATATACTGAAGAAAGCCAGTAGCTGTTCTCTGCTTCCCTGTGAGAAACCCTGCATCCAAGTCTTAGAGACCTGACCCGATGAGACGAGTTATAAGGAAGAGGGTTGGCCTTTCCCTTTTCATTCTAATGGCAGGTAGAAATCTTGTCCCTTTGGGGTGTCTGAGATGAAAGAACATCCAGATGTCTTTTGAAGGCCAATCTTGTCTATCTTTTCATTCCTCCAGTTTCTTGGTTTAAATAGACATTCTAGCAGAAATCCAATATCTGACAGTTAAGACTGTGCTTTAAAGTTCAGTGAGTCCTAAGCAATCGATGCCCAACCTTGATAAATTAAAACTATGATATTTCCATTACCTAAACATAAAAATCTTCGGTGGTCACCTTAAATGAAAACCTGTGGTCTTGTTCGGTTTTGCCTGAACAATGGGCTGAATTAATGGTTCCTCCAAAATAGCCAGAGTGTTGAAGACTGGATCACAGCGGGAAGGCAAATGTGGGCTTCAGCCCAGCTAGCTTGTGCCACCCTGCAGTGACAGGAAGTCTTGCATGAGGGTAGAATGGCGCTTTTGTTGTTGTTGCTGTTATTGTTCTTTCCTACTGCTGACTGTGGAATTTTTCATCTGTTTTATCCCTTTGAGCATCAGCTGTCCTACCAGAGGCCCACTGATTCCCCAAATCATGAAAAAAGTAGGAGACCAGGGCAGGAAGAGGTGGCAAGATTCAACAAGGTCAAACAAGCCAATTATAAGAAAATCTCAATCTGCAAAGGGACACTCTCCCTCTTATTTAGTCACTCCTTAGAATGTGCCTCCCAGGTGTTTTTTTCCTCCTTATGGATTATTGTACCAGGCAGGGTAGAGAGAGGCAGAGGAGAATAAGGATAAATGGGCATGAGGCTCATTTATAAAGGTGTGTCTTTGGTGTAGACTCACTGCACTGTGAAAGCTGCCACATTGGCAATAATGTGGAAAATATGCAAAGTGCTGTTCAGAGAAGGAAGGGTATGTGTGCAGCATATGAAGTGCCTCTGAATATGATTAACTTCGCCTCATAAGTAGTAAATAGTAGATAACTGTGATCAAAAAAGGGATTCATGTGATTTATCAAGCTGAGCAACTGTGCATTTGCAGAGAAGCTGGAGGTCAATCTGGAAATCTAGGGCAAGAGGAGCACTAGGAAATTGCCAGGACTAAGAAGTTAATCATACCCTTGGACTGCTTCCATCTGTCTCCGAGCGACAGAGCTGCTGCAGAACGAGCAGGGATGCTTTATAGCAGGAGATCAGGAATTAATATTTTCTGTGAAACCTCAAGCATCATTTGCAGTAACTTGGGTTTTATAAAAATGGAGCATAATTTCATATGAATAAATCACATTCAGCTGGAAATAAGAGGAGCTGGGGGGGGGGGGAACTGTGCCTGACTTAAAAAAAAAAAAAGGAATGAGCAAGAAAGCCAACATGAAAACAGTTGTTGAAGCGATGGCACTTGGAGGGCACGAGTGGCCGTGTAGTTAAATTGTGCATATAATCATCTTCTGAAATGTCAGCGTGTGACTCCAGAAAGGGCTACATTTTTATAGCCGTGGAGATGCATCACCAGACTGTAACCTGTCTGCCCATCTGGCAATATCTCAGGTCCAAGATCCATTTATATTGAAATCCAAACAACTGCCATTGATTGATTCACTTACGCCACGAGCATTTATTGAGCGCATCCCGAGTGCCCAGCCAGGCGCAGAGCTGGGGCGGGGGTGCAGTGGCAAGCAGAAATGGCCATGCACCTCTGCTCGGAGCTTTACCACCTACAGGGATGCTGGCTTTGCAAAAAGAAGGGTCTCTTTGGGCTCATTCAGATAAATCTCACCCATCAAGTCTCCTCTTCCCATTAGGGAGAATGTAATGGAATTAAGCAAATGAGAAATAGACTAAAAGGAAGGGGTTTTCCTTCCATGTGGGGCTGCTGCTCATCCAAAGGCAGGACTGGAAATGGCCCCAGAGCAAGGTGAGGAGGACAGGGTGGGGCATCGGACCCCAAAGTGAGGGGTTTGCAGCTTCATCTTTCTGACCCCTTACCAAGTGGACCACTTCAGCTGTGCAAAGGGAGTGTGCTGGGGTGGCCACTAGCATACAAGTGTAACTTTCTGGGTAACATTTTGCACAATGTCCCTGATGTCCTGAGAGGGGAGTCACAGTTACCATGCACTACTAACAGTTGGTCTCTTCTCAAGAGGTCCAAAAAGGGGGTAGGGACGCAGAACTTTTTAAGAAAGTTTTAAATTTCCAATTTTGAAGATGCTAACATGGCATTCTAGAGGGTATCTATCAACCCTGCCCTTGACACCCACAGCAGTGTCTCCAATGCCAGGGACTCCTTACTTATACTGAAGTCTTTTTGGTATACCATGTAAATTAAAAAGAGCTTTAGAGTTTAGAAGCACTATCACGTTGACCATCTCACTTTGTGATCCTCACAACAACCTCCTGAGCTAGCAAGCCCATTTTACAGAGAAGAAGACTGAGTCTGAGATAGGTGATGTGACTCATCCAAGGTCACAAGGTAGCAGGTGGCAAAGCTGGGAGTAAACTCTACGTCCTCTGACTCCCAGTGATCACGATTCATCCTCCACCACACAGCAGCAAAGCAGGTGTGGATGGGGCCATAAACCATACACCGATGGTTTATGCCATGTTTTACATTCTAACAAATAGTTAACTCAGTTAACTGAGTTAATTATTTATTACTTTTATTATTAATAAATACTTTTGTATTAGTTATTTTAATTAATACTTTAATACTTTGTTTCTACTTTGTTTAATATTACAAATATTAATTATAATTAATTAATACTTTGTATTAATTAATTAATTAATACTTTGTTTCTACTAATAGTTCTAATAGTCCTAATATTTCTGGCTTGGTTATCTTTTTATCCCAAGCACCTAGCACCGTTCCTAGCAATTAGAAGACACAGGAGGTCACTTAAAAATGAACGAAAACAATGAGTAAATAAATGAATGAACTAGAACTGATGTTTCGTGTTTGAAAGATGACAGCTTTGGGCTGAAAATAGAAAATACTTTTCTGAAACTGGCTGTATGCCACTGCAGCAGACCACCCAGGAGGCCAAGGCTGATGGTCAGGAGCTCACCACTAAGGAGTTAAAGCAGGTGTCCATGCCTATAAGATACTATAGAATTGAGAAACACTATTAATTGCCACACAGATGAAGAGTGGGAAGAAATGGAATGATTAAAAAAAATTGGTCCAGGGGCGCCTGGGTGGCTGTGGGTTGGGCCTCTGCCTTCGGCTCAGGTCATGATCTCGGGATCCTGGGATCAAGCCCCACATTGGGCTCTCTGCTCAGCAGGGAGCCTGCTTCCCCCTCTTCCTCTGTGTACCTTTCTGCCTACTTGTGATCTCTTTCTGTCTGTCAAATAAATAAATAAAATCTTTAAAAAAAAAAAAATCAGTCCAAGGTTGTCTGGGTGGCTCAGTCAGTTAAGCATCTGACTCTTGGTTTTGGCTCAGGTCTTGAACTCAGGGTCATGGGATTGAGCCTCATGTCAGCAAGGAGTATGTATGCTTGAGATTCTCTGCCTCTCCCTCTGCCCCTCCCCCACTTATTCTCATTCTCTCTCGAATAAATAAATAAATCCTTTAAAAAATCAGTCCAAAAATAGGCAAGAAATTAATGAATGGATAAAGTAGATGTGAAATAGATAGATAGATAGATAGATAGATAGATAGATAGATAGATAGATAGAAGATTAGATATCACAATGGAATATTATTCAGCCATAAAAAATGAAATCTTGCCATTTGCAACAACATGGATGGAGTTAGAGGGTATAATGCTAAGCGAAATAAATCAATCAGAGGAAGACAAATGCCATGTGATTTCACTCACATGTGGAAATTAAGAAACAAAACAAACAAGCCAAAGGAAAGAAAGAAGAGAGAGAGAGAGAGAGAGAGATTCTTAACAGTAGAGAACAAACTGATGGTTACCAGAAGGGAGGACGGTTGGGGGATGGATGAAATCAGTGTGGGGATTAAGGAGTACAGTTGTCGTGATGAACATAGGGTAATGTATGGAAGTACTGAATCGCTATATTGTACACCTGAAACTACTGTAACACTATAGGTTAGCTAACTGAAATTCAAAACTTGGGGAAGAAAACTTCAAAGGATTAAAATCATCCAGTGCAATTAAATTAGAGTGGAATTAAACTAGAAATCAGTACCAATGGAGAACTCTCTGATGTCACAGAGAGGGGGTGAGACCAGATGCCATCTGGCCCCTCGTGGTCTCCCCACCCAGCTACTCGTTTCTGTGATTCATACCACTGCCACGACTTTGGGTTCTCTCCCATACTCTCTCCACCAGTGATTCATGCTCCTTTTCTTCCTTCATTCATTTGAAGCATGTTTACGCTACTGAGCCCCAGCAGTGGGAAAGGCATTGTGCTGGTCTGTGTGGGAGACACAGAAATTCATTACCCATGGATCCCAGCCTCCAGGAGCTTACAGGCTGTTGGAAGAAACTTAGGCATCCGTGTAACTACTATGCACATTAAACGTCGCCGTGTGTACGCCTGGACATGGGTCTTCCTAGCGCAGTCGTCACGTGGCCGTGCTACGCTCCGCCCTTCCCAGGCATTACTTCATTACTCCTCACATCAACCCTCTCAGCTAGGAAGGAGGGTTTCGACAGAAGGGCCCTGAGGAGATGATATTTTCAGTGAAGTTTTAGTTCATTTCATTTCCCAAACACTCTCCCTAATATCCTAGTGAACCAGGTGACTGGAGACACATCACTTACCCGAAGTCTTATGGACATAAAGCCTCAGAGTGGTCTGACTCTGGTTGATGATGCTGTTAGCTGCTTCAGTCATCGCTCTTGCCCTTCATCAATTTATGAAGAAATAAAAGCCACTGGAGGGATGCAGTGAGGCCCTGAAGTACTCTCTGAGCTAAGGAGGGGAGCGGCAGTGGGGGAGGTATTGGGAGTAGCATATAAAGGATGGGTAGCATCACCGGACCCAGGAAGGGAGAAGGGAAGCACGGGCCTTCTCCATAGAACAAACGGCCTTGGTCTGAGTGAGCAAGGCCGTGGGAGCTGCAGGCCCGTCGTTCTGCCAGGGTGTAGACGTCTAAAGGGAAAGGGGTCTGCTAGCCAGCTCTAGATGGCCACCAGTGCAAGGGGTGGGGTCACCTTTTACTACACAGTGCTGCCTTCAAATGTGGGCTCGAGCTTCATCTTCCACAGAAACCTTAAATAACCAACACCTGTTCCTTCAGCACCTCACGTAATTGTGGACAGAGGCCTGCTTCCATCCTCTGCTCACCTTCTGTATTTGTGTCTGGTCTCGACAGCTCACAGGAGAATAGGAAGCCCATCTGAGGTATTAGGTAGTACTAGCACTATTAGCAGTACAAAAGAACTGCTCAGGAAGACTTTCTCAGTACCTTTTAAACAATAAAGGCCAAGAATTCCAATTAGGCCCTCTTATCTCTGCTCTCTGGAAAAAAATACCAAACCTCTGGCCCAGCTCTCCCTAACCTCTCCTCATCATGCAGGAAGGATGGGATTTTTGAATCCTTGAACTTGAGCAAGAATTTACTTTGCACAAAGTATTTACCCATCTGCGTCTGGACTTCCTCAATTGCATAAACAGGCTGATGGTAATGCCGTCCTTGTTAGGTTTATGTCCAGATTAAATGAGGTGATTAATGGAAAAAGTGCTCTGTTAATCTTTCCACATGAGAGTAATTACTCTGTTGCACCACTAAGAAGAGTCACTCATCAAGATACCATGAGATACTCTCCGATTTAAGCCCTACCAAGAGGCTTAAAAATCAGGGGAGGAAAATGTTACAGTAGAGATTTAATATATGAAACCCTGAATAGCTAATAGTGTGGGTCATGTTCTTACATTGACTTTATAGAAAAAGCAGAGCCCAAGAACCGTGCCTTACTGTTGCTAATACCATTCTCGTTTTGTAATATATTCTAATCTACCCTATTCTCCCCTAAAAGCCAACTTGTGGGTCTGTGGGTCCTAGATGAGGTTTTCATATGCCTTCCAGGAGGCTCTGGCCTCTCTCTACCACATCGTCCTTCCTACTTCCAGTCACATAGAAAAGTCAGTCTGGGTCAATTTCTGACATCTTTTTTGGCAGATCTCCAAAGAATTAGTCTCATTTATTATTTCAAAGTAAATAATCCTTATTTTGAAAGCAAACAGTGATTCTTAGATACCATGGGGATCTCTGGTAGAGATCTGTTCTGGGGGACCTTGCAGAGGGAGAAAAATTGCTAAGTCTCGGAGCCAGCACTCTGCTCTCTAACAGGGCCCAACGGTACTCATATATAGTCACAAAAGTGGACCCCCTCGGCCTTATCGCTTCTTCTGGAGAGGCCATGTAAGCGTCCCCCACCGCCCTTTGGTGGCTGTTAGCTCAATTGACTGCGTTAACAATGTGAGCAAACGCAGGCTGTCGGGTCTAAAACTCAGCTTTTAAAAAGCCCCCCTAGTACTAATTTCCACAATAAAACTGAATGGCTCCAGAGAAGCCATTGAGTTCTATCAGGTAAATAACACACATTTTAAAAGGTCCCAAACATGTATTTTACACAATAGAACAGAGCAGCCTGGAAGAAACTGTTATAGTCTTTTGAGTAAATAAACAATGAATTGTATGAAGCCACTAATTGCCCTTTAAAATGTCTAGTGGATTTGGGGACACCTGAGGGTTAGTGGGGACCTACTGCCTCATGTCTGGGCACGGGGATGCCATAGGAGGGGCCTCTGGGTGAAAGTGAGTTCCTGTGAGCCTGCAACTTTCTTAGGATTGCATGGCCTCTTTAAAAAAGAATGTTAGTAGTGACAGCCACACAACGATGTGACTATACGTAATGAACTATACACTTGAAAATGGTTAAAATGGTAAATTCTATGTTACATATATTTTACCGCAATTTAAAAAGTTTTTTTAAAAAAAGAAAGAAAATGTACGTACTAACACGCCAAGCTCTTTAGGATGTTGCCCTTTCTCACATGTCTCTAGTGGGAAGTAGTGCTCTCTGTCCTGGGTTTGAGGTGCTGGAGTTCTAGTCTGGAGATTCCTTCCTTCCTTGTCTGCTAGCAGGGAAAGCCTCCCACAGGCGCACCTGGTCCCCGGTGGTGAGACACCCCCCCCTCCCCGTCCCACCCATGGTCTCGAAGCCAGGGGGAGATCAGTGATTACCCAAGAGCAGAGCTAATCGTCAACACCACCTGAGTTAATGAGCCTTGGGAACGGGGATCAGAAGAACCAGACACCCCATAGAAGGCGTGACCTAACGATTATTACCATACTTTAAATTAGCAGCTTTGACCCATTGCCTTCCACACTGTGTTCCTCTCTTCCGGACTCATTCTTTCAGACTAAATTGGTAAAGTTACTGAAGGCAAAATATTTAAATAGCAGAACTCTAAGTTATTTTTACTAAAGTCTTTGTCACTATGTCATACTCTTTTGAACACCATATCTCTTTCACTTCCAGACCAAGGACAATGGTATAGCGTACACTTGTTAATTTAATTTTTAATATATCCAAAAAAGTTGTCTTATGTACTCAATGCACAAGACATCTCAAAGTTAGCTTTAAGAGAAATAAAACTCCGATCAAATTAGCATAGTTTTCAATATTCGTTACTGCTGTCTACTCTTTTTCTTTTTTATCTGAAATACAGTTGGCACACACCTAATTACACCAGGTTCAGGTGTATAACACAGCAATTCGACAAGTCTATTCATTATACCATACTTACCACGAGGGTAGCTACTGTCTGTCACCATATAACACTATTAAAATACCATTGACTATTCCCTGGGTTGTACCTTTCATCCCTGTGACTTATTCCTTCCCATAACTGGAAGGCTATATACTTCCCACTCCCCTTCAGCCATTTTGCCCATCTCCCACCCCCTTCTCTCTGGCAACCATCAGTTTATTCTCTGTATTTATAGATGTAGTTCTGCTTTTTGTTTGTTTCTTTATTCATTTGTTTTATTTTTCAGATCCTACATGTAAGTGAAATCATGTATGAAAGACATGTACATGTCTTTTCTCTGTCTGACTTATTTCACCTAGCATAATACCCTCTATTTTTTTTTTAAGATTTTATTTATTTATTTGAGAGAGAGAGGGAGAGAGGGAGAGGGGGAACACAAGCAGGGGGAGTGTGAGAGGAAGAAGCAGGCTTCCCGCTGAGCAGAGAGCCCGATGCAGAGCTCGATTCCAGGACCCCAGGATCATGACCTGAGCCAAAGGCAGACACTTAACAACTGAGCCAACCAGGCACCCCGCATAATACCCTCGAGGTCCATCTATGTTGTTGCAAAAGGCAAGATCTCATTCTTTTTTATAGCTGAGTAATATTTCATTGTGTATATATACCACATCTTCTTTATCCATCCATCTATTGATGGACACATTGATTGCTTCCATAGTTTAGCTCTTATAAGTAATGCTGCAGTAAACACAGGGGGCATATATCTTTTCCTTTGGGTAAGTAACCAGCAATAGAATGATTGGACCACATGTTATTTCTATTTTTATTTTTTTTAGAAATTTCACGCTGTTTTCCACAGTGGCTACACCAATTTACATTTCCACCAACAGTGTGCAAGGGTTGTTATTTCTCCACATCCTTGCCAATGCTTATTATTTTTTGTCCTTTTTATTCTAGCCATTCTGACAGGTATGAGATGATATTTCAGTGTGGTTTTGACTTGCATTTCCCTGATGATGAGTGATGCTTAACATCTTTCCATGTGTCTACTGACCCTTTGCGTGTCTTCTTTGGAAAATGTCTATGCAGGCCCTCTGTCTGTTTTTTAATCAGGTTATTTGGGGGTTTTGGTGAGTTGTAGAAGTTCTTTTATATGTTGAATATTAATTCATTATCAGATATGTCATTTGCAAATATCTTCTCCCATTCAGTAGGTTGTATTTTAATTTGGATGGTGGTTTGTGATGCAAAAGCTTTTTATTTTTGTGTAGTCCCAATAGTTTATTTTTGCCTTGTGTCTACTCCTTTTTAAAAATATATATTTCTGAAGTAGAATTATACCTGTATCCTCTTGAATAAATACTTAGTTTTAATTAAGCTCTTGCTGTCCTACACTGAATATGTTGATGATTAGTTCATTAGTGGTCAGTTCTTTTAAAATGTTTAAACTGATTACACAGGAAGAAACAATCTGTAGTCACCCTCCCCCCTTTATTTGTTTTGCATGTGTTCACCATTCTCACTGACCCAGATGTGGGAAACTGAACCGAGCATAAAAGAAACCCAAGAGCAACAAGTAATATATCTTACAGGGGGAAAAAAAAGAAGATTCAAAAAGATAAAGTACATTCGAGAACACATGTGTATTTCTTAACACTGATGCCACTGTCTTTAGATATTTTACCCATGTCTATGCCTTTAAGAGAGCCATTTGGAGAAACATTTATCTATTTAGAGCCAACAGATACATGGGGGGGGGGGGTTGTTTTGTTTAAAACCAAACTACTTAGCCACTTTTAATTTAAGTTTATTTAAATTATGATACCTCCATTGTTTCTTGTTTTGTTTTGTTAAATCTCCGTTTAGTGGAGAAAACTAGCCAAAGGCCTGGAGCCTTCCCTCTCTGCTTTAAGAGCCTTTCAGGCCAACGCCTCCCACCAGTCCAGTCCCCCAATAAATTCCCTCCCAGATAGTCCCACCCTGGACATTTCACTCTGGACTCGCAGAGCCAGCTGGAACGAGCTACCCCTCCAGCTGCTAACTCTGGGCACAGGGCCTGCCCCTCCTCTCCTCTGCTCCATTCCCCAGTCGGCCTCACCGTGACCCACTCCTCTGATTGCCCTCCCGGAGGCAGCCTTGGGCCAGCACTAGCTGAGCTGCCTGGCTGGCGTTTAATGACCATGTTTTGGAGCCCGATGAGCTCCCCTGCTGCTGTTGAAAGGTTAATGTGCTCTCCGTCAACTGGAGCAGCCTGACCTTTCCCGACTTCATCCAGTTCCTTTCCCCATGCTGGCTCCCAGGCAAGTGACTGGCAGGCCAGCTGCCACACCACATCCTCGCAACAGCCCCAAGAGTGCAGCACCCATCTCTGCCCTTGACAGCCAGCATCGGAGCCTGGCCATCTGCACCCATTATTCCCGCAGCCATCGGAGCTGCTCAGTTCTGAGTAGATTCCCCAGCCATGCCTGCTCCCTCTGTGATTCTCCGTGGCCTTAGGTTTGAGTTTTCATGCTGCCCTCTACCCACTGCTCCTCTCTTCCAGAGAGTCCGTGTTCAGTATTCCCCTGCTCTTTAATTCTTTGTAAGTCAATTAGATGACAATGTTGAAACCAAACCAACTACTTATGGAGGGACAGTCCATGCCCCCTTTCCATTTCACAGATCAGTTCTACATGCCCGCTGGCCCTGATCCAATTCATTGGACAGGACCTCCATGAAGCCTAGCCCAGCCCCAGAGTCTATAGGCCTATCAGCTCCGCAGGGGCTTCCCTGTGGCCCCATTTGTCCTGTTCACAACCAGTGAGTCAGAGAGCCACTTGAGGCCACAGTTCCTCATCTTACAGTGGAGACAGTAACCCCTGTCTCTGTGTGTGTGAAGGCATGAATGCTACCCAAGCCCAGAAAATTAAGGTATTTATTAGTTTGCTGAGGGACTATGTGAAGGAGGTCCCTATTTTCTTTGGGTCATTGCCCCAGCCACTAAGCTGTTTAGTGTAATTCAAAAGGACAGTAGGCGTGGGCCTTTGCTATTGTTGGAAGGTGAGCACAGTGTTGAATGATAACCCACCCCTCCCTGACAAAGCACGTGGTCATTGGGACATCATGTTACCCTCTTTGCTCTTGGAGTGCCGTGCTGCTGCCTGGAGCCCTGTGCTTGGGCTTGATATCTTTATCCCATTTCATCCCCATGACAGCGTTCTGGGGGAGGCACCACTGTCCCCATTTTACACATGGGGAAACTGATGCCTAGAGGGATGAGTCACTTGCCCAAGGCTGAGGAAGGAGTAGAGCTGGCTGGAGCCCAGGTTTTCAGGTGGCAATGTGGGCCTTGTGCAGGGATGGCCTGGCACACTGAGCTGGTAATGAAGGCACATTGCCCTGGTCACTCGAGGGCCTCATCCTTGCTCCACCCCCACTGCATCCTCTTAAAAAGGATATAATCCCATCTGCCACAAGCTTGTATTCACAGCACAGGCCTGAGTGCTCCACACCAGACCAAGGGCTGCTCTTGCCCTTGTCCATATGTCAGAGCATCAGAACGTAGGCCCATTTAAGCAGAGCGAGCCTTGTGTTGGTGCCACGTTTGAGCACAGAACAGGAAGGAACATACATCCCTGCAGGTTTCCGCTAGGGGCTGACTGGATGGCACATACCTCATGGGCTTCTGTTCTCTTCAAGAAAGTAGTTCTAGGGATTTTTAGCCCTCCTTCTATGCTTTGCGCTTAAAACAGAAGATGATAAAAAACTTGAAAAGTGCTCCAGTCATGCTTAGATTTATATGATGAGGAAAGGAGAGTCAAGCCAACATTATTTCCTAAGACATATTTCTTGAGAATTTTTTTTTCCTTCCAGCTAGCTGGAGAAATACTAGGTATTCACTAACATTTCAAAATGGAGGCCAAATTTTGCCCACAGCTCTACAGCAGTTCCGTACCCCATGGATATTTAAATGTGAACCCGACCCATATATGGTTCCTGTGGGCACTAGTCATCAGTTATCCCCATTTCCTTGCCTGGGTCAGGGGAAGTGAAGCTCCGGGCCGTGGATACCACACAGACTCTCTGGATATCAGAAGGTCTGGAACAGTAGAGGTTCAATCAGCATGACTCCTTCTGTCCCAGTCAAGCCCTGGCTCTGTCACAGACTCACTGTGTCACTCCAAGCACAGAAATGTTACTTCTCCCACACCTGCACACACGTGGTTTTTCCTACCTGGAATAGTTTTCCTCCCCTCTCCCCTCCAAGTTGCCTGGCCTACTCCTATCCTAATACCAGGTCACAGGTTAAACATCCTGTACCCCATTAGGCCTTCCCCTCCTTTGTCATCTGTTCCCAAGGCACCCTTCACTTGCCTTTTAGTGACACTCACCACTGTTGTAATGAACTTCTTGATTTCCAGCCTTCCGGCGAAGACAAGTTCCATCTTATCCCTGTCAAATCTTGGTACCTAGCAATCACTAATGCACGGCCTTAACACTTGCTGACCAACTTTATTTCTCTGAGTCTTTTTTCTCGTCTGTTAAGTGGAGATGGTAATGTTTGCTCTATCTACCTTGAAGCATTTGTCAGGCCTTAGGGGGTTATTTTTTGCAAAAGAGCTATGTAAAACAAAAACTTATTACAAATAGTCTATTTTTTTAGTAAAACAGCTGTTGGGAAGGAAGAAAGAGAGGGAGGGAGGGAGGGAGAAACTTGAATTGCTTCTGCCAGCCTTGATTAGTAATGAAAGGCAAAGTAAAAAAACTACATTCCATTCATTACACTTTACCACCAACCTAAGGATGGCTTCCAACTTTTCTCCAACAGTCATTAATGAAATAAGTTGTACAATGGCAATGGGTAGTAAATATTATAAAAGCCATTACTGAAGAGGCAATTTTAATTCAGAATTATTTTATTTACATGAGACTCCAACTTATTTAAAATCCTGGCTCCACAGAGCCTCCTTGAGCTTCTAAAACTGTCACCATCTTGACTACCCAAAGGCAATCTGCCAAAGGTTTTTCTACTTTTACATTAGTGAGAAACTTGGGGAATGCAAGCAGACAGGTAGCTGGGTAGATTTTAGGCAAGGACTGAGCCCCCTCAGAAGACTGTTATGCCACTCTACAACAAAAGCTTGCATTCCGGGCTTCTGGACCAGATCTGGGGCCATAGTAGCATTATTTCCTGTGTGATTCCCTAGGCTGATTATAGCTGTGATGAGCTTACATCCCAATGATCACCCATGCCCCATTATAATTAAACATAGTACCTCCTTCACTCTTACAAGTGTCCTGGTTTAAACCACAATGAGATATCACCTCACACCCGTTCAGATAGCTACTATCAAGAAAATAAAAAATGAAATAACAGAAAATAAGTGTTGGCAAGGATGCAGAGAAATTGGAACCCTCATGCACAGTTGGTAGGAATTCTAAAATGGTATAGCCACTATAGAAAAAATATACAGTTCTTCATAAAATTAAAAATAGATTTCCATATGGTCCAGCAATTCCACTTTTGAATATTACCCCAAAGAATTGAAAGCATGATCTCGAAGAGATATTTGCACACCATGTTCAGAGCATCATTATTCACAGTGGCCAAGAGATGGAAACAACCCATAAATGGATGAATGGATAAACAAAATGTGGTCTGTACCTGCCTTGGGATATATTCCGATTTAAAAAGGAAAGAAATGCTGCCATGAGCTGTGTAATGTATTTTGAGGACACTATACTAAGTGAAATAAGCCATCCCCCAAAAGATAAATACTGTGTAATTCCACTTACATGGGTTATCTAGAGTAGTCGAATTCAGACAGAAAGTTGAAGGGTGGTTGCCAGAGGCCGAGGGGAGGGGAGAACGGGAATCTAGTGTTTATAGAGTTTCAGTTTTGTAACATGAAAAGAGTTTCAGGGCTGGATGGTGGTAATGTTAGCAAAATAATGTAATATAGTTAATGCTACTAAGCTGCACACTTTAAACAGGGCACCTGGGTGGCTCAGTCAGTTAAGCATCCAACTCTTGATTTCAGCTCAGGTCATGATCTCAGGGTCATGAGGTCGAGCCCCACTTCTGTTCCACACTCAGCAGGGGATCTACTTAAGATTCTCTCCCTCTCCCAATACCCCTCCCATGAACACATTCTCTCTCTCTCTCTCTCTCTTTCTCAAAAAAAACCACACACATTAAGATTTATGTTATGTGTATTTGAACACAATTTTTATGAGTGTCCTGGTTTAGACAAAAATTATTTGGCCACCCTAATTATAACTCATCTTCAATTCACATCAGTCAGTGTTACTCCAGGAAACATTTTCAGTGTGAGCCTTTTATTTCTGACTGCAGAATAGAAAGCTCTTATGAAGGACTCTAACCTCTCAGCAGGCAGATGGAGAGAAGTTTGAAGGACATTTGTTTGGGTTGGGTGGCGTGATTCATGGCAGTTCACACAGGCATCAGGCCACCAGTACAGGGAAGTCCAGCGTATTCCTTTCATTGACACGGAGCTGGGGTTCTCTGAGAAAGACAGGCTCCTTGCAGTTTATAGAGTGCTTGTCCCAGGGCTGAGGCGGGCCACTCCCAGGAGCTAGAACCCTCAATGAGTTTTCACCACTGGACTGAGTCCCCTTCCCTGTTCTGCTCAGGCCAGCTTTCCTGCAATAGCCCATAGCACTTGGGTCTAACAGACTTAGCTGCCTCCTTCTGACAGGCCCCTCCCTTACCTCTGCATTGAGAACCCCCCTCTCTAAGAGGTCAACTCTTCCATGAGGTGAGCCCAGGACATGCCAGGCCTTCTCTTTTCTCCAAGGCGTGTGGCCTCTTAGCCGTATCACAGCTGTGTGAACGTGCCCATGTCAGCTCTCCCCAGGACAGTGATCCTTTCTCCATGGGCCTCATGTCCTTCATCAGCTGATAAACTTCCAGAGGGCAGTGTCAAGATGGGTCATAAAGTCTTCTCCTCATTTCTGTGACAGGTGTTCGGGAGCTATTGCAGACTGTTTATTTTCTGTTCTCTAACATGATTGCCATGACTTTAGTTAGTATTTAACTTTGCTGGCTTACCTTTCCCCCTTTTCAAGCTTCATACAATGTACCCCATCATGCTTCCAGTGTTATTTTTTTCTCTGAACTTTCTGATGAGCATCATCTGTTAGGAGTCTTTGGGGGGGGGGGAGTCTTTTTTTTTTTTCAAGATTTATTTTATTTATTTATTTATTTATTTATTTATTTATTTATTTATTTGACACAGAGAGAGAGAGAGAGCACAAGCAGGGGGAGTGATAGAGGAAGAGGGAGAAGCAGACTGTCCACTGAGCAGGGAACCTGATGTGGGACTCCATCCCAGGACCCCGGGATCATGACCTGAGCCGAAGGCAGATGCTTAACGTTCCGAGCCATCCAGGCACCCCCTTTTTTGGAAGTCTTAATGCCAAAATCCTGGTAGAGGCAGAGCTCCTAAAAGAACTGCAAGTCTTCACGAGCTCTTGCCTTTGTGATGGTTGTATTCCTGAGGGGCTGGGTCACTTGCCCCGCAGGCAGCCCCCAAAGAGGAGTCTAAAGTGAAACCTGGGGCCTGGAGTCAACCTTGTCTCTCTCTCCATCCTACCACCTGTTCTAAATAGGGTAAGCAGCATCTAGTGCAGTAGGAAAGTCTAAATAACAGGGATTAAAGGAGAATTGCTTTCCAGAGGAATTTTCTACCTTTTATGTATTATGAAAATAAAACTGGCAACAACAACAAACATGAGCCAGGGACATGGTCTCTAGGTTTGCAGATGCCACTGTCTTTCAGTGAAACACCCCAGGGAGGGTGTGTTTTATTAACTCCCAACATTATGACCAAGCCTGCTCTGTTGAATAAAACATTCTTCAAACATTCCGTTGTCTAAAGGCAATAATAACACACAACTTAAGATGGTGAGGTGTGGCTAGTCTGGATGCACTAAAGATCCTTCAGTTTTGACATTCTCCCTACCTGCCCTGGAAGGCAATTCGGTATATCTCTTTTTCTAGAAACTCTAATCTCTTCATATGGCCACTTTAGGATTCTCAACTAGCTGGCGGGTGTTGCAGTCATGGAGATATAAACAAGTTTGCTCACACCAAGAAAATGGTTACATAAGGCTCACTTTTCATCCTTTCAGCTCATTCAGAAGCATTAAAGGCAATATTTTAACCCTGCATTTTGTGACTTTGAAATAGACTCATGATATTTTATTACCCCTTTATTTTATCATCTGACAGTTTCTCCATCACAATATCTGTTGTATGACACCACTCTTAAAATACAGCTTTGGCAACCTGCAATATGAATTCGCGGGTCTCCAAACTTCCAGATCTGTAATTAGAGCAATTAATCCTCTCCCGTGTCATTCCGTCTAGCATCCTGTCAAGAACCCAGAAGAGACTTTGCAAACTTTCAAGCAAGAAATTCCTGCACACTACTTAATGGTGGTGCTGTTTGCCAGGTGTCATGCAAATTTAAATAAGTCATCCACAGACATTCCAGGATGTCTCCTTAGTGCTTGGCACCAGACATTTTCATGTTGAATGAATAAGAAAGATCTAACCTAAGATTGCCAGATTTAACAAATAAAAATATAGGAACAATGAATAATTTTTTAATATAAGTATGTCCCTCACATTGCAATTATGCATTGGTTATCTGAAATTCAAATTTCAGTGGTTATAGTCTATTTGATCTGGCAACCCTACAGAAACCATATTTTGGTCAAAAGACCACTATGAAAAAAAAATGTCCTATAAAAGTATTTGATCTTTGTTGGCAATCACGTAAGAAAATGCCAAGATCTTGGAAGGCCATCTCTATACAAACTGTGGATGCAGCTTAAATCATAATTCTATCCTGCTCCTCAACAGAGCTTCCTTAAAAACTAATTTTCTCTTTTCAGTAGAATAAGCCTCTCCCTGCTGGAAGTTGTGCGCCATGGTTCCTCTCAATTTTCCATACAAGTGTGTATCTGTGTGGTGTGTGTGTGTGTGTATCATAAGGGCCGTACTTGCTGCAAGTGTTGGACCTGTTTAGAAATCCAGGTGGGGGTGGAACCATTTGCAGGTCAGAGGCGTCTGGCTGAACTCCTGCCCCCCAACTGCCCACCATATGTGTCATGATGGAAAACATCAGACTTCCACTTTCTACGAGGCATGGGCAGCATTGTGTTGACCTTTTGGTGCCATTCCTAACTTGTATTTTGCTGAGTTATTTGTGCCAAGGACTGTCTGTTTTGATAAAGTGGAGACTTTCTTGCTGCCACTGAGGAGAGTTCCTGACCTGTTTCCACATCTGCAGTGAGGCCAAAGAGGGTTTTTTTTTTTGACCTCTGAGAACAGCAGGCGCCGGGCTGAGGGCATCCCCTCTGAGCATGTGGCCCTCCGACTGTGAGGCTCTCATTAACAGGACTGCGTGTGGGTGACACTTTCTCTCAAGCTCTGTTTCTTAACCACATGACTCCCTCAGTTATCACATCCTATTAATTATTAATTGCCGAACTTTTTTCCAAATGTAATTAATGAGTTACACAATGGCAATGGTAGTAAATATTATAATATAAAAGCAATTACTGAAGTGGCAATTTTAATTCATTATTTTAATTACATGGGACTCCAACTTATTTAAAACCTCGTCTCCACAGAAATTCCTTTGAGGTTCCAAAACTGTCACCACCTTGGTTACCTGGGATTTTCTGTGGAATTTTCTTCCACCTTTAAATCAGTGAGCAACTCTGGGCATGCAAGCAGAAAGGCAGCAGGGTGGACTACAGGCAGAAAACTGGGCGCTCTCAGAGACCGCAGTCCAGAATTCTAGATGACAGCCTGCATGGTGGGCATTTTGTTTTAGAGGAGGATGAAGGTAGAAGACTTAGAACCTAAGGCCCCAGGTGGGACCAGCTTCCTGGGCCAGTGAACTGTGAGTTCTCGGAGTGCCCTGTGATCAGGTGGTCCACACTTAGTTTAATGCTCTGTGGTTGCCCTCCTGAAATCCGTGATAGTTTGGTCTTTGAACCTACATTTCATAAGCAAAGCCCAATGAAACAGTAGAGTGTGCAGCAGCAGCTTGGAGTCTGGGGTCACATGCCTCTCAGGGAGTCACCTGCTCCCCTGCGTGGTCCCCTGGGCCCACTCTGCATTCCCTCTCCACCCTGAGCAGCAGCTGCTGCCATCCTGCACCCCAGGTGAGCGTGGATGCACTGGGGGTGGGGGTAGGGCACACATGCCTAGGGTACCATGGTGGCCCTTTCTGCCCCAAGCTGGCAGCTCCAGGCTTATTCAGTGGGTAACTCTTCCAGAGCGAGCCTCTCCTCTGATGCGGGTGCCTAGTATGTCCCAGGCAAAGGTCACAATACCCTGGGGTGGAAACCCTTTGTCCATCATAGTTGGGACAGCAGGCCATAGAAAGGGGAGATGCCTGTGAGGGTCTATACTCGCCCCACAAGTACCCTGGTGCCCAGAAAGCACAACATGAAATAGCAAATAAAAAATGCCATGACCCAGGGCACCTGGGTGGCTCAGTCCATTAAACATCTGCCTTCAGTTCAGGTTGTGATCTCAGAGTCCTGGGATCAAGTCCCACATCGGGCTTCTTGCTCAGTGGGGAACCTACCTCTCCCTCTCCCACTGCTTGTGGTGTCTCTCTCTCTCTCTCTCTCTCTCTCTCAAATAAAATCTTTTTTTAAAAAGTGCCATGACCAGTTGATAAATCATGGAAGAAATGAGGGAGCTTTATATTTTAGTAGTTGTAATTGCACCTTTTTTTCCTGCTTTTTGAACAAGGGGCTCACATACTTATGAAATGGGCCCTAGGAACATGTGGCAGGATGGGACCCTAAGGTCTGAGGCTTAGGCAAGCTGGGCCACTGCCTATCTTTTCAGGTGTTAAGTTCCTAATGGAGTATTTCTTCTCAAATGACACTGAGGTCCCACATGCATTTTGTTCCTTGGAATTAACTGAGGCACACACTGCCAGGTGTACCCTGATGGCTGCCTTCATACATCTCTCCTGTCTTCTCTTCCTCCTGTGAACTCTCTAACTCATTTTTCCTTCATTGGAAAAAAGTGAGACTACCTTTGAAGCAGCTCCTGATCAAAGAGACAAGTCAGAGCTTCCAACTAGGAGCTCCCTGTAGGCAAGGACTGTCTCTAGTTCCCATTTCAGTGCTCGGGCCTTTTACCCAGAACCCAGTTGGGGCCTGACTGCATTTCCTGACTCCGTGGTATGTGTTCAGTGAAAGAACAGGCTGCAGCCCTGTAGGCCTGGCTTGTCCCCAGCTGGATGCCTGCGACATTCAGACCCTGCTGGGAAAACACCATACAATTCAGGTCCAGCCTAGGCTGGGAGTTTTATTGACCTATTGTACAAGGCTTAGTGATGCTTCTTTTAGTGGGAAGCTCATTTCTGGGAGCAGGATGGCTCACATTTTCTGTGATAGTGGAGCTGGGGAGTCACAGAACTCAGACTTATTGGCACCATCCTCAGGACTAATAAAGCAAATAAAATTATATTGACCACATTTCAGTTTATTTCATTCTCCCTTCTGTTTCTTAACCCCCCTTTCTTTCTCCCTCTTTGCTCAGCCTGCCCATAAAACAACCTCTCTATTTTCAGCAAACCTTAAAGAAACAAAGGCCTTACTCGAACGTTCCTTTCCTTGAATAAAATGTCATCCTTGTAATTTCCCTCTCGGTTCAGCTCACTCTCAGCTTCTGCACGTGGGAGTCACTTAAACAATCATGAGCGTCTCCTAGGGGCACAACCTTCACAGGGGATGTTCTGAGGGGACCACAGTGGTTGAAGGAGAGCCCACCTCCCTGGCTCATTTGCCTTCCACTCCAGCAGCGACTGCACCAAAGTGGGGCTGGAGACCCCCCATTCCAGCATTTCCCCCACGAACCTCGCACTCAGAATGGTCTTCCTATTTTAAATCATGTATATGGGCTCATAGAATTTCTGCTTCACACAGCACAGGAAATCAGTCAATCCTGATCTATTTCTTCAGCTCTTTTCATCACTACCTGTGTGTCTACATAGAAGGGCTACTTGGTGCTACACTCTGTAAAATTGAAGGAAAGATAGTTTCACCCCCAGTCTGAGCCTGTTTTGACTTCACCCTGCACAACCACCCTCTGTGAATCTCTGTTTCCTGCTGACTTCTGGATTCCCACCCGTAATCCACCCTTTTGCCTAGAGCTTGTCCCCTTCTCTGTTCTCCTAGCTAAATCCTACTTTACAGAAAGGGCCCTGCTCAGGCACCCCTTCCCCCAGGGGAACTCGCAAACTCCAGCCCTCCTGGAGTTTTTCTAGAGCTGTGCTCCTGGTCTCTAAACCCTGACAAATAAGAATTTTATCACAGAATTTAGCACTTGAAATATATTGTCTTTTTTTGAACATTATTCTCAGCCCTCCAACTTTGAGGACGTGGATTAACATGGTGCTTCTTGCCCCCACCACACTCAGAACAGTGGCAGGCAGGGAGTGTATATAAAGCAACAGCACAGGGCAAGGAGCTCTTACAGATTCTTAATGGCAGAAAAATCCTCATTGACCTAAAACTAAAATGGGAAGTGCTCTGGATGTAACTGGCTTCAGGCAGATAATGCCTTTGGCTCATCCTTGAAGTCTCTTTACACACAGCAAGATAAGGAATTTCCAGCCCCCAGCACAGCACCTGGCATATAAGAGGCTCCATGCGTAGTTGTCAGGGGAATGTTTGTGATTGCCTAGACTCCTAGCAGTAGCAAACCTAGGAATGAGGCATACACTCAGCTGTTACACAAGAATCCTACATGTTGAGGAAGAAAACACATGACAGCATATTATAGTCAACTCAGGACTAACTACTAGTAGAAAATCATCTCTGACTTTTGGCACTAATGTCCTCAGGTTGTTGTCCTGGCCTCCCCACTGCTCATCATCCCCAATGGGGGAAAGGAAAAGAATTAACCTAGAAATTACCATAGCTTTTATGTTAGAAATTCTGATATAAGGCATTTCTAGGGATAAGTAACGAAAATGAGAGTCACCAGGGTCTTCTTTGTAATTAACTGTAGATTTTCTTTGTAATTAACTATAGATATTGGAGGTCAGATGTCATCTCATCCATGTCCGTCTCTTAACAAATGAGGAAGCAGAGGCCCACAGGTGTGACTAGAACCCAGGTGTGCAGGTGTCGAGGCTACAAAGCTCTGCTTGAATTTTAGCTGACATGATCTATCAAGCTAACCTTTTATCTGGCTGGTTGGATTCATTGCCATTTGTTGCATATACTGCGTTAATGGGGCAGGCTTCCCGTGTGAGGAAGATTCCATTGATTGCCTGTCCAGCAGCCACCCTGCACTTCCTTACAAGAAAACCCCTGTGGGTTCACCCTACACTGAATTAGCACATTCTTTGAGGGAGGCTGGTCAGTCTTCAGTCCTAAGAGGTGACTATTGATGGGTCTAAGCCGATTGTAATGTTCTTAATGGCCTTTTTATGCTTGCTATAGAACTGGCTTACTCATGGGCATGTGATGTAGTTGAAGCCAGCGAGGGGTGGTCTACTTAGCAAGCGAATCCAGAGAGGAATATCCAGACATCATTGTCTGCACAGGACTGCAGCAGCCGCCTTAGGGCAGTGAGGACAATCAGCCTGCAGATGAGCCACGGGTGGCAGTGAGAAAAGGTGCAAAGAACGTGGGTCCCTGGCGAGACCACCACCAAGCCTCTGAATTAGCCAGTCCTGGAAATGCCCTTCCCTGGGGCTTCTTACTAGGAGACGTGCATGTCCTTACTATGTTTTCGTTTACTTTGGTTGTGGTCCCTGTTCCCTGCCGCCAGCCATAGTCTATCAGCTACACTCTGTTACATAGTCTTTGAAAAGGCCCTTATGAACAGCACTTCCCGCAGAAACACCTGAATAATGTTTTACACATTTGCCCTGAGAGTCCTTATCCAAGGAACAAACCCAGCTCAGTTAACGACAGCTAACAAGATCACAGCTTGAGCTGATACGGCCCCAAGTCTGTGTCTCGGATGCTGTAATTTGGTTTCCATAAAAATCCCTTTTGCTCATCATCCTTAAGTCTTGTATTCCTTGGTGAGATGCAAATTAAACACCACATGCTGCTGACATTCAGAAGCTCGCTTTATTTGCTTTAAACACAGGAGAGAAATGGAATTGGTTTATTCAGACAGAGATTGGGTTAGGAGGATGGTTTTCAGGAGCCAAACATTATCCTAGCCAAAGACTGGGGTGCTGCCATCTCTCTGAGCCCCTCCAGCCCCTCGTGGGTGTTTTTTAAGCTTTGACCTTGTTCAAGATCAGAGCCGCCTGGAACTTGGCACTAAAACAACCAAGTTTATGGAAAATTGAAGAGGAGACGTCTGAGAAGTAGTGCTGGAAAGCTCATTTGCCATGTGATCTTGGACACACTGTGCTACACCCCTTTTCTAGACAACCAGACTAGCTGATCTCCCAGGTTCCTTCTTGATCAAACATTTTAAAACTCCATTACAAATGGGTAATGCGAGTTAAGAATGCAAGTAAACTAGAGGAATTCCTACTTATTTAGGCTACCGTGTTGGAGGAAGTAATAGTTATCAAAAATTGAAGAATTATGTTAACCTGTATTTATTGGGCACTTCCTCTGTGCTAAGCACTGTGCTAATTAAGAACATCACATGCATTTTCTTACTTAGTCCACCTAGCAACCCTCTGAGATTGGCACTGACCCTTAGTGCCAGTGAGGCAGCTGAAGCTCAGCTTAAGCAACCTCCCCAAGGTCACACAGCCAGTAAGCCAAGGAATTGAAATGTCCACAGGGTCTGTCTGATTCTAAAGCCTTTACACCATTCTGCAAAACTATCTAAATATGCCTGGCTGAGGCCAAAAAGGCTGATAATTTACCGCCCCTCACTGGAACAGTTTGGCTCCTCCAAGAGCACAGGTTAGCATTAGGAGCCTAAGACCTGGGTCAGAGCATCTCTTGTGCAATCTTAAGTAGGCATTTTGCCTCTCTGTTTTACCTTCTGTAAAGTGGACATAATGATACCTGACTTTCCTACTTTATAGGTTTACCGTGAGGCTTACAGGAGGGCCTTGAAAGAAAAATTCTTTGGAAACCCTTACAGAATCATACAAATTGAAGTATCTATTATGATGAAAAGTAGTCAAGGAAGGAGAGTTGACAAAAGAAAAATAGAATTAATTAATTAAAAATTATTTTGCTGCATTAGAACAGTGCCCAGTGCTTTTATGTTCAATAGATATTTGTTGCATGGGTAAATAAATGATTGAAAAAAATTGTTTTGTTGCAGCAATACCATTGAGACAGGGAAAAAATATTTGTAAATTGCATGTCTGATAATGGGCTTTTTATTACAGCTCAGTAATGAAATATTTTTAAAGGCAAAAGATTGGAGTGGACCTTCTCAAAAGAAGACACCCACATGGCCAATAAGGACATGAAAAAAGGCTCAATATTCTTAGTCATCAGGGAAATGCAAACCAAAGCCACAGTGAGCTCCGACTTCACACATACCACTATGGTTAGAATCAAAAAGATGAACAATAATAAGTGTTGACAAGCATGTAGAAAAATTGGACCCTCACACTCCTGGTAGAAATGCAAAATGGTACCTACCACTGCTTTGGAAAACAGACTAGCCGTATCTCAAAAGATTAAACATAGAGTTACCATAGGACCTAACAATTCCACTCCTAGATATAAACCCACAAGAAATAAAAACATGTCTCCACACAACACTTGTACAAAATGTTCATAACTTTGTTCATAATAACCGAAAAGTGGGAACAATCCAATGTTCATCAACCAATGAATAGATAAACAAAATTTGGTATATCCATACAATGGAATATTGTTCAGCCACCATATTGTATTAATACATACTACAACATGGATGATCCTTGAAAATATTATGCCAAGTGGAAGAAGCCAGTCACCAAAGACCACATACTGCGTGATTCCATTTATATGAAATGTCCTGAATAGGCAAATCTGTAGCAATAGAAAGCAAATTAGTGTTTGCTTAGGGCTAGAACAAGGGGGAACTAGGGATGAGAGAAATGACAATTGACAGATAATGGGTACAGGATTTCTCTAAAGGGGACAAGAATATTCTAAAATAAGATTGTGGTGATGGTTGCACAGCCCCGTGAATATACTAAAACACATTGAATTATACAACTTAAACCAGTGAACTCATGTGGTATATAAATTATATCACAAGGGAGCTGAAGTAGCCAAGGAGCTACATGGATTATAGAGTTCCCTTGAGGGCAGCTGTCTAGGGCTGCACTGTGTAAAGGCTTCCTTGAACTGAAAATATATATAAGAAAATATAGGAATGACATGAGCAAATACACAAGTGGCAGGATCTCTCATGTGCTGTATTGCTTTAAAATACACTCTTAAGTGCTGGAGGGTACAAAAGGTACCCTTCACGGTAGAATTTCTTTCTTCTGGGACTGTCATATTGAAGCATGGGACTCAGTAGGATGCAGTTGGTCTTGTGTGTATGTCCCCACCACATGATTTCAATCTCTAGAAGCAGTCCCTGCACAACCTTACCCCTGAGGACAGCGTGAGAAAGCAGCTCAGGGTAGCATGAAATTATGATCACCACGGATCTCGCAGCATTCCATTGTAGATCCGGTGGCTGAAGAACAATCACGTGGGGAGGTTCCCTGCCCACCCCCCAGAAGCCATAGGTCAGGGAAGAACACACCGAGGAAGGCAGGAGAGCTGTTTGTGTCTTGTGAGCAGATCAAAGGAAACACTGCTCAGATTGTTCATCCAGGTGGCCAGCCACTCTTAGCAGCTGGAGCACAAAGGGCCACACCTGGTAGCGCACCCCTCACCATCAGCCAGCTAGCCCAGCCTCTCAGAGGCCAGTGCCCTTCCACTTCCACCTTGTATCCCTATATTCCGCCCCCCCAGATGGCCTTCACCTAGACCACGTTTCAGCTCTTTCTGCCAGGGAGTCGTTGGGTGAATGGCCTTTGGATACAACCCTTCTAGAGCTGTTGCCACATCGTGACTCCCATCCCCACTGTCCAGAGAAGGATGTTGAATTCCCTGCTTTGAGATGTTCTTTGGGCCAAGAAGGGCTATTCAACCCAGCGTCACTAGTGGTACCACTCACCTGACTATAAAGGAAGTTTGTGTCACCAGAAGACACTTGTTCCTGGCACTGTCTCTCAAACAGTGCTAAGGACAGAATGGAGATGCACCTGCAGACCAGTCTTGCTAAGCAGGGCGGTGTAGAAGTAGCCAGGCCAAAGCAAGGCAGGGATTGCTGAGAAGCATTCCACATGGGGAGGAACCCACCATCCTCTAGAACAACCACACATCAGGATGCCCAGCTTAAGTGCTTGTCTGTTACACAAGCAAAATGTGCAGATTTTTCTCTGCTTCCCAGTGTTATTTACACACACACTCCACCCACAGCAAGAACACTTGCATCTGAAGAGGGACCAGAGAGCTCCATTCTATTCAAAGCCATCAGTCCAGAGAAGGTGGCTGGCTGTTCTCTGATGGGCCTTTATTTGCAAATAAATATTATTTTAAAAACAGACAAAAACTATCAACAAACCCAAGAACATTTAGGAACCAACGTATATTTATGCATTATTGTATTTGTGTGTGTGTGTGAAATGCCCATTTGCTTGGTTGGGTCCCATGTGGGTCTTTATTCAACTGGAAGTAAAACCTTCTTCCAAATATGAGCCAGAGTTCCAAGCCATAGCTTTTTTTTTTGGTCTTGGTGCATCTAGCACATTCTTCACACTAGACTAAAAAGAAAATGCAATAAATCTAAATAATTATGTAAACTCAAGAATCTTAAACTCAAGAACGTTTTGGTGACATTCAAGCAGATTCTTCAAGCCGGGTTGCCCATCTAAGGGAAGCAGAGCATCAGACAGCTGATTAAGAATTAATGGCTTATTGTCATCCATGACATTTGATATCATAGAAGATGGAAATCCAGGAAATGACACAGGCCCCATGAGGTGACATCTGTGCTCTCTGATGTCTGAAACTGATGATCAAGACTTGTGTCCCAAAGCTTTTCATAAAATTGAAATTTAGGCATTAGTTCCTCATTCCCTCTAAGACTAGGTAAATAGGCCAGTTGGCTGATCAGGAGGATCTCTGGACTCTGGTTTGTAATAGAAGAATTCCGTGTGGTACAATAGCATCAGCAGTCAAATATGAGGCATAATTTATGTCCAAGTTTACTGACCTTCTATATCACTGAATTTCTCTCTTGCCAAAGGTGGCAGGTTCTGTTGACTTTTATCCTTCCCTCAGGCCAACAGAAGGTTTCAGAGACCTTTGGGATAGACTAGTGCTGTATAAATTTCCTTTATGGCCTTAATCCTGTCCCCAGGCCATTCCCTATCTCCATCCCATCCTAGTTCACAGTAAATGAGCTGTACTGCCTGCCCCTCCCTTCTCTCCTTTTACCAGATTGTCTTACCTGAACCCTAAGTTCCCCCACTCGGGCTGAAGCCACCATCCCACTCAGTTTTGACATATACTAAGCTACGTCCACCATTTTTATTTTAGGGACCCAAATGTAATGTTTATTCTTGTGAAATGCCATTTTGTATGGAATGCCATCTTCTAAATAACTGATCAAAAGAGAACTTAAAACTACTACCAACCATCTATTTAGAAAGTAAATAAAAACACAACATAACGAGTAGGATCACCTGTAACCACAGATATACTCAGAGGCAAAGTGATAACCCCAAATGCTTCCATTATTAGGAAAGAATTAAAATAGCTGAAGTAAGCCTTCAGCTCAAGAAGTGTGTAAAAGTATTATAAAATAAACATGAAAAATTTAGAAGGAAGCAAAGTCAGAAAACACTAGAATTATTATACAGATTGAGCTGTTTCTTTGAAAAGAAAGTAGACAAATTTTTGACAAATATAATGAAAAAGGCACAAGCAAGCAAAATTTAGGGGAAGTGGTATACTAGATACCATGAGTTTTATTCTGAGAATATGCCATAAGTTTTGTGAAATAAATAAGCTTGAAAATAGAAATTGAATAGAATTTTTTGGAAAAAATAAATTAACAAAATGAACAAAAGAAGAAATAGATAGTAACCAAGAAATAAATTAAAAAAGATACCAAAGAATTACCATTCTGAAAAAGCTCTATGACTAGATGATTTACCACTGGTAAGTATTAAACTTTCAAGGAACAGATAATTCTCATACTGTTAGAACTTTTTTATGAACACCATCCCATTTATTCTTCCAACCTGAACTCCCCATGATGCAAAACCTGCCAAAAATTGCCCCCAAAATATGAAATAGATGAACATAAATATAAGTCAGGTTCACCCATTATAGAGCCTCCCAGGATTCTAAATAAAATACTGGCAAGCTAATTTTAATGATATATTAAGAGAATCATCAAATAGACTTGAAAAGGCTAGCCTCTGTTCTGTTGGTTAAAAATTAGAAAACATAGAAAAGTTCAAAAAATATTTAAACCTCATAATTCCACCATTCAAAATTATCCATAGTTAACATTTGGGTACATATCCTTCCAGTATTTTTCCCCCCTCTGGATATATTTTTTTTCTGCATATATATATTATTTTTTTAAAAGGGTCTTTTTTTTTTAGATTTTATTTATTTGACAGAAACACAGCGAGAGAGGGAACACAAGCAGAGGGAATGGTAGCGGGAAAAGCAGGCTTCCCACGGAGTGGGGAACCCGATGTGGGGCTCGATCCCAGGACTCTGGGATCATGACCTAAGCTGAAGGCAGATGCTTAACGACTGAGCCACCCAGGCGCCCCTGCATGTATATTTTTAAATGTAATTGTTATCATGCTGCTTTGTAGCTAATAGACTGGGGAGGACCACACACGTATACCCTGTTAGGTTAGATTAGGTCCTCATTTTATTTGCCAAAGGATACGGAAGCACAGCTGCGGCCCAGGATCCCCACAGAGCTGGAATAGGTGTGCTTTAAAATGGCAAAGATCCCCCCCCAAGGTCCTCCTAGAGTTTCTAACAGGATGCTCACACCTCAGTCCCTTTTTGCTTGGGCCCCACATAACTAGTCAAGGAGATTTGCACAGTCTGTATGCTTAATAATCCCATTGAAGAGCCTGTTTATAGACACTGAGAGCATCTGATAATCTGAAGTAAAACCCAGAGTCAGCAAAACCCCATCCTCTTCGTGGGGGGCAGGGAGGGGGATAGTCAACACTTAGGTGTTTCTGATCAGTTTCTTTGCCCTCAGATGACTGGCATACTGGAAAGCCCATTTCTTCACAGATATACTGTGACAATTTTTCATGAAGTCCATATTCTAATATGTTTATAATGACTGCATCATATTAAAAAGTATTCTCTCATAAAGGTGTATCATTATTTATTTAACAATCCCCTATTGTCTGGTATTTGGTTGTTTACAAATCCTTTCCTATTGCAAATAATGAAAGAGCATATATCCTTTAGATAAATGTTTTTAAACCTGGCTAATTATTTTCATAGAGCAAATTTCTGGAATAGAATCCCAGCCCTGTCTCTTATTAGGGATCTTATTGTCCTCACCTATAAACAGAAAGCATGATGCCTATAAGGAGGCAACAATGGTATCAGGTAACAACAACAACAAAAATCTCCAGGGGTCTAGGGTCGTGAGGGAAGTACTGTCCAGTTGTGCTGAATCACTGTTCTGTGTTGTGTATGTGGCTGTTTCCCTCCACTTGGATAATGGCTAATCCAGTATGACTTATTTATAGAGCTTTTCTTTGATTTTCTAGATTAATGAAAAGTGTGCACTTTTTGCACTATCAAAAAGTAGTATTGTAACTTGCTTTACAGTTTTCATAACTGATTTCATCTGCTTTTTATGATTCTATACTGTTTCTGATAGTTATAATTTTTCCTTGATGAAGCCAGAAGCAACTGACCCTACTATTGTAGGTTCTCTGCAGTCCTGAATGTCTGTCAGCTGCCTCCTCCTCAGACACACACACTCTCACACCACAACACACACACACACACACACACACACACACATACAATTACTCTGATGTACCTGGAACAAAGTGGGTTCCTTTTTTTTTCTGAATACAGATTTTTTTTTTAGTATAAATGATATACAATATTCTGTTAGTTTCAGGTTATATAATAGTAATGTAGTAGTTTTATACATTATAATATGGTCTCCATGATGTCTAGTTATCACCTGTCACCATACAAAGTCATTACAGCATTATTAACTCTATTCCCTATGCTGTACATTACATCCCTGTGACCTGTTTATTTTATAACTGTTAAGTCTGTACCTCTTAATCCTCTTCACCTATTTTGCCCATTCCCCAATCACTGCCCCCATCTTCTGTTAGTCAACAGTTTGTTTTCTGCATCTGAGTCAGTTTCTGTTTTGTTTATTCATTTGATTTGTTTTTTAGATTTCACATGTAGGTGAAATCATAGGATATTTGTCTTTCCCTGTCTGACTTGTTTCACTTAGCATTAAACCCTTTGGGTCCATCCACGTTGTCACAGATGGCGAGATTTCATTCTTTTTTATGGTTAAGTAATAGTCCTCTGTGTGTGTGTGTGTGTGTCACATCTTTTTTATCAATTCCTCTATTGATAGACACAGGCTGCTTCCATATCTTGGCTGTTGTGAATAATACTGCAGTGAACATAGGGCATATATTTCTTCAAATTGGTGATTGAGGTTTCTTCAAATAAACACCCAGAAGTGGTATTGCTGGATCATATGATAGGTCTATTTTTAATTTTTTGAGGAATTTCCATACTGTTTTCCGTAGGGGCTGCACCAATTTACATTCCCACCATCAGTGTATGAGAGTTCTGTTTTTCCACATAGCCAGTCTGACCGGTGTAAGGTGACATCTACTTGTGGTTTTTGATTTCCATTTCCCTGATGACTAGTGATGTTGAACATCTTTTCAGGCACCTGTTGCTATCTATCTATCTTCTTTGGAAAAGTATCTATTCAAATCCTCTGTGCTTTTAATCGGGTACTTTGTAGAGGTTTTTTGATACTAAGTTGTGTACATTATTTATATTTTTTTTTTTTGGAAATTAACCACTTATCAAATGTATGGTTTGCAAATATCTTCTCCTGTTCAGTAGGTTGCCTTTTCATTTTGTTGATGATTTCCTTCACTGTGAAAAAGCTTTTTAGTTTGATGTAGTTTCATTTGTTTATCTTAGCTTTTGTTGCCTTTGCCTGATGATACTGGTCCAAAAAAATTATTGCTAAGAGTAATGTCAGAAAGCTTACTGCCTATGTTTTCTTCAAGGAGTTTCATGATTTCAGGTCTTACACTCAAGTCTTTAATCCATTTTGAGTTTATTTCTGTACATGGAGTAAGAAGATGGTCCAGTCCAGTTTCATTCTTTTGCACGTAACTGTCCAGTTCTCCCAGCACCATTTGAAGGCACTGTCTTTTCCCCTTGCATATTCTTGCTCCTTTGTCGTACACTAATTGACTGTACATGTGCAGGTTTATTTCTGGGCTCTCATTCTAGTCTATTAATCTTTGAGTCTGTTTTCATGCCAATACCATACTCTTTTGATTATTATATCTATGTAGTATAGTTTGAAATCAGAGAGAGTGATACTTCCAGCTTTGTTCTTCTTTCTCAAGATTGCTTTGCTTATCCAGGGTCTTTTCTGATTCCACACAAATTTTAGGATTCATTATTCTGGTTCTGTAAAAAATGCCATTGTATTTTGATGGGGATTGCATTGAATCTGTAGATGGCTCCAGATGGTATAGCCATTTTAACAATAGTAATTCTTCCATCTGTGAGCACTGTGTATCTTTCCATTTATTTGTCTCAACTTCGGTTTCTTTTTTTTTTT
>CM053610.1:49608537-49638112 GCA_028646535.1 Procyon lotor
TGCACGTGCTTGTTCGGATCACATTTGTATCTTTAGGGTAAATACCCAGTAGTGCGATTGCTGGATCGTAGGGTAGCTCTATTTTCAACTTTTTGAGGAACCTCCATACTGTTCTCCAGAGTGGCTGTACCAGCTTGCATTCTCAACTTCGGTTTCTTTCACAATGTCTTATAGTTCTCAGAATATCAGTCTCCCACCTCCTTGGTTAAATTTATTCCTAGATATTTTATTCTTTTGATGCCATTATAAATAGGATTATTTCCTTAATTTTTCTGATAGCTTGTTACTAACATGTAGAAATGCAACCAATTTCTGTACGTTAATTTTGTGTTCTGCAACTTCACTGAATTCATTTATAAGTTCTAATAGCTTTTTGGTGAAATCTTTATAGAATTTTCTCTAAATGGTATCATATCATCTGTAGATGGTGACAGTTTTCTTTCTTTCTTTCTGATCTGGATGCCTTTTACTTATTTTTCTTGCCTAGTTGTTGTGCTTAGGACTTCCAGTACTACGTTGAATAAAAGTAGCAAAAGTGGACATCCTTGTTTTCTTCCTCATCTTAGAGAAAAAGCTTTCAGCTTTTCACCATTCAGTATGATGTCAGCTGTGGGTCTGTCATATATGGGCTTTATCATATTGAGGTATGTTCCTTCTGTGCCCACTTTGTTGAGAATTTTTATCATAGGTGAATATTGAATTTTGTCAGATGCTTTCTCTGCACTGTTGAGGTGATGGTAGGATTTTTATCCTTCATCTTGTTAATGTTGTGTGTACCACGTTGATTTATTTGCAGATGCTGAGCCACCCCTGCATCCCTAAAATGAATCCCACTTGACTGTGGTGTGTGATTCTTTTAATGTATTGTTACATTTTGTTTGCTAATATTTTGTTGAGAATTTTTGTATCTATATACATCAGGGATATTGACTGTAATTTTCTTTTTGTGGTGTCTATGTCTGGTTTTGGTATCATAAAATGAGTTTGGAAGTGTTCCTTCCTCTGCAGTTTTTTTCAGTAATTTGAGAAGGAGAGATACTGTCTCTTTAAATGTTTGGTAGAATTCACCTGTGAAGCCATCTGGTCCTAGACTTTTGGTTTTGGGGAATTTTTTTTAATATTGTATTATTTATTAGAGAGGAGAGAGAGCACGAGTGGCGGGAGTGGCAGAAGGACAAGCAGACTCCCACTGAGTGGGGAGCCTGACGCTGGGCTCAATCCCAGGACCCCTGAGATCATGACCTGAGCTGAATTCAGATGCTTAACCAACTGAGCCACTCAAGTGCCCCTGTTTTGGGGGGAATTTTTAAATTACTGATTCAATTTCATTACTTGCAACGGTCTGTTCAGATTTTCAGTTCTTTGTGAATCAATCTTGGAAGATTATGTATTTTCAGAAATTTATCCACTTCTTACAGGTTTTTCAGTTTGTTGGCTTATACTTTTTCATAGTAGTCTCATGATTTTTTGTGTATCTGTGGTGTCAGTTGTTACTTCCCCTCTTTCATTTCTGATTTTTATTTGGTCCCTCTCTCTCTTTTTTTCTTGATGAGTCTGGCTAGAGCTTTATTGATTTTGTTTGTCTTTTCAAAGAATGAGCTTTTAGTTTCATTGATTTTTTTTTCAATTTTTTTAAGTCTCTATTTTATTTATTCCCACTCCAATCTTTGTTTTTCCTTCCTTCTACTAACTTTGGGCTTTGTTTGTTTTTCTTTTTCTACTTCCTTTAGGTATGAGGTTGGATTGTTTACTTGAGATTTTTCTTGTCTGTTTTTCTGAGAACTGCTTTTGCTGTATCCCATAGATTTGGGGAAGTTTTATTTTCATTTCATTTGTCTCAAGATGTTTTTTGATTTTCTCTTCAATTTCTTCATCAATCCATTGGCTGTTTAGTAGCATATTATTTAGTCTCTTGAGTGTTTGTATGTGTTCTTTCCAGTCTAGTTTCATACCATTCTGGTCACAAAATATGCTTGATATGATTTCAGTCTTCTAGAATTTATTGAGGCTTGCTTTGTGGCTTAGCATGTGATCTATCCTGGAGAATGTTCCATGTACACTGGAGATAAAAGTGTATTCTGCAGTTTGGGGATAAAATAGTCCGTATATGAGTCCATCTGTCTAATGTGTTGTTTAAGGCCAGTATTTCCTCATTGATTTTCTGCCTGGGTTATCTATGCATTCATGTAACTAGGATATTAAAGTCGCCTAATATTATTGCATTACTGTGAATGTCTTCCTTTATTTCCGTTAATATTTCTTTTATATATTTAGATGCTCCTATTTTGGTGCACCCAAATAAATATTTATGAATGGTATATACTTTTCTTGTATTGACATGGTTATCCTTATGTAATGCCCTTCTTTGTCTTTTATTACAGTCTTTGTTTTAAACTCTATTAGTCTTGGGGCACCTGGGTGGCTCAGATGGTTAAGCGTCTGCCTTCGGCTTAGGTTGTGATCCCAGGGTCCTGGGATCGAGCCCCGCAGTGGGCTCTCTGCTCAGTGGGGAGCCTGCTTCCCCCCCACTCTCTCTGTCTGCCTCTCTGCTTGCTTGTGATCTCTATCTCTGTCAAATAAATAAATCTTTAAAAAAAAAATAAAGTCTATTTAGTCTGATATGAGTATTGCTGTTTCGGCTTTCTTTTCCTTTTTATTTGCATGGAATATCTTTCTCCATCCCTTCACTTTCAGTCTCTGTATGTCTTTAGTTCTAAAGTGAATCTCTTGTAGGCAACATATAAATGGGTCTTGTTGAGTTTTTATTTTTATTGTTGTTTTTGTTGTTGTTGTTGTTTACCCATTGAGCCATTCTTTGTCTTTTGATTGGAGCATTTAGTCCATTTACATTTAAATAATTAATGATAGGTATATATTTATTGCCATTTTGTTCATTGTTTTCTGGGGGTTTTGGTAGTTCTCATTCCTTCCTTCTTTTCTTGCTCTCTTCCCTTGTGATTTGATAATTTTCATTAGCTTTATGTTGGGGCTCCTTTCTCTTTATTTTTTGTATATATATTGTAGGTTTTGGCTTGTGGTTTCTAAGAAGTTCATATATTGACCTATATTGTCATATATACATAGCAGTGTATTTTAAACTGGTAATTGCTTAAGTTTGAACACATTCTAAAGTCGCTTCCTTTTTACAACCCTCCACCACATTTTATGTTTTTGACATCACATTTTACATCTTTTTATTTTGTGTATCCCTTAACTATTTATTGTAGTTATAGTTGATTTACTATTTTTGTCTTTTAACCTTCATACTGGCTTTCTAAGGGGCTGACCACTGTCTTTATTATATATTTGGCTTTATCAGTGAGTTTATTTTTTAACCAGTGGGTTTTTTCTTTCATATATTTTCTTTTTTCTACTTATATTCTTTTCTATTCTACTTAAAGAAGACCCTTTAACATTTCTTGTAAGGTGAAATTAGTGGTGATGAACTCCTTTAGTTTTTGCTTATCTAAGAAACTTTCTCTCCTTTGATTCTGAATGATAATCTTGACAAGCCATGGTTTCAGTTGTCAGTTTTTTCCCTTTTTCAGCACTTTAAATACATCCTGCCACTCCCTTCTGGCCTGCAAAGTTTCCGCTGAAAATCAATTGATAGACTTATGGAGTTTCCCTTGAATATAACTGTTTTTCTCTTGCTGCCTTCAAGAGTGTCTCTTTACCTTTAACTTTTGCTGTGTTAATTATAATATGTCTTGGTGTGGATCTCTGGTTTCATCTTATGTGGGATTCTCTATTCTTCCTGGACCTGGATGTCTGTTTCCCTCCCCAGGATAGGGAAGTTTTCAGCCATTATTTCTTAAATAAGTTTTCTGTTCCTTTCTCTCTCTCCTCTCCTTCTAGGACCCCTATAATATGAAAGTTTGTATGCCTGATATTGTCTTGAAGGTCCCTTAAACTTTTTTTTTTTTTTTTTTGAGTTCTGATGGGATGATTTCCACTATTCTGTCTTCCAGGTCACTAATTCATTTTTCTGTGTCATCTAATCTATTGTTAATTCCCTCTAGTGTATTTGTCACTTCAGTTATTACATTCTTCAGTTCTGATCGGTTCTTTCTTACATTTTCTAACTCTTGGTTCAAGTTCTTACTGTGTTCCTCCACATTCTTCTCCCAAGTTTGATGAATGTCTTTTTGACTATTACTTTGAACTCTTTTTCAAGTAAATTACTTATCTCTGATTCACTAATGTTTTTCTGTGGTTTTATCTTGTTCTTTCCTTTGGAACAAGTGTCTCTGTCTCCTCATTTTGTCTTACATTCTATTTTTTTCTATCAGTTAGGCAGAGTAGCTATCTCTCCCAGTTTTGAAGAAGTGGCCTTGTGTGGGAGCATCCTCTGTGTAGACTGCATGTGCCCAGTGGCTTTGACAAGCCAGCTGGAGTAGGTGCAGGCCAGGAGTTCACAGAGCATGCTGCAACAAAACTGTTTTGGTAGGATAGCTAGAGTTGGAGTGAGCACAGTGAGGAGTCCCAGGACATACCATACTGGAAGCTAGTGAAGGCCAGGAGGTCCTGGGGCACACTGTACCAGGGATTTCCCAGCAAGACAGCTGGAGCAAGCATGAGCAGGGGTGACCTGGAGTGTGCCATGCTAGGGCTACCCTGGTGGGATGGCTGGAGCAGAGTAGGTGTGAACCAGGAGGTCCCTGGACATACCATACCAAGGCTGCCTTGGTGGGATAACTCAAGCTGGAGCAAGCATGAGCTAGTGGGGTCCCAGGTCATGCTGCATGGAGTTGCCCAAGTAGGATGGCTGGAGCTGGAATAGCCATGAACCTGGGCATCCCAAGGCATGCCATGCTGGGGACTTTTTGGGGGGAGCTGTAGAGTTAATGTAAGCCAGAGGCCTGGGATACAGTGGGCAGCACTATCAATTTGGCTAGAGTGCCTCAACCCTGTTCCCACCTATACTATCAAGAAGATAGTATAGGAACATAAAAGGAAAGAACATAAAAAATGGTACTTGTCATCACCCCAACCCTGAGAAGGTTTCAGCCATTTCTATCCATTGGCAGATTCTCTACAGTTATTAAATGGATTTCCTTTACTTTAGTTACCCTTTAAAGTACTGTTTTTTTTGCTGCCCCGGGTGGATGAATCTACCCATGGGCCCTTCAATAATAACTCTCCCTACTGCAGGTCCCCATGTTGGGGATGGCGTTTCCATTATTACCATGTCTCTGTCTCTCCTACTCTTCTCTGGGTAGTCCTCCTACTGTTTGCCATGAAGAAACTCAATTAGCCCTCAGTTCTTCTTCAGGAAGAATTGCTCTATATGTGGGTATAGATTGAGTGTGTCCATGGGAGGAGGTAAGTTCAGAGTCTTCCTACACAGCCCTCTTGGGCCACCCTCTCCACAAAGTGGATTCTTAACAAATGTCACAGCAATATCATCCTTTACTCCCATGCCATTTACTCTGAACATAACTTTTCAAGTACTCATCTTTTTATCCTTAACATTTTTACAACCTCATTTTGTGAGTCCTTTTTCTCATAATGATACATGCGTTCTTTGTGACATAGTCTTTCTAGCTTTGGTACATATACTTTTAAAATTTGAGCTTAATTTCCACAATAAATGTGTTTTTTTTAATATTTTATTTATTTATTTGACACACAGAGAGAGATCACAAGCAGGCAGAGAGGCAGACAGAGAGGGGGGGGGAAGCAGGCTCCCCACTGAGCAGAGAGCCGGATGTGGGGCTCCATCCCAGGACCCTGAGATCATGACCCGAGCCGAAGACAGAGGCTTCAACCCACTGAGCCACCCAGGCGCCCCACAATAAATGGTTTTTAAATAAATGAATTAATGCCTGATTTGGCTGGGTGATAAAGTGGACAGGGACTGTAGCAGATACCTGCGTGGTTGTTTCATTCATCAACTTTTGATAAAATTAGCCAGAGCGGAGGTTGGAAGTATTGAGAGAAAAAATTTCTTTCTACTTGATAAATATCAAGTAGGTCATTCCCATTCTGGGACAAAATACTGATATACTTTTCCCAATTCTTTCTGCTAAATACAGCTAAAATCCTTAGATATATATATAAAACAAACATAGGACTATAAGATAGAAGGCAGATCAGTTAGGTCATTAAGGCCCAAGAAAGGCATAGCGGTTGGTTCACTGGGTTTTCATTTTTCCTCATATGGCTCAGATGGATGCTGGAAAAGCCAACAACCTAGAAATGCCAATAGGCAGAGATTTTTTAAAATAAAAATAAAAACCCCAGGAAAGCCAGTTTTCTCTGGTTAAAGAACCAGCATGTGAGTATTCTAGGAGGAAGAAAACTTTTAGACAGTAACTGCTCTGTTCCAGCCAAACACCTCTGGGGGGCGAGGAATGGCCACATTTCCACCCTCATCGGGAAGAGCAAAGTTAGAAGCCTCTACTTCCTTCTCCCCCTGCCCAACTGTAAAGAAATACCCTTCTGTCTCCTTGCCGGTTTTGTATTAGTGGATGCCTGCTAAAATAGGTGCTTTTTCTGAAACCCAAAGTCTTGTAATACAAAAAATATTCAAGATACAATAGAACATCATTCCTCACATCAAGAACCTGGAAAAATCTCAACTTGAACCAGAAAAGACAACCAACAGATGCAGGTGGTGGATGACATAAATATTAGAATTATCTGGACAGGGATTTTAAAGGAACTATTATAAAATGCTTCGAGCATTTAAGAACACACTTGAAACAAATAAAAATATGGTCTCAGCAAAGTAATAGAAGATATAAAGAGGAACCAAGTGTCAATTGTAAAATTGAAAAATACACTAACTGAAATTTAAAAATCCAGTGAATGAGCTCAAAAGTAGAATGAAGAAAATAGGAAAGAATCTGTGAACCTGAAGATAGAATAATAGACATTGACAAAATGAATAACAGGGAAGCATAGACTAAAGAAAAAAAAAGGACAGAGCCTCAAGAACCTGTGGAACTATAACAAAAGATCTAGCATTTATATCATTAGAGAGGCTCAGAAAGAGAGAAGAAAGAGTATTAATGGCTCAAATTTTTCCAAGTTTTGCAAAAGACTTAAGCCTACAGATGGAAGAAGCTGAGCAAACCCCAGACAGAATAAACCCAAATAAATTCATGCCAAGACACATCATAGTTAGGCTTCTGAAAACAAAAGTCAAAAAGAAATTCTTTTTTAAGATTTTATTTATTTATGACAGAGATCGCCAGAGAGGGAACACAAGCACAGGGGAGCTGGAGAGGGAGAAGCAGGCTCCCCACTGAGCAAGGAGCCCGTTGAAGGGCTCTATCCCAGGATCCTGGGGTCATGACCTGAGCCAAAGGCAGATGCTTAATGACTGAGCCACCCAGGCACCCCAAAAAAGAAATCTTGAAAGCAGTGACAAAGAAATACTTACCTATGGGGGTAAAATGACAAAAACAATTTGAATGACACTGGAATTAGAAACCATGGAGGCCAGGGTGGGCTGGGTGGTTCAGTGGGTTAAAGCCTCTGCCTTCGGCTCAGGTCATGTCCTCAGGGTCCTGGGATCAAGCCCTGCATCAGACTCTCTGCTCAGCAGGGAGCCTGCTTCCCCTTCTCTCCCTGCCTGCCTCTCTGCTTACTTATGATCTCTCTCTCTATCAGATAAATAAATCTTTAAAAAAAAAAAAAAAGAAAGAAAGAAACTATGGAGACCAGAAGAAAGTAGCACATCACTTTTTTTTTTTAAGTGTTGAAGGAAAAAGAAACTGTCAACTTAAAATTCCATATGCGTTGAAAATTTCCTTTAGGAACAAAGAACAAAAGACATTCTGAAATTGACAAGCATTGGTGGCCGGCAGACCTACCTAAAAAGAATGACTGAAGGAAGTTCTTGAAACAGAAAGGAAATGATAAAAGAAAGAACCTCAATAAAATGATAGAAAGAAAGAAAGAAAAGAAAGAGAGAAAGAAAAAGAAAGAAAGAGAAAAAAGAAAAAACAGTGGAAACAAAAGTAGGGTCAATAAAATAAATTTTTGTTCTTTGAGTTTCTAAATCATATTTGGCAATTGAAACAAAATTTGAAACCTTGTTTGGTGTGATTCTTCAATGTGTATAGAAGAAATATTTAAGACAATGAAGGAGGTAAGGTTTTTGTACTTCATTCAAACTGGTAAAATGACAGTACCAGTAGATTTTGATAAGTTATATATAATGTAGCATCTGGGAAAACAAAATTCTGTACAAAGAGATGAATTCAAAAAACACTGAAGGTAAATCAAAATGCAATTCTATTTTTATTTATTTTAATTCTGTTCTTTTCTTGTGGTTGCCAGAGGTGGGGGATGGGAGGGTTGAAGAAATAAGTGAACTGTCTTTAGTTTTTTAGTTTAAATAGAGTGAGTCTAAATATATATATATATATTTAGATATATATATATAAATATGTATATATTTATATACATACACACATACTCACATATGATATATGTGATATATATGATATGATATATATACACACACACACACACGCATACATACATACTCACATATACAGATATATAGAATCTAAAACATTTTAGAGATTGTCAAAAATATGAGACATTTATTATGGCTGAGGGTTAGCTAGACCCACTGAGGGGAAGATGGAGATGGATTGCAGCCAGACACTGAAGAGCTTCAAAAAGCCGTGTTTAACAGAAGACCCATTCCTGGTACTAAAGCAGAGGAAGCAAAACCATTTCTACAGAACCAACAGTCCTATCAGTTTTGCGCTTTTGAAGACAATTTCAGCAACAGATAACGTCCTTGTACCATCTTTTACCATTTTCATTTCACATAATTTCAATTAATATCAACAAAGATGCTATCAAAAAAGGAATACTGTTGTGGGAGCACTAATCACACTTTGGAAATTGAGCATTTGGAAATAAATACCGAGTGTTGAGTGAGAAGGTGCTGTCATACCTTCTAAAATATCATCTGGCCAATATCAGTGGAGTGGCCACAGAAAGTGAGTCCCCTGCTGGGCGTCACAGCTGTCCACACAGTGCCAATCAGGCAGAGAGGCTGCCTCCAAGTTACTTGTGAGCTGAAAGCTTCTGGACAACTTTGAGTATTTATCCAGGCCTCACAATACACTTGGCAGTCATGAGCACCCTTGACTGAGAAATCCAGGATTTGTCATTTAGGTTCCAGATCTTTTCTTTTACTGTCTGTATTCAGAATTTGCCCAGGCCAGATTCTGAAAGGAACGTGTCACTGAAGGCAAAGGAGGGAACACAGCAAACAGATTGTTTAGAATAAACCCAAGAATCTCCCAAAGGCGTATTTGGCCTTGACCTCTCACAAAACCAGTAAAACATTACATGAAGTCAAAATACAAAAAAGTAAATAAACCATCCAAGAGAGAACTACTTAAATTATAGCAGATGAAATTTAGAGCATATTTAAAGAAATATTCTCTGAAAGGAAGAAGTGTTAAAATTAGAAGATCACAAGAGGTGCTGAAGTCCCCTTTAATTTTTTATTGGAGAAGAGAGATTAGAACCCTTCTAAAAGGTTAAATCCTTTGTTTCAAAAAACTCATTAGCCCAGTGATAGATTTTCTCTATTGATTTTTTCATTCAGCAGTCACATGCAAATGCCCGTTATGTCCCAGGCACAGTGCTAAGTTTGATGACAGAAAGACTTTTGTTTCTTTATTTCACTAATGTCACACCTGCAAACTCCATGCCACCGTGTTCCTAAAATAGCATAGGGTCCAAAAACTCTCCTAAAAGATGTCTAAAACTGTGTCATCATCTCAACTAATTTGTCACCGTTTTAGGAAAAAGTTAATTTTTAACTAAGTGAAAACTTTTTTTAATATCTCCGGCATGGAAACATGACAGCAGGTTGGCACACTAACATGTGCAGTCTCCAACTGGAAATATACTGAGTCTAAAGTCTTTTTTCCAGAAAGTCTTTCTGATACGTCTTCATCCATCTTCTTGATTTCCAAGACTCCCCAGAGCCCTCCTGGTTTAATCAATCTCATCCTTCTGTTAGTACTAGTCTGCAGTGATGACCATCCCTGGCTTCCTCACCTGTCCCACCACCCCCTCCTTCCTGCTGCAGAGGCCCATAGCAGCAAAGCAGTGTCCTCATTCCTGGCAGCAACATCGGCTATGCCGAGGCGGGAATGACCCAGTGTTCCCCCAGAGACCAGCCTCAAGATGAGTTACCAGGGCAGCCTTCATGGTGGTTGGGATGGTTATCTTGATCCCACGACTGGAGCCACAACAGTCTTACCAGGCTCCCATCCTTGACATGGATGGTTTCCGGTGACCTCTCTACCCAGACCGTTGAAACACAAATGTATTCAGCCCTGCCCCCAGAAGCATGGTAAGCCTCATAGCCCTTACAACCAAAGCACAAAGAAAAATCTAAAATTCTTGCCTCTCTCAACTGTTTTAAAAAACAAATAATAGTTACACCAGTAAAACTGTCATTTTAAGTGAATTTCCTAATTTAAGGAAGGAAAACATAAAAGTCTAAGGCTCTTCTGCCAATCTAATTCAGATCAGAGATTCTCTCTCCTTGGGCTAGTATGTCTCATTACTAGAGGACAGCAGTCATAAAAGGAAGGCAGCATGATAACTGTTTAATGGACATTTTCGCAGAAATTAAAGTGCCGCTTTTCAAAAGACAGTCAATCACTTTGTGGTACAAGCCCCAGGGGACTGCACACACATTGCTGTTTCTGCTGCACACACAATGCCCAGGTACACACGGCACCAACATCACATGTCCTTTGTTGTTTGAATTAAAGCAAGTAGAAGGTACTGCTCAGTGATCAAAGCCTTTGACTATCATATAAAATCCATCAAAATACTCTTTATTCATCATCATTTCCCCTCTTCAACAAATGTCATTCCAGAGTATGACAGGGAGATATATCTGTTTCCTCCACCATGCATTGCTTTGCTTTTTTGGGGTTTAGGGTTTGGGGTTATTTTGGGTGTGTTTGATTATTCAGAGTTTTTACCCTGACTGTTTGGAGGTTTACTGACAAACTCTTATGGATCTCAGATGTTCATGTTTGGTCAGAATCTAATAGTCTTTTTCTTTTTTATGACCCCACTGATGGTAGCTATCTCTACTCAGCCAATGGGAAAAATGGATTTTAGTTCATAAAGGAAGAAAGAAATATTACAGCCCTTTCATGGTTAACTTTCCCTCCCCACCTCTGTCTAAAGATCCAGGATTCCTCACTCAACACCAGACACAAACGGTAGTCTGGTAAAGAAATCACTACAGCTTGGGCAAGGCAAAAACGTGCTGATGTTGTCTGATGTTGAAGAATTTTGTCAGACAAGTAGGTATAGACCATGACATTGGTGGAAGAAATGAGAACCACTAGGGAAGGTTATGTTCCAGCTCCATTTTTCTCTAACCCCGTAGTTCAAAGTGATGCTTCCAATTTCAGATACATATTCTGCAAGATAGTTTCTTGTCTTGTCATTCTTCTAGGAGAAGCAAGGCTCCAGTGAATATTAACCCCCCTCCTTGTCCCGCTCTGAGGATTTATGAGAATCTGTCCTTAGGCAAAACACTTGTCAGAGATTTAAGGGGTAGGTGAAAGGGTCGTTCACCTTGTCCAGGCTGCTTTGCACTTAAGGCCATAAACCTGACAGGCTCCCCCCACCCCTGGCCTTCACTAACGTCCAGTCCTGATGAAGCAGTAGTCACAGCGGGAAGTGGCAAGCAGATATTTGCTGACTCGACATTAAAAAGTGATCACTGCATTTTCTGGGTTCAGAATTTGACCTCAAAAGAACAGATTCATGCATGTTGCAATGCAGTTAATAAAGGACTTTGAAGATTTTGAATATTATACGAGTACCAAAACTTTCTTTTGACTCAAACATTCTTTGGGTTGGTGTATTCCATCTGGATTTTTGTGGTTAATTAATTGCCATTAGAAAGTGTCCATTTTTCCTATTGTCTTTGAGTATATAATGACTTTTGGCAAGTTTTCAGCATGGATATGAACATCAAGTGTTTGAACATGTGAAACATTTGAACATCTGAAATGCTGTTATTATAAGCCACTGTACTGGGGTTAAATTTTAAAGTCTGGAATATATAAAACTGTAAAGGATGGATCTTCAGCTCTTTAATAAAGAGCTCAAAGGAAAGGTACTGTTTATACAGCAAGCCAGCTCCTGCAAACACTCGGGCATTCAACTCCCTGGGCAGGAAGAGGTAGGAAGCAGGACTGTAACTTTGATGATCCCACAGGTTCCAGAACCTTTCAGCAGGCCCTGAAAGCACAGAGCAGAACGCTGTGCCCTTCCTCACAGCCCACTTCCTAAAATAAAGCAAACAGACATTTCCAGTCTTCACAAAATATTTCAAGCATTTTGGATTTCCTTGCCTTTTGTAGCTGATCGGATTAGGGGTGCATTTGCAAAGCCGTTCCCAGAAACAGTCGTTCTGAAATGACACCACCCTCCCTTCGAAAATGGCCAGCAAATAACAAGTGCCCGACTACCAAGAGGCACCAACTTTCATTCCCAATTTGATTTACATACACAGGTTTTTTTTTTTTCTTTTTTAACCGTTGGGATGCCTGTGACCTGACGACTGCTCTTCAGGTTCCAGGTGATGGCTGACAGAAGGGCAGCCCCCTACGTGCTTCTTCTCTCCTTTAGTCGAATGACAGCTTGCTCGCTCGGTGGTGGTTTGTGTTTGCTCACTTGGCTTTCCTTCCCTCTCCTTCCTGGGGGGCCGCGCGGGCTGGCAGCGCCGTGGTCCAGCAGGCCAACTGCAGAGCCTCCGTGCCTTCCAGCAAGGGCAGCAGCAGCGGCAGCAGCAGCAGCGGCAGCAGCTCATCCAGTGACTCGGAGAGCAGCTCTGGATCTGACTCGGAGACCGAGAGCAGTTCCAGCGAGAGTGAGGGCAGCAAGCCTCCCCACTACTCCAGCCCCGAGGTAAGAGCCCCTCCCTTCCAGCCACGCGTCTTTTCTTCACTCTCTGGGGTGAGCACAGGAAATCCCTGGAGTTCGGTTCGCACACCTGTCCCCTCCCCCACTCCCCACCTCCTGGGCTGGGACAGCAGGACTTGCCTGGAGGCCAGCGCCCACTGGCAACCAGTCAGGGTTTGTTTAGACTCATCATTTTCACCACTCTGTCCCCTCCTGCCGTTCTCCTAACGGAGCTCTCTTTGAAGTACAGAAACTTCATCTTTCATTGTCCAAAAATCTCTGCGTTAACTTCTAGAATTTCCCAAGTATGCTGTACACATCGTCACCTGGAAATAACCCCTGGATCTGATCTCCCTAAGGGTTAGCGGAGGCAATAACTAGACAGGGCAGTTCAGCGCCGGGAAGTGTGGCCACCCATAAATCAAGGGGAAATGAGTTTTATGGATTAGACATGGTTAGAATCCTACCTTTTTGCAGTTTGTCACGGATTAGAAGAACAAGGGCTATAAATATTAATAAAAGCTTCTTAACTGTGTTTTCTTTGTGAAAATATAAAAAGAAAAATTAGCATCAACCTACAAATAATGAAACCTTTTATAGCTATGATAAGTTATCTGTGTGGAAGATTTAGGTGCCTCATATAAAAGCATTATAAGGTACTAATAAAAACCATTGCTGTTTTTACTTTAAAGGGAAAAGGGGGAAATTAAATAGTAATTCAGCGCAAGGAGATTCTTGGGAGAGGGTTGAAAACAAACTTCTCAAGACCCTGGATCTGTAAGGGTAGACTTTGATTGCTAAAGAGGGCATAAAATACGGTTTCTTCTTGGGTATATAAACATTTGACATATACCACGGATGGCAGGATTAACGTTTTTGGCCTACAACCCTCTGTACCACTTTGGGGCCAAAATTTCTAAATAGGTGCTAAAATAAAACTGAAGCCACTTTTGCAAACCTTGTTAGTCAGAGAGGAGCAGAGCACCATGAAGGACCTACACTTCCAAGTTTTCAGCTTGGTATTTGTGCCTCAGGACATCATCACACCCAAAAGCAATTGTGTTTTTATCTGCAGTTCACTGACTAGCTCTTTTTTTTTTTTGGACAGAGAGGAGAGAGATCACAAGTAGGCAGAGAGGCAGGCAAAGAGAGGGGGGAACAGGCTCCTTGCTGAGGAGAGAGCCCCATGCGGGGACCTGAGATCTCAGGACCCTGAGATCATGACTTGAGCTGAAGGCAGAGGCTTTAACCCACTGAGCCACCCAGGTGCCCCCATTGACTGGCTCTTAAATTCCCTCAGGTATTTCCCCTTCCAGTCTCCTCCGAGGAGGCTAAGGCTTTGTGCCGAAGCACTGAGAATGTCCCCACCCTGTTCATTCCTTCTTCAGTATCTTTCTGCTCTGCGTGGAGAGCTCTCCATTCATCCCCAAATCAGCCATCTCTCCATCTCTCTTCCATTTTTCTCTCCCTCCCATGATGCTCACCTCCTCCCCCATCCGTCTCTCTATTTCTATCTCTATCTACCAATATAAGGGGAGGCCCTTAGCAACATTAACCTGTAATGGTGATATAACCCTGACTTTCCCAGAAACTAAATTATTATTCCTTCTTCATAATTTCATTCATTCACTCATTTAGTATTCATTCAACAAATATTTACCAAGCATCTGCCATGGACTTGCTGCTTGGCCTTGGAATGCAGCAATTATCTGACAGAAAAGATCCCTGTCTTCAGGGAACTGACATTCTAATGGGAAGAATTTGAAACAAAAAAAACACAGGCATTAAACAGGCTTCTTTGAAGACAGCTTTATGCTATAATTTGTTGAGAAACTCCAGAATATTTAGTTATGAGAAATAACTGGGTACCAGAGACATCATAAGAGCCAAGGGGGCCAGTAGAGGTACATAAAAAGTATTAGTGTCCCCGAATAACCCTTCCCCTCCTCCAGTCTCTGTGACTTTGAAGGTTAAATTCATGAATGTTAAGTCTTATTTTCATGCTGAAATGTAAATCCTGGAGCTACTGGCTAAACCTAGTCCAAAAGAAGTACAGTTAAAAAGTGCTTGAAGCACATTCTTTCTAAATGTCATTGAGATAATTACAAAGACTTGAACTCCTCGGTGATGAAAGGAAGCTCTGGTCGAGAGCTTCCAGCAGCTCTCCGAGGCCCCTCGCCAAGGAGAGGCAGTGCAAGTCTAGTAGAGCCAATGGAGAAATTGAAGTTGCCTGAAGCCACAGTTTTCAGTTCTTGCTTCTCTAAGCTGAGGAGATGCAGAAGTGACAAGCGATGTATTAGCCATGCTGCACGGTACTTCCTTCCACTGGAATGGAATGTATCAGTTGGAGAAAAGTAAGGTTACTTTTAACATATTTCCCAACATTAATACAGGCATTCACCCTTGAAAAATAAAATGTGTTTGTGGAATGAAAATGGCGAAGACAGAACGTAGCGTTATGTGGCCGACCCTCCCCAGCCTCTCTCTTCTCCTGGGACAGAGCTGGCCCAGGTCACCTTAAGGAGAGTGGTGAGACTCATTTTCCTGACCTGCACTAGACAATGGGACTCTAATATCCACACACCTCCCATTCCACTGCGTGGACAGTTCATGCTGGTGCTTTGCAGCAAAATGCTCCTGGCCCTCCCTTCCCTCCTGGTACCATCCTGCTGCAGGAGTAGAAGGAGGCACTCATGATGTTCCAGGGCACCTGTGTGCTCCCCTTCAGCGTGCCAGCACCGGAAACCCACTGGGCCCAGCTGAGTTTCATCTGAACCGTTCTTCATGGCTGTGGTTGTAGAAAGCCACTGCATTTTACATGAATTACCATAGGTAATGTCCTATCTGCTGCCAGCATAGAAGCGCCACTGTAAACTGCTTCCGTCACTACAGATTCTCTCTCTACGGCCTGATACTTGATTACTTGTTCTCAACCCAGTTTTCTTCACTGGAATTTTGTCTTCTTTCCCGGTATGGTGCATCCTTTCCTGTCAGAGCATTCCAGGGGGCAGCACCTTCCCTCTCAGCTAGCACCCACACAAGAGCACACGGAACTCCCTAGAGCATCGGTCCATATACTTATGGCACTTAGGTGCTGTGTGGGACAGAGAGCCCGGTCCCATGATTTCGAGGAGTGTCAGGATAAAGGCAGTTTAATCCATCTCCTTAGGGCATCACTCAGCCCTTCCTATTGCTCGTGTAAATTGTCCTCCATTGCGGCATTTCCCAAACTTACCTGACCATGGAAATTTTATTAATAGAATATATGAGCCAAATGCACATTTTGGGAAATGGTGCCCTAGATCATTCTTGAAAATGAGCATAAATGTGATGCAAGTCACTCATTCTCCTTAATTAGGCATCTGTGGGGTGCATGGCAGTGGGTGCTATGAAGGATGTGGATGAAACAGGGACTCAGATCCATGATCTGAGAGCTTATGCATGAAACAGAGGGAAGAGAAGATTAATCAGGGTGGAGAATCATGGCTGAAAATACAAAGCAGCTGGCAAGCAAACAGACGACACCAGGCGGAAACCCTGAGGAAGTCCACCACAGCCAGCACCATGCCAGTAGAGGACAGTCCCAAGCCCTTAGTTTTCCCTGCTCCTCGGCCACTTAGCTCCTCACCATTTAAGCTTCCGTGGCCACAATTGCCTCAGCCACTAAATGGTGGATAGTCCTGGCCTACCTAATCTGTAAAGCTGTTCTGAGGAATAAATGATATAATTTGAGCAAGGCCCATTGTAAGTTGTTCTTACTAGCAGCAAAGTCTCCCTATCCAATTACAGACACTGCAAGCCATACAAAGAAGCAGTCCTAGCCCCCCCGAAAAGAAATGTTTGGCTTTGTTGAAGACCCAAGATGCATACATGTGAAATGAATATGAATGTCACAAGACTATGAAGTTTAAAAAAAAAAAAAGGCTATGCAGTTGGGGATAATAGAGGCCAACAGGAATTGTTTGGAGGGTCAGTGGTGTTCTCCAAAATTAGATCTAATTCTGTCATTTTAGGTTGAAGACTAACATTTCTCAAAGGAATGAGGTCCCCCTTTCATGAAGCTATGCTAGTGAGTAATGGGAGATTAGGCAAAGCAGCAGGGCAGAGAATCTGATCTTTTTTTTTTTTAATTGATTTTATTTGAGTGTAGGTGACACGCAATGTTACATTAGTTTCGGTGTACGACATAGTGATTCAGCAAGTTTAAGCATTATGCTATGAGAATCTTGTCTTTAAACTTAGACACACATGGACTTAGACAAATATGGGCTTAGCCTTGGTAGTGCCTGGTATTTCTGCAGTTTTGCACATGTCACTGAACTTCTCTGAGTGTCATCTACAAATCGGAAATGATAATAGTTCTTATTTGTATGGATTAAATTAGATGATATCTGTACAGTGGGGGGGCACAGCCGTGTGTTCAGCCATGAACGAGGACTGTAAGATGAAGGATGCCCTTGAAAACCAGCCGGAGGCATTTGGATTTCCTTTGAGAGGCAATAGGAGGTCATTGTAGATCCTTGAGAAAGGGAGTGTGATTTAGTGATGTGTTGAAAATGGTACTTTAGACTGATTTTTTTTTTTAGCTGTGAAGTGCAGAAAAAAATGACCCTAAAGCATATCAGGCAATGGGCCCATACTAAATGTATTAAATTCTCTCCTTCACTGTCAGTGCTCCCATCAGGGAGTTTTAGTGCAAATCTCCCTGTGTGCAGCGGCATTTTTGCCTACAGGCAGTTGTCTGTGTTCTCTTACCTAAGACGTGAGCTGTGGAAGGCCCAGTGTGGTGGGGGTGAGGGCGAGCTAGTGTTAAACATGGCAGCAGGGCCAGCGCGAGTGCCTGCTCTGCCATAAATGTTTGCACTCTCTCCCCAAAAGTGTCCCCTTTCTGCAAGAGGCCCCTTCAGCATCCATTCATACTGACCATGTCCTATTACACTAGTGCAGTTGAGGCACACAAGTCACCAACGTGCCAGTGGTCACATAGGGAGCTAAATGGAGCGGGAAGGAGACACTATCAGAAGCATAAATTGCTTGCCACCAAATTCACTTTCAGCCACACTCAGCTAATCCCAGAGAAGGTGAGAGCTTCCCCCTGGCAGCAAAGCTGTTCTGTGTCCTGCTGTCCTGCTTTCTCTGTTGCATGCATCTCCCATTGCAGTATGGACTGGGTGTGCTCTTAGGGTTCCTGAGTTCCCTTTCTCCAGAGAAGCCAAGATAAAGCAAGGTCAGAATTTACATAGAACAACTTAGAGGTGGGGCGCCTGGGTGGCTCAGTGGGTTAAAACCTCTGCCTTCAGCTCAGTGGGTTAAAGCCTGAGTCCTGGGATCAAGCCCCCGCATTGGACTCTCTGCTCAGCGGGGATCCTGCTTCCCTTTCTCTCTCTTCCTGCCTCTCTGCCTACTTGTGATCTCTCTCTCTGTCAAATAAATAAATAAAATCTTAAAAAAAAAAAAAAAACTTAGAGGCGCAAAATGATAACTTTTTGTTCTTTTGCATATTGCCCTGGTCCTTTTGGTACATGAAAACAAAGGAAAGTCAAGTAGAAGGACAGACTCCCCATCGGGGGCAATGAGAGTTTCCCCTCCCATACCTATGTCCCAGGGGGAAGCTTCTCTGTCCTCACTGCCTGCCCTGGGAGAACAGCCCCAGATCCTTATGGTGGCCTCCACTGAAATGTTGCTTGTCCTTCCCATTAACTTAGACACCTGGTGCTGGTGTTCCCTGAGGTGCAGTTGGCTTCATCTCTTTTGAGGGAATCAGCAGGCTGTCCATGGTCCCTGCCACAGCTCTAGTGCCTGGTACCCACGCTCTGTGTCCTCTTCATCTTGGCTCCTGGCCCCTCTGGCCCATCAGAAGCTTCCCATGTCCAAAGCTATGTCTAGCCCCAGCCAGGGCCAAGACTGCCTGTTCCACTCCCCTCAGATCCTTGCTGCGTGGGCTCATGCCCCACGTTCTCTTAATCTGGACCTCACTGTTGAAAAACAAACTCTGACACATAAAAGCAAGCTTTAGGAAATTATTCTGTTTTAAGAAAAGGGTTCTCCCCTACAAGGGAGCATGACTTGCTCTGGACTTTAACCAATCCAGATTAAATGCAAAGGTAAGCAATGTCTTCTTTGTTCTAAGCTGCAAACTAGTCTCCTCAAACAATGGATGCCAGAAATTCAGAGGATGGGAGGCCACAGAGAAGGAAAAAATACATCACTTGAAATAGCCAAAGTATTTTCCCTGTGTCACACATGGTCACAAATAGAAAACAGTCTGCCTAAAGCTTTACAATTACTAATACACTTCTTTTCTATTAATAATCATAGATGCTGGGAAAATGGACTTGTATTAGAAATCAACAGCATTTACTCTCTGTAAACTCATCAATTCTTAACCTTTTTCTGAGCCATAGATTCCCTAGAGACTTGAGTGAAAACTGTGGACCTCTCTCTGAGAAAAATGCGTCTACACAGCACTCTGAATCAGGGCATTCCCTGACTCCCTGGAACCAACCCGTGGGACAGAGTGTAAAACATACAGTGTCCATGATTTGCTCTGAGTTAACAAAACTGCATGCAGGAAAAGTCTCCATCATCATTTCCATTTCTGAAACATTTCCAGCAAAGTGGAGTGGAAGCGGGTTGAAGATGGACAAGCATATGGGGCACACGGAGCTCCCCTTGAAGTAGGAGTTCTCTGCCACTAAACAAGCCATCCCCCCAAAGTTATTTCTTCTACCGTTAAATTACCATAACCTACTTGTCTTCACCACATAAATTATATGTTAATTGCTTGGGATTATAGGTTCTCTACTTAGTCCCCTCTTGTAATTTCCTCTAAATTTTTCAGTCTTATAAAAAAAAATAAAATGAGTGCTTTAACACTCAGGGTCTTTGCACTATTTCCCAGTTAACTTTCCTGGAATCTCAAGTTTATGTACATATGAATAATTATTAAAAATATACATTGTATAACACTCAAAAGTGCAGGAAATAGGTTCTAATGAAGCACAGGAATATCCCCTTATTTTTTCTGAATAGGCTTCATACTACTGCGTTGACATATAAGTGCCTTGGGACAGAAAAGGGATGCCATCCCTGCCTCCCATGTGCCAGGCCAGCAGTGGGTACACATACCTACTGTTTACCTTTTCCTTTTGCCTGCAGCCCATTGGTTTCCCATTCATACACCTAGGGAAGTAAGTGAAGATTAAAAACAGCCAAGCCTCTTTTAAGTGAGTCTAATAAAAGGTGTTTTGTTTGTTACCGGTTTTCTGCTTTTAGGCTGAACCAGCATCCTCTAACAAGTGGCAGCTGGATAAATGGCTAAACAAAGTTAATCCCCACAAACCGCCTATTCTGATCCAAAATGAAAGCCACGGGCCAGAGAGCAATCAATACTACACTCCAGCAAAAGAGGAAGTGCAGGACTGTGGGAAACTTCCTGATGTTTGCCAAACCAGCCTGAGAGAGAAGGACATCAAGAGCACCTGCAAGGAGGAGCAGAGGCCAAGGACAGCGAACAAGGCCCCGGGGAGTAAAGGAGTGAAGCAGAAGTCCCCGCCTGCGGCCGTGGCCGTGGCTGTGACCGCAGCTGCCCAGCCGCCTGCAGTGCCCGGCGCACCCACTGAGAGCGTGCCTCCGCCCACCCGGAGGTCTGCGGGAAAGAAGCCCACCAGGCGCACTGAGAGGACCTCCGCTGGCGACACCACCAGCTGCCACCGGCCCGACGAGCCCACTGCTGCGGACGCTCTGGGGGCGACCGTGGTGATCCCTCCAGAACCCACCAAAACCAGGCCCTGTGGCAACAGCAGAACGAGCCACCGCAAGGAACTGCGCTCCTCGGTGACCTGCGAGAAGCGCCGCACACGGGGGCTGAGCAGGATCGTCCCCAAATCCAAGGAGTTCATAGAGACAGAGTCGTCATCTTCCTCCTCCTCCTCGGACTCAGACCTGGAGTCAGAGCAGGAGGAGTACCCTCTGTCCAAAGCGCAGGCCGTGGCCGCTGCTGCCGCCGCCGCCGCCGCCTCCTCCTCTGGGAGTGAGCAGAGGCTGAAGGAGGCGGCCGGCAGCATCAGCAGTGCCGGCGGCCCCCGGGCCCCCGTAGGCTCCATCAACGCCAGGACCACCAGTGACATTGCCAAGGAGCTGGAGGAGCAGTTCTACACGCTGGTCCCTTTTGGGCGCAACGAACTTCTCTCCCCCTTGAAGGACAGTGATGAGGTCAGGTCTCTCTGGGTCAAAATTGACCTGACCCTCCTGTCCAGGATCCCAGAACACCTGCCCCAGGAGCCCGGGGTCTTGAATGCCCCTGCAGCCAAGGACGCTGAGAGCACACAGCCAAGCCATCCATCTGACACTCCTGCTGAAAAGGCTTTGCCAAAATCCAAGAGGAAACGCAAGGTAGGCCTGGGGCTGAGGGCCTGGCAAGGGGGATGGGCTTTCCCTTTGGTTGTGGGGAAGTGTTGAAGGCCACAGGAGCCGCTGGTCTGTTATTCAACAGACATTCCTAGAGTACTTCCCGTATGCCACATGCTTCTGTACCTGACATAGATTAACTCCACCAAATCCTTACAGCTGCTTGATGGGAGAAGCACCATTCATAGTCCCATTTTATCGTTATAGATAATTGAGCCCTGTCCCACTGCGCAGTGAACCAGGCATACGGGAAATCCTTATCAAAAGTGTGCGGAGGCAAGCTGGATGCTGGGGCCAGTAGAAAGCTAAACACAAGGTGCCCCTCACTCTTTGCTGGAAGGGACAAAGTGACAGTGATCAATCACGGACCTAAAGCCAACAGCCTGATAGAGTGTAAGGCTGTGACTGGGGTGAAGCAAGAAACAGGAGTGCTGGCCACCAGGCCATGGGTGGCCAGGCCCAAGGAGGGGAGCACCAGCCCGCAGCATCCCAGCCGCCAGCTGCTGCTCCTGGTATCCTTCACCAAGGAGAACTCTGTGTCGGAGAGGGGCTGTGAGCAGGGCCCTGAGGAGGACAAACATGGAGCAGTGAGAGAGCCAGGGATGACGTGGCACTAAAAAGGGGCAACAGGGTGCACCAGGAAGACAGGGAGTAAGAAAGTGGCTCAAGTGCTGGGGGTAGCTCTCCACCTGGAAGCAGCCCCCACTGTTTGCCATGTCTGTAGACTTTTAAGGGCAGAAATAACTTATCCATAAATTAAAGCCAATTTTGAGGAGTTTGGTCCCCTCCCATTACTGTTACCTTCATAAGGAACTCAGGCCACAGTGAAAAACACCAGGGGTGACAAAACAAGGATCTCACTATCATGGATAGTTCCAAATTGAGGACAAAATCATTCACAACAATGTATGATGTCCCCATGAGGGGTGCCACTCTAGGCACTTTGACCTATTAAATCATTCGGTCCTTACAACTTTATGAGGCCACTGTTTTTGTCATGCCCGTTTTACAGATGAGGAAACCAAAGCTCGGAGAGCCTAAAGCATCGTGCCCCGGGTTCTCATGGGTGATAAGGGGCAGAGCTAGGAAGGAACCCAGAATCTGGCTCTTGGCTCTCCCAATAAAACATTCGTCTGAGGGCTGTGTAGTACTTTCCCCACAGGGCCCCTGCCCAAAAGGCTCTATGCTTGGAATTTAATGCTTGAGGTTGCCATCTTAAAATTCATTTTATCTCTGATTTTGTGTTTTTAAGTGAAGCGTGACGGACAGGATGATAGAACACGGAGTGGGGAGGAGGGGGTGTGGAGCTCTGACTCACATGTGGTTCCCCTTCCTGCCTGTTTCCACAGCATGGGCTTCTGCTAGCCTTTTGGCCCCTTGGCACTCCAAAGTTTGCCAAACAGCTTAACAGGAAAAGTTTCCATCATCACTCCCATACTGAAACACTTCTGGCAACACAGTGTAGAAGCAGACCCTGGGCCGCCTCCTAGTCCCCATCTCCTTCCAGGGACCTGTGCTTCTCCCCTAAACCCCCAGGGGCCAAGGTGCAGCAGGTCAAGATAGACATTTCACCCAGCCCTCATCCAGGACTTGAGAGGTCTCAGAGGGGGGACTGCAGTCTCCCAGGGGTTGCAGGTTCACTTTGGGTTGGGGGCTGGGCCATGGAAAGGGAAAATGCCTGACTGGACTTCCCTAGCCCTATGCACCTGACAGGCAGGGGGAAACCACTGTTGGTCCCGTGCATGCGTACAGTCACAAGACAGGCCTGGGCCCTTCTGTCTGCCTGCGCCCCCTCTGTATCCCCATGCCTCAAGGGACACGGTATGAAATGGTAATTAAAATACCATGAAAGATCAAGAGAGAGACTGACAGGAAAATGTTTTCTACTTTTCATAACATTACTCTTTTCCTGCTTTTTTCTTCAACTTATTTTTTGAGGTATAATTGACATAACATTATATTAGTTTCAGGTGTACAACATAATGATTCAGTTTTTGTGTATATTGCAGAATGATCTCTGCAATAAATCCAGTTACCATCCATCATTACACAGTTACAGTGTTTTTTCTCATGAGAACATTCAAGATCCACGCTCCTAGCTACCTTCAAATATGCAGTAGAGTATTAACTAACTACAGTCACCATGCTGTACATTACATCTCCACGACTTACTCATTTGATACCTGGAAATTTGTACATTTTGACCCCCTTCACCCACTTTGCCCTGCCATCACTTCTTCCTCAAGCAACCACCAGTCTGTTCTCTGTATACCAGTTTGGGCTTTTTTCTTTATTTGGGTTTTGTTTTTAGATTCCACATATAAGTGAGATCATATGGTATTTATCTTTTTCTGTCTGACTTACCTCACTTAATAAAATACCCTCAAGTTCCATCCACGCTTTTGCATCATGGCAGGATTTCATTTTTTATGACTAAATAATATTCCATTACACACACCACATCTTCTTTATCCATTCATCCATTGATAGACATTTAGGTTGTTTTCATGTCCTGGCTGTTGTGATTAATGCTGCAGTGAACATGGGGTTGGGTAATATCTCTTTAAATTGATGTTTTCCTTTTCTTCAGATAAATATGCAAAGTGGAAATGCTGGATCATCTGATAATTATAGTTTTAATTTGGGGGGGAACTGCTGTGCTGTTTTCCAGAGCAGCTGCACCAGCTTACATTCTCACCATCAATGCACAAGGGTTCCCTTTCTCCACATCCTCACCAGCACTTGTTTGTTATTTTAGCAGTTCTGACAGGTGTGAGGTGATCTTATTGTGGTTTTGCCTTGAATCTGCCTGTTGAATAGTAATGTTGAGTGTCTTTTCATGTATTCGTTGGCCGTTTGCATGGTATCTAAACATCTGTTCAGATTCTCTGCCCGTTGTTTAATTGGGTTGTGTTCTTGCTATTGAGTTATAGGAGTTCTTTATATATTTTGAATATTAACCCCCATCAGATATATATTTGCAAATATCATCTCCCATTCAGTAGGTTGCTTTTCATTTTGTTGATGGTTTTCTTTGCTATGCAGAAACTTTTCGGTTTGATATAGTCCTGCTTGTCTATTTTTGCTTTTGTTGTCTTTGGTTTTGGTGTCAAATTCAAAAAAGTATCGCCAAGACCTATATCAAGGATTTTTTCCTGCTTTTTGACCAAGGGGCTCAGTGTTTTCACTTTGCACTAAACCCTGCAAATTATGTTGTCAACCCTGGCCTCCTGGAGAACCTTAATCAAGTGAGCTTACCTTCTCTGTACTTCAGTTCCTTCATTTGTGAAATGGTGACATCTTTGCAGAGGCGTTGTCAGGTTTAGACCATATAATTCAGTAATATGGGCTAGCTCACTACTTCTTTATCTCTCTTCCCTCCTATTTCCCTCTAGATAACCTGCCTCCCCTCATTATTTGTGGGATTGGTGGGTAAATGGTTAGACTGATGGAAAGAAAGAGAAAAACATAGTTATATAAGAAATATGCATAGCTAGAAATTGATAAACATAGTTTGGAAATACATATAGCTATATAAGCATGCATAAATAGATGTACGGAAAGACATACATATAAATTCCATAATATTCTATATTTAAATAATTTTATTATGGCCTTTTAAAAAATTTTTAACTTATGAAACTTCATTTACACCAAGCCTGACACCTCCTAAAACCTAATGAGTCATCATTAAATACAGACACAAAGAAGTGAAAGAACATTTTCATAACAGTCTTCATTCAGCATCTGGGGTGTTAATACCCCAGCACTGGGACACCATAGACCTGGCTGCCAAGGGTTCAGAGTCTAGCCCTGCGAGGACCCCGGAGCAGAAGACTACGGATTCAGAGCTTTGGTTTGGAGTCAGTCACTTGGGGTCACCATTCAGTGTGAGCATCTGGGATCCTGTGACAGAGGCTGTATGACAATCCCAGCTAGAGAGAGGTCAAAGTCTTTCTATCTTTGAAGCCAGCACTTGTCTCCTGGAAAACACTGCTGAAAACCCTGAATATACTGTCACTGTGTTCCACTTTCTCACCAAAAATGGAACTTTGTACTCAACAAAGTTGAGGTACATTGCATTACAATACATTGCATTGTACCCTAATACATGTAAAAAAGTTAAAACAATCATGGAAGCAAGAATTCCATTGAAATACTATTTTTTTTAATTTAAATTCAATTAACTAACTTATAGTACATCATTAGTTTCAGATGTAGTGTTCAATAATTTATCAGTTTCATGTAACACCCAGGGCTCATCACATCACATGCCCTTCTTAATGCCCATCCCCCAGTTACTCCATCACCCCCCCACCTCCACAGTTTGTTTCCTAGAGTTAAGAGTCTCTCATGGTTCTTCTCCCTCTCTGATGACTTCCCATTCTATTTTCCCTCCCTTCCCCTACAGTCTTCTGCCCTGTTTCTTATATTCCACTTATGAGTGAAACCATATGATAATTGTTTTCCTCTGATTGACTTATTTTTGCCCAGCATTATACTATTTTATTAAAAAAAAAAAAGGTTCATTAAGGATTCTAAACTGTCTTGGGATAGAAATTGTTAACTAGAATTAAGACACCAAGAAGTAACAACTTTTTTTTTTTTTTAAAGAAGTAACAACCTTTGCTTGAAATTCATAAAAGCCATATATTTCAAAAAAAAAGTCTAGGCTTGTCATTGTCCTTATGGCATTAAGCCCAGGATATGGTAGTTATACTTTATTCAGATACCAAGAAATGCCAAAGTGAGAAAAACACTAAAGTTACAGTATGAATTCAAAAGAGGTCATCTTTGGAGAGCTAAGTCAGATATGCTCATGATAGACCAGTTTTCATCATTCACAATGTTACCTCTCTAATGTTGTCACGGTATCATGCTTTTCCTCTCAATAAAGTGTCAAGAGTAAACCTGACAGATTTAATCCTTGTTGGTTGAGGAGCTGGCGCCAGGAATGTAGAACAGGGACAGGAATACTGCAACCACATTCCTGCTTGGAATGCTCTCTGGAGAAGTCGAGTAAGCTGGTCTCCTGGGAGGCCTTGCTCTGGAAAGTTGGGATGGGAGCTCGTTATGATCCCTTGAAATCCAAAGCTGATTGGGTTTTGCTTATTTCCTTGCAGTGTGACAATGAAGATGACTATAGGGATGTCAAGAAGGCCCAGGGAGAGAAAGAGAGCTCTTCACGACTGACCACCTCTGCCAATAATACTTTATCTGCAAACCACTGCAGCATGAATATCAACAGGTATGCATGTTCCACTGAAGGTAGAGGTGAGCCCGAAGGATCTCTGGATCCAAAAGGCAGGTACCATATTGGAGGAGAGTCAGATCTTTTAATGACTGCTCTGGTCTGGGTCTTCAGACTTGTTTCCCTTGATTTAACTAACCTAAGGCTAATAATTAAGCCTGGATGTGTGCTCCTGTCACAACCCCAGGGGCACTGTCAGCACTCCTTTTTAACAAAAGACCAATTACTGGTTATACTCATTCTGTGCTCTCAGAGACACACTTTACCTCTGAAAACTCAGTAACTGAATTCTCAAACTGTTATTTTAATAGCCACTAAACCCATAAGAACACTAAGCTTATTAACATGAATGAAAAAATATAAACTTTGAGTGGAATCTCTTGGATATAGACTAAAATCATGGCATTAGACAGGATCTGTATCTCCGAGGTTAAATGGCACCCACTCACTTCTCTAAAGGGGTTCCAGACGGACCCATGTTGCACCAAATCCCCTCTGTGACAAATGGCTTTCTAGCAAGGCAAGGTCCCCGATATTTATTAGAAGTGAGGAGCTTATCATCAGTCATAGAAGCTTTTCCCATTTAGAAATACCACAGCTCAGAAACCACTTTTCCTCTGCTAAGACACTCCTCACTCTCCCTGTGTATATAGAATTTTTAAGGGGAGATTAATGTTTCAGCACAACACATAAAAATGTAAACTGAAAGGTTAGGAGAAGATATAGAGCAGTACTAAACCTCCGAGAGAAAATTGGAGAGTGAGGGCATATGAGCCCAGGCCCACTGCAGTGTGAGAGTCACCTTGGGAAGGAAGACGAGGGCTCCTGAAGGTCTGAGCAAGAGGGAGAGTACTCATGCAAGCTGGCCTGGCCCACAGTGCTCTGCCTAGTGAGTGGTATCCCAGAATCCTGAGGAAATGTGAATAGGAGAAATGTGGGTCCAAAACGTCTTTTAAATACGTGATACAGTTGTAAACGTGCTTCTTTGTTAATGCACTGAAAACCTTTCCAGCAGATCCTAGTAACTGCCATAATACCTAAGTAGCAACAAAGATGAATATAAGTAATATTTTAAGATGTCTGCCACCACTTTACAAGACATGAGAATATCTGTGATTTCCTGCTGATAACACAATCACAGGCATTGTTAACACCACTCCTGCTAAATCACTACTCTGGAAATGTTCCGTTTCAGTGAGAAGTTGTAACTTTTTCCCATCCACATTCACAGACCCCAGGATAAAAGCTCTTGTTCTAGAGCTTTTTTGTCTGGCAGAGCCTCTAGCTCCCATAGTTTTATTTATGTTACATAATTACCCTTGCAAATAAAAGTGCTTCAAGTTCTTTCTAAGAAAGGTCGTCTGTGCACCTCAGAATGTACCTAAGGGGATCACCGATCCCAAAGACAAGATCCAAATAAAATTGGTTTGGTCAACTTGAATATGTAAACTTATAATGATGGAGAAGAAATATTCCTATGTCCGTGATAACATTTAATGTTATAATTTGGTTTTCTATGAACATTTCAAACCCTATAATATATAAAATAATAGAGATTTAGAAATACGACTTTCTTCACTCACTTGTCAAGATGCAATTATGTACAGACCGTTCACATCTACAACATCAGTGTGTTCTCATCATCCCTGAGCCACTTTTGATTTGCCCAAGGAAGTCTTCCAGAACCTATCTTCCCATTTCTGGGTTGTTAGATGCACGGTACTTTTTGAACCAGAAATCTATCACCAGAAACTCTATCCCTACCCAGATCTATTTGCATAAGACTAAGACCCTTGTTACTTTAACATTAAAAAACCTGGCTTTATTATCTGTTCTAGAGGCCTGTGTTTGTAATTTCTACACTATGACCACCAACTAAGGAAATTGCTTTTTGAAGTGACTTTAATGGCTTGTTTGCAGTGATAGCCAACACATGCAATTAAGAAGTAATAATTGCAGGAAGACCAAGTCTTTGTTAAGTGGATTTACCCTTTTTTAACTATCTATGTCAGGTGACTTCTATGAGCATCCGAAATTAGCAGTGTTTAAGTTTCTTTCAGGTTAGGGTTAGTGTCTTCCCTCATTTTTTTTCAGGGTAAAATAATGAGGACAAGCACATCAATATAACATACATAGCAAAGATTCAAATATAAGTGACTCTTTCTCTGATGGTTAATTTTGGGGGAGAGTTATATTCAGGGATAGACAATAGTTTTATTCATTTGTTTGTGGGTTTTTTTTGTTTTAGTTGAAATATAGTTGACATACAATATTTTGTTAGTTTCAGGTATACAACATAGTGATTCAATATCTGTATACATTGTGAAATGCTCATCATGATAAGTGTGGTCACCATCTGTCACCATGCAAAATTATTGTTATATTATTATTACCCAGATCTATTTGCATAACACTAAGACCCTTGTTATTATCTGTTCTATAATCTGTTATTATATTATTGACTTTTTATCCCCACAACTTATTTTATAACTGGAAGTTTGTACTCCTCGATCCTCTTCCCCCCACCCCTGCCTCCTGTCCAGCAACCACGAGTTTGTTCTCTGTATTTATGAGTCCATTTCAGTTGTTTGTTCATTTGTTTTGTTTTTTAGATTATACATATAAGTGAAATTATACAGCATTTGTTCCTCCTCTGGAATAAAAAATTAATTTTGGAGGTGAAAAAAGGAACTAGAAATCAGAAAATGTAACTTTTTTTTAGAAGGGGTGAGGGGCAGAGAGAGAGAGAATCTCTCACAACCCCTGAGATCATGATCTGAGCTGAAATCAAGAATTGGATGCTTAGGGGCACCTGGGTGGCTCAGTGGTTAAGCCTCTGCCTTCGGCTCAGGTCATGATCTCAGGGTCCTGGGATCAAGCCCCACATCAGGCTCTCTACTCGGCAGGGAGTCTGCTTCCCCCCCCCCCCCCCACACCTGCCTCTCTACATACTTGTGATCTCTCTCTCTCAGTCAAATAAATAAGTAA
>CM053610.1:49638612-49672701 GCA_028646535.1 Procyon lotor
TTTTTTTTTAAAGATTTTACTTACTTATTTGACACAGAGAGAGAGATCACAAGTAGGCAGAGAGGCAGGCAGAGAGAGGGAGGAAGCAGGCTCCCTGCTGAGCAGAGAGCCCGATTTGGGGCTCAATCCCAGGACCCTGAGATCATGACCTGAGCCGAAGGCAGAGGCTTTAACCCACTGAGCCAGCCAGGTGCCCCTTCGGCAAGTTTCTTAACTTCAGCCAGCCTCAGTTTCTGAATCTGTGAGAGTGGGACATTAAGAACTTCTCTTTTGATACTGTTAGGAGAATGACATTTAATAACACATGTAGAAGCCCTCAGCCTGAGCACTGGAATGCACGTATTTCTTTTTCTTTATTTAAACTCAGGGGATCATCCGTTCTAATCTAGAACACAGAACAGTGGGTTGCTCTTTCAGCCAGGTTTCTGAAGACCAGTGTGTTATTTTTTTGTTTAGAAAGCTGCTCACAACAATTCCGAAAACATTCTCCACAAGTCACGCCCACAGACAGAGCCATGGTCTCCAGGTGCCAACGGCCACAGGGACTGCAAGAGGCAGAAACTTGTCTTCGATGATATGTGAGTGTGGACTCTTTGTTGATATGGTGAGGGGCAAGGTGAAACAGAAACTCCGACGGGTAGGAGGGTTATATGCGTGACTTGGTCAGGTGAGTGTTGCCTTCTCAAAGGAAACTGGAGCTTGGCTTTGAACGCACCTCTGAGTCCTCATGGGCTTTTTGAAAGGCTACAACAGCCAGAGCTACTGGGGTTGCATCCAGGATGTCCGGAAGCTAAGGCAAATGGCATTCCTGAGCCTCACATTCCTGAACACCTGCATTTGGGGCTGTTGGCGGTTGTATGCTACCAGAAAGAGAAGCATTTTCGTTTTTGTAAATTATAATGGGCAAAGAATAATAGCGATGCTCTCCTGTTTTGTTTCCTTCGAAAATGTTATATTCTTTGTAATACCATAAACAGGTCTTAAACGGAAAAAAAATACCTGTCATCCTTCCCCGAGCCCTAGCCCCTGAAACCCCAGGTATTGCTTCCATTCCCAGCATCAATTTAAAAGGAAAATAAACAGGAGAAGAAGATGAATAAAAATAACATCCTGGGCTGCTCTTGAGATTCTGAAAATGACAAAGGAGAAGTGATAAAACGATGCTGGAAATTATTTAGGCTCTTAAGGAAAATAAATATGTGTCCAGGACAAGCCTGGAAGACAGAAGATACGGTTTCAAGAGTTTGGCTTGAATCCTGTTTTTGACATTAACTGTTTAACACACATCCAGTGCATGTCTGTGTGGGCGCCCCACTAAATCCCAGGGCGGAATGGTGTGCAGCACTGAGTCATCTTGCCCTCTCATTGCTTACAGTCTGGCTGAGAGGACAGACTATAAACCACTAACTCCACCCAAAACTGGAAAAATAAAGTTTGCCAAATGTCTTCGACCTTATCAGGAAAAATGATAATCATCACACCTCTCTCCCAGAGGTTCTCCTAAGACCCGGTTAGATGAGATCTCCTGAGGGCGACCATCTGGGCAGAAGTAATGATTCCTCCATCCCCATGTTCCACCCAACCTCTCCTCTGCTCCTGACTTCACCCAGAGTATAGCTGTGCTCTATTTATTCACCCCGTAGACTTCTCAAGAAATGTGGATACGAAGTTGTAGTCCTGAATTTATGCTTGGACTTCAGTGAATTAATTATGAGCACAGAATTGGGGTTGAAAGCCAAAGCCACATTTTTGGTTTATTCCACTTACTGAACACATTCCAACATAGTTGGATTTTTGAAAGTTTAAGGGTGGCCCAAGAGGGCAAGTGTTTTTCTCTTCTTCCCATGGCAGCTGCAGCTGCACTCAGCCCCAGCACACTCCTCTCCTGGCCCTCCCCACCTCCCCTTCCCTTGGTTTCTCCACTGCCCTAAGCATCGAGAGAGGGAGGTGTTAATTAATCCCTGGAGTGTGTGCATATAATGGGAAGACAGTCCCTTGGTCAACTACATATATAATTAGGGTTTGGTGGTATAAATCATTCGTGTGAGCTCTAACAATTTGTAAAAACAGGAGATTAGAATTGTGTCTGATGACAACGTGGCAGTTTGCATCCAGAAGTCATAATCTAACAGTGTGATCAGATACAACATGCATTAGACCCTAAGGTGCTTAAAACATCCAATATTTCCAGCAGGTGATGTTAAGAGCATGATATTTATTTATTTGTTTATTTTAATTTTATTTTTTCAGTGTTCCAAGATTCATTGTTTATGCACCACACCCAGCGCTCCATGCAATATGTGCCCTCCTTAATACCCACAACCAGGCTCACTCATCCCCCCACCCAAGACCATGATATTTAAACACACACACAATGGTATCACATGTATTAATACAATGATATTAAACACACATACAGAAAATTTACATATAAGGAATTTTCCAGTATATGGACCAAAAAGCTAAGTCAGAAACAACGACAGCTAAATGGCCATACTCTGATGTGCAGTTTCTCGGACTACTTACAAAAGGAAATGTTTCTCCATCTGCCAGGGCTATTGCTAATATAATTTTTTCACTATCTGTGTCAACAAAGAACCTGTTGTCGTTCATTCTTCCCATTAGCAATATGTATAATTTTTCTGGCTGACAGCTATAATAAAACTGTTTCTCTTTTTATGGATATAGATATAACGGAATAAAAAAGCACTCTTACATATCCATCATATGGAGAGATAGATGTCATGTTCCAATTGCCATGTGTCCCAGTTGATTTGAAATCCATAACAGTAAAATAAACATGCAACTCAAAGAGCCACTTAGCCACTGAACTAAGAAAGTCTTGAAAAGCATAACTAGGCATTGTCTCTTCCTTAAAACAATAAAAATCTGTGTCCCTTAAGAGATGGCTGGGCTGGGAAGTCACCTAAACTATGTCACCCAGGTCCATTTGGTATGTGCTGAGTACTTACTAAGGGCCAGGTACATTGGCTGGAGGTAAGATACACAATTAATTAATTCTCAGTCATTAATTCAGGGCATAGGGAGGTACATGGCTGGCTCCCCCAGGAAGGTGCCTAGGGACCCCAAAACTTCCATCTCCTTCTGCTCCTCTCTGTTCTGCACCAGCTTCCCCACCAGCAGCCTCGTTGACAGACAAGGAACTGGCTCCTGTCACTTTCCTTGACTTCTCCTCACTGAAGGCATCCACAAGCAGTGGACCAACCAGATAGGCCACCAGTGGAAAAGAAAGAGAGAGCTAGAGAAATCGCCCAGGAGTAATTTAGAGTTGATGGAAATCCAGTTACAGTGATCCAAAAAGGAACAGATGCCACACTGTCATTTAATTTTTAAAGCTGCATCGTGTAGCTTCTAGAAAAAAAGTAAACTCATCCTTTTGTATTATAAATACTGGTTAATGGTTGAATAAACATGCAATTCAGACAACAGCTGAATTCAGTGGGCGCTTAATAACAAGCGCTGAATGAACACAGCTGAATTAGAATAACATTCCCAGGACTGTAATGCCTGCAGTTTTTGTCCCCCAGTGAATATAAGGAATCTACGTGCAGGTAAATTTAAATTCACGGGCTTCTCAACCCCTTCTCTTATGTTACTTACCAATTAAACAGGCACCGGTTTGTGTCTTCGGGATACAGATGGAACCAAACAAAATAACACTTATTTTTAAAAATGTGATCCAGGTCAGCTTGTTCTGCGTAATTTGCAGACTCGGATTGGTGGCAGTGTGACTGCACCTCCTCCCTGATATTTAGCCATGCTCGACATTCACTACTTGACAGCCAGGGTTTTAAGGTGACACTGGTGTGATTGCCAAACTTTTGTTAAAAAAAAAAAAATCTGTAAGAATTTATGTCAATGAGTGAGAGCACTTGATTCAACTCAAAGCCTAGAAACTGATCTTATTAGTGTGAAGCCATGAGCTGCAAATTACTTTGTGTCATAATTAGTGACAGGGGGGTTCTCGGCCCAGGAACATCGGGAAAGGACAACTGTGTCGTGAAGGCCTCGGTACAGAAGTCCTGAGCAGAGCCGAGTGGTGAAATGCTTGGCTGGGAACTCAAGTCCCCTTTCCCAGCAGCCATATTGCTGTGTCGAGGAGCCAGCGAATCCCGAATGCCAGGACTGCCTGCTGCTCCCAGAAGGATGTACTGCCTCCTGCCCATATTTCACAAGAAGAGTCAGTCACGATCATCACATTCAGCACAACCAGCAAACATTCCATCTGTCCCCATGGCACCAGTAACAGGAGCCCAGCTACTTAAATCTCCCAACACTGAGAAAAGACTCGCTCAACCACGCGGTGCTGAAGGCCATGGAGTGTGAAATGTGACTGACAGGGAAGGAAGGAGGTTTGGCATTTGTGATGTAATTATGCTCAGCAATCTATAGCTAAAAGGATTTAATTTTATAGAGGATGGGAAGAGTCTGGTATGTAAAAGGTCAGATTTCTTGTGGCATGATTTAGTGAGAGGACACCAACTGAAATCCTTGAGGAGGTGATACTACATTGAGGCAAGGCGCTCCCACAGAGGGCTTACTGTGGCCATTGGTCTTCTCCTGAGAGTCCCCCTTCCCCACCTTTCGTGGTAGACCATTACTACACCTTCTTTTGTTTTTTTTTTAAGATTTTATTTATTCATTTGTGAGAGAGAGAGAGAGCACAGAGGGAGACAGAGACGGAGAGGGAGAAGCAGACTCCCCGCCGAGCAGAGAGCCTGATGTGGGGCTTGATTCCAGGACCCTGAGAACGTGGCCTCAGCTGAAGGCAGACAGTCAAGTGACTGAGCCACCCAGGTGCCCCCCATTAGTACAGCTTTATGTTCTTCGTATGAAACTCTCTACTTTATGAGATCCCGGTCTCTCAGCCAAGTTATTTTGTTCTAACTGAATCAGGAACAGAGAGAGAGAGAGAGAGAAAAGGAAAAAGACTAAGCTTGGGGTGGTGGGGAGTAGTGAAGGACAATGCCTTCAGACCTCCCTGATTGAAATCTTAGTTCTCTGATCATTTTAAAAGTTTTGTAAAATTATTTTATTTTAAATGTCACTCCCAGAGAACAACAAAGTGATAAGTTTCCATTTCAATAGAAAATTGCTTTTGACTGAATGACAAAAATCTGCTACACTTAGCCCGTGCATCCTGGAAAACAGGCTGTTTTCTGTGCGTGAGCAGGAGAGAAGCAGTCATGGGCAGAAGCCCGTGGCCTGCATGAGACACGAGGAGTGATCACTTGTGCTTCTGAGAAGCCAGGCTCTGGAGACCCTGGGGCCCCAGCCAGCATCAAGCTAATGGAAACCAAAAGTACATTTGAATCCTTGATGCTTAAATGCAGTCTCCCTGCTTCCTCCAAGAAGCACTCATAAAGTCAACCCCAGCCTGCCAGAGATTCTGAGTCTGAAGTGCCCTCCTCGGTCATGTTCACTTCAGTGGATTAAAGACAATTACAGGTTCCCCCACTAGCTGAAGGTAGAACGTTCATATGGAACCATTTGTAAGCCAAAATTGTGTAATGCGAAGAGTATCCCAGCTTTCTGAGAGCTCGCCTTGTACTATACTTCAGTTGGAAGAAAGACCTACACTAGTACAGTAAGGCTTTTTTCGGAAGCGTGAAGATCCTCTCCAGATTAGCAAAAACCATTCTAGGTCTTTCATTAAAGCCAAGCGGCGTACCGCAAACTTTGAGAAAGCAGGGGGGTGCCTGTACCTAACTTCTTACACATCCTTCTTTGTGAAAAAAGTACTTCAAAACTGAGGGACACAGTAACACCCATGGGGCTTATCAGATGACAAGCTGACAGGATATCGGATGATGAATTCATTTGGTATGCAGTTGCCTATCTGTCTGATTTGGACTCCAACTTCCCTAAGAAAATTATCCAGATTTCTGCTGTGCCAAGGAACCTGTTTGTTCAAACACATTGAGCTCCCATCCCTGCCAGTTTTCACAAAACAGGCGGCTCTGCTGTTGGGGGGGAGGGGCGTGGGGAGAGGGTGCATTTCACAGAGGTAAGAATTACAGAAAGAAGGCTGCCAGCCTCTCCATGGGCGATCATTCAGCTCGATCTCAGCCACGGAGCAGAACAAAGAGCAAGGTTGCTTTAATGCTCCTCTGCCAGAAGAAATACCATAGTAGCTCAACAGGGGTTACTGCTCAGAACCAAGGCTGCGTGTTTATAGGTGGGGTAGTGGGAGAGTGAGGAGAAGAAAGAAAACATTCTATTTGGATCAAGTGTTCAAGATTTTTTTTTGCTGCAGAGAGCTCTTACAACAAAGATACACATGGCTAAGCCTTGGCTTTTAAAAAGATCACTCACAAGCCCCATTTCTGAAGAGCCCAAGATGCACAGTTAGTTACATGTATGATGTTTAATTGAACTTCTATTGGGTTCATTGATCGATCATCATAAAATACCATGACTGTGAAAAAACAATATGAGAAGTGTTATTATCTAAATGAAAAAAGAAAATTCGAGGCTTTTCATCTTAAAAAACAACAGAAGATTAGATCACAAATCTGTTTGAACACTGAGATAATTAGATTTTATTGTAGTAAAGACTTGGCCAAGTTACAGTCTGTAACTGCCACAGTGGTGATGACAGTTCTGCTTCCCTCCTGACTCGTACATTGCCATCAGAGTGATGCCTTCACGATAGCATGCGTCCACTGCACTGCTGAACAGTGTTCAGTGGCGTCCCATTGGCCCCATTGCCTCCCTAATGTTCTGGTCTAGGAGCGTGGCACTGGAAATCACTCGAAAGGAGAACATAAGCCAATCATCAGGCAATCTTCAGTGACTCGATGTAGTGAGCCCTCCATTATATACGAGGATGAGAATTCTAACTAATGTGTTTATAAATGGCCTCCGGGTGGTACATTTTTCCCCAGCATCTCAGGTTAGTGTCAGCTGCTATGATACAGTCAGAAAATTAGATGTGTTACTTATCCACACGCACTATTGTGAGAGTTTGTGACTCAGTCTCCATATCAGGTCTAAAAAATACATTCATGGGCTGCAGATGAGAACAGGGTTGATTAAGGAACATATATGAGGAAGTAGGAGACACTGCCATCCCTAAGGGTAAGTTAGAAGGCTAGTTAAAACTAAGATGCCATACCTTATTGCCAGGAGAAAATGAAATGCACTTGAAATGATGATCTATTAGTGACATGGTTTACAAAACCAGGCAAGAAAAGATTGTCCAAACTCATATACTAGCGTGTGGAACAGATAATGATGTGGAGAATTTCAGGTTGCCATGGAGACGTTCTCTGGCTTATTGGCTGTGATGCTGCACCCCATCAGAAGCCACCACTCTCTTCTAAGCTCAAAATGAATTCAGTGCTATTCAGGGGAGATTCGTGTACCTTCTAACATGTGCCTAAAACTATAGGGTGGGGAAGATCAAAGATGTCCACAGCATAATCCCTGCTGAAAATGTACCAGCTATGGAGCTTCCCACATGCCAGGACTGCAGCCATACGGCTCAGAAGATGATTAAATACTTAAAAGTATAATGTAAACAAGAAGGGGCATCCAGGAAGGACAGAGATGAGCATGGCCAAGTTACCAAGAGGATCTCACAGCATAAGAATTTGGGGGAGTGTAACTCATAGAAGACACTCCGTGAATATGCACACAGTGTTCCAGGTGGGAGGAAAAGGATGAGCAGATAGGTTCTAAGACAGAGATGGCATGTAAACACCACAGCGAGGAAGCCACCTATGGCTGTGGTTGAGGGCCTTGGTGAGTCACTGGTACAGTTCAGGGGTTAGCAAGATCTTTGGGGGGCTGAACTGAGATTTGATCCTGTGGAATCTGGAGATTGATTTTAGGTCTGTGAGTAGGATGGTGATGTAATGAAAGCCATGTTTTATAAACACTGGTCAAAGGTTAAAGCTCAGGTTAGGTTGGAGGGGAGTGAAACTAGAGGTCAGTAGAGGTGACGAAAGCCTAAGCCTGGGTAGTGGATGTGGTCACCAAGGAAAGGAAGGGTCTCTATAAGGAGAATGCACTCACAACATCTGATAACAGGGAAGAGGAATGGATGAAGATACTGGAACTCCTCTCCTGAGCATATAGGCTCTGGAAACTCATCTGAAGTTCAGGAGTCAGGTCTGGGTCTGGGCTAGAGGTAAGGTCTGCTCTTCTGTGCTGGGGCATTCAGCAACAACACAACAAAAAATAATGGAGAGAATTCTTAGGACAGTGCAACTCTTCTCTATGGTACTATAATGGTAGATAAATGTCATTATACATTTCTTACACCCCAGAGAATGCACAACACCAAGAGTGAACCCTAATGTAACTATGGACTTTGGGTGATAATGACATGCCAGTATAGGTTCATCGGTTCTAATAAATGTGCCTCTCTGGTGGGAGATGTTAAGGAAGGTAAGAGAGGCTGGTAGGAGAGGAGCAGGAGGTATATGACAACTCTATACTTATCATTTAAGTTTGCTGTAAACCTAAAACTGCTCTGAAACATGAAGTCCATGAAAAAAGACAGTAGCAACACATATATAAATTGTTAGAATTGGAATCCAAGACCAGTATTCAGTATGTGTTCAAAGGTCAATGCATGGGCAAGGAAGGGAAAACACACATAAAGGCAACTAAAACCCATTCAAAGGGAAGAAGTGTAAACATCTAGGAGGTGAACTAGAGAAACAGAGCCAATAGGAGCAGGGCCTTCCTATGAGGGACACCTCAGGCCCCACTGCCCCGGAGACACCCCACCCCCACATCACGATGAAGGAAAGGTTTCAGGCCTGAGTGGCAAGAATGAGAGAGGGATGATGAGCCAAAGACACGGAGTTTCATTTTACACATTAAGGAAATTCTGCAACTATGTTCCTTATTTCTTTGTGGGAAAAGTTAAATATTCTCAGCACATTACCACAGTAATATAATATTTTATGGGGAGGTAAAAGAAAACCAAGGTCCTTTTCTCACCTCTGTGATTTGCACTTGAAACTAATTATTTGTTATGGTCATGGTTTATTTATTTGTTTGATTAAAACCATTAAGATGAGCATAAACTTTTGGAATTGTGATGTCATTGTCATGGTGCGCATGGCGTTTCCAAGCATTTTGGATAATCCTCTTTGGATAAAAGGATGCTCTGACCACCTAATATTGCAGTAAGGGAAAAGACCCATTAGAATCTGAAAGAAGAGAGTTCAGAATAAGCATGTAGCAATAGATGTCAGTCCGTGATTAATATCACTATTTACATCTTACCTCTCATTTGGGGAGTCCTGGCTTATATTGGATATTCATGAATAGGTCAAGTTTATTGATTATATAAAGACCCATAATATAAAAAAGTTGATGCTGATGGTACCTAGAGTATGCAGATTTTTAAAAATCTATCAGACTAAGCATTTAAAGGTACTTTCTGATGAGAAGCTTAGCATAACTTGGGGTCATTACACACACTCAAATCAGTCTCTGTTAGAATTGCCTTCATCTCCCAGCAGAGTTAGTGCCGGCCAGGGTTATTGCTTTAATAATGCACATGTCTGCTGTTAATGTTTACCCGCTAGCTAATCAGAACTCTGGAGAATACATGCCACGTTTGCATTGTTACAAGGTAGACATCACTTTACAATTAACTTCATTACAACTGGAATATAATGATACAGTAGTACCTCTTTTCATGTTTCACTGTGAATCCCTAAAATAATTATATCTAGATACATACAACTGTAGGTGCCATTTATGCATACAAATGACACGTACTTTCATAAGAATACATAAGCGTACTCACCCCATACATATCCATACAGCTATTATGAGGTATATTTATGATCTTTACATTAAAAAAGGATTGTTGTATACAAATATTGTGTAAAATAAGATTTTTTACTTGTTTTCTTAACTATGCAATAAGAAATCTGATTCACAAATTAGGCACTGGGGAACCATGTTAAAATCACTATAAATGTAAACTATCTGCATATATTGAGTGTGTTTTGAATAGCTAATTTAAGGGAAAAAGAATTGTGATATTTCACATATACACAGTAATTTGGGAATGCAAAAATGCTTGATTCCATATTAAACAGACTTTGAAAATTGTGATTCAAGTTTGAGTAAAAGGGAAGAATATTTTCAAAAGATCTTGCGCTTACACGATAATGACATTTAATATTCTCTCCTGTAGGCCACGCAGTGCAGATTATTTTATGCAAGAAGCTAAACGGATGAAGCATAAAGCAGATGCAATGGTAAGACCCTTTTCTTTCCAGATATGTTCTTCCAAATTATGTTTGTACTGCAGCTTCATCATTGGGGCCATATAGCTGGGGTAATTATAAAATCTATTACAAGGATGGCTGGGTCTGTTAAATGGAGAAATGTTTATATAATCAAGTGCTCATGGCCCAATAAATTATGACTTCAACCAATAATGTCTGACTGAGAGAAAGTCCCGGATAAATGAATATTTCAATTTAGTTCTAAGGTTTGAATAGTAACTAGAGGCAATGGAGTCAGTGGGTGGTAGTATTTTGTTCCTTAAAAAAAAAAATCTAGGTTTGCATTTTTCTTTCTCGTTAGCCTGGCCAGCCCTTGGCTTGGTCCCAGGATCAAATCCCTTTTCAAAAAGACTCCTGTTCTCCCTGTGTATCTGCCAAAATTAATACTTCCTCTGAAACTGTATAACACAGAAACTATTATGCTGCACGTAAGACCCTAAAGTCACCATGATTTGATGTTTTTAAAAAAAAATAACTTTTCTTATTTGGATAATCTCCTGTTTTGGAAAGCTTGACTCTTCTAGGCAAGAAATAGAAAACTTCTAGTTTTTTCTAAGAGCGATCACATGGTTTGTTCCATCTTACAGTCTCCTCCAAAGAGACTCCTTCCTACCGAGTAATTCCCGTTCTGTTCCTGTCCACCATTCCTAACTGGCATTAGGGTGCCGGAGATGAGTAAGGCATTTCAAATGCCCTTCAGGGCATTATTCCAGTGTTGAAGATGCTAAAACCAGAAGCATATCCCTCTCCCAGTGCTAGTGATGTTGCCCATCAAACATTTATTTGTATGAAGATCTCTGCCTAGAGACATGGGGGTGCAGGGGAGATAAGCAGAGTTATCAGAAAATAGACAACGGAAATGGAAGGTCTGGTTCTTGTTCTCACAACCCCACAGTGTGGTGGAGAGTTCTGGTCACCTGAAGAAGCTGATGCGTGGTCACTATTAGAGAAGAGCACCGAATGTTAAAGCAGAATGAAATTTTCTGCCTGAATCACCCAGGATTTACAAGATCATTCCTTCAGTGTCATGTTACCAAACGTGACCTTTCCTATGCTGCTCCATCCAGGCTGATGCCCTCCTGGCCTCTGAGCGCATCTCACTGATGCCAGCCAGCAGGCCCCTGCAGCCACAGAGCTGCACACATACTCAAAACTACTCACACCTTCAGCTTCCTCACCAAACCATACCCATTCTTTCCTAGTCTCATTTTCAGGTCTTCCCTTGAGGCCTCCCCAGCCTCTCTGAACCCCCTGACTTGCTCCCATCTCTTCGCATTGGAGTCTTGGCTTTACATTTTCTCAGTTAATCACATACTTAATTCTGTGAATTAAGTTTAAACTATATTGTGGGTGCACCTTTTCTCTCTTCAGGTGTATTCTGGGTTCCCAGAAGGAGCTTTTGTGTATCAAGTGCACACAGCACAGAACTAGGTTCTGTAGAAAATACTTGTTGAATGAAATGACCTCCTTAGTCTGAAAGCGTTGCCAAGAAATATTTCTCTATGGCCTATTAGGGTTATAAGCTGTTTAAAAACTTGATTTGCCAAAGAGGGAGAGTTGTGCTCTCCATTGGTGTTTTCTACAGTATCCATTATGAATGAGAATTGTTTTTAGAGAGCAAGACCTAGAATATTTGTGTAATTCTGTTTGTGTTGATGAATGAATATATGGAAACTGGGAAGATTATACAATCCAAATTTAGAATATGTAATTACCATAAAGAGTAACAATATATGGAAGTAGGAACTTGATGTGTAAGTCCAGATTTATGAGAACTGGAAAATATGACACTGATTCTTGGATATCCTCACTGACATGGGGGGAAATTAACATAAATTTAGACAACTGGAGATAATCCCCAGGTTATTTTTTATTTATCATAGCATGGAGGGACAAGGAGGGAAGTTGCCCAGCAATTAGGGGTTAGAGAGAGAGAAAGAGAAATTAGAGCAACCGTGTAGTTCTGACCTGTGATTGGCAGCCATTGTATGGATTTGGGAAATATCTGTCTGTAACCATTCACTCACTTATCCTAAGCCAGTAGCAATTTATGAAAATAACTAGAGAAGGAAGCATCCTATTTCTTTCTTCTCTCAGCTCCATTCACAGGATTTTGGAACTCAAAGTCGGGTTTCTCAAATAAAGCACATAGACTATGTGAAAATGCCATTTAAAAAAAACTATGCTTAAGGAAGACACTGTATTAACTCTGTTGATCAGGTGGAAAAGTTTGGAAAGGCTTTGAACTATGCTGAAGCAGCTTTGTCATTTATTGAGTGTGGAAACGCAATGGAACAAGGCCCAATGGAATCCAAATCTCCTTATACAATGTATTCGGAAACAGTAGAGCTCATCAGGTAAGCACTGTGTCTTGTTGGGGAAGTGAAGGGGGTGAGGAGTGTATGTCAGTGCTCTGAATATGGAGAAAAGAATGCCAGCCTTCACCGTCAGCTACCAAGAACTAAGGTTCATCCTCACAAAGAGGAATGTAAGATTTTGCAAGGCATTTTCACATACCTTGCCTCCTTTGCTCTCTTTGTGAGTGAGCAGGAGAGCTCCTCTAACCCTTGATTGCTGCAGAAAGGAAGCTGAGTCCAAGAGAGATGTGACATGCCTACCTCACTCAGCTGGGAAGTGGCAGATTTTGAACTAATTTCACCTTTATACTGCTTTGTTTTTTAAATCTGATTCAGATTAGTATAATAAAAATCCTAACTCCATCAGTAAATGATTCAGGAGTATTCGATGAGAGAAAAGATTCAGGGGTGTTTTAGGAAAGGAAATCCCTCCAGTGATATGCTGTCTCAGCAGGTACTGACGTTGTTTTGGTCTTTGACCTGAACGAGAACACCATCCCTCACCTGGGTTGAGACATGTAATGTGAACAGAAGCAGAGTTTCTGACAGGGGCACATCAAGGGATTGGATGGGAGACTCTTGTCTTCCATCGTGGAGACCCAGAAAGATATATCTTTAATGTGTTTTTAATGAACCCTTAAGGAAATCTTATCCATGAACCATACTGAGAACCTTGTCATATAGTTTATGTCTCTACTTAGTTTAACTGCTTCGGATAATATTTGATACCCATAGGTGAAATTATTCTTCTCCAAAACTAACTTTAAGAGCCTTTTCTAATTCTTTGCAACCTAAGATTAGGTATTGACTCTGTCATTCCAGATGAAAGATTTCTAGTCATATTAGGTTATAACCTTTTTGATCTACATTGGCCCAAAGATACAAGTTGGTATTTTATACCACTTTCCCTCAGTAGTTTCCAACCTTTGAAATTGTCATCCCAGTATCAGAGTATACATCATCTTCATAAAGCTTCTCTTAATAATGTTTTGTAAGTCAATACAGTCATTTTTCTTACTAAAATATTTCTACTACATCAATGTATCAGTGATTTCCTCATTCTAGTTTCTTACATGACGTGCTATTTTTGTCAGTGAAGGCAAGAAATCACCATAGTAAAATACTTAAAATTACTCCAGGAGATCCTAGATTCTCCCATTCCTTCCTCAGAGTAAGGCACAGACTCAGATACCCACAAGCAGGTAAGAAAATGGTGACACTGGATGGTCACAAAGAAGTAAGGTGCCCTAGAATACAAATGCCTCCAACACAGGGAATTGAGAGGGGTGTTCTGATTTTTTCATTGATGTATCTCTAATCCCTAGAACAGTTCCTGCAATGTAGTATGTCCTCAATAAATATTTGAATGAACAAATAAGCAAGTCAGGGTCTACAGTGAACTAGAGTGTGCCCCCTTTAAGGCGTTCAAATTTTAAAAAACAAATAAATCCAAACAACAATAAAAGCCCGATGTCAGTCAAATACACCTGGAAGTGTGATGTGCTACACTTGCTCTGCACCCAGGTTAGGACTCTCTGGTGTGTTCACTGATAACAAGTATCGTTGCATGATGGAGAACACGATCTATCTTCTAGATACCTCAGACTGAATAGAATCCTGTAAACTACTCAGAAAACTAAGACAAAAGAAATTTTTCTTATCTGAGTTGGAAAATAACATTAATTCACCACTTAAATCTGCATGTTGCCTGTCAGGCTTAAGACTCTTCTACCCGACTAAAAGACACTAGGGGCTGGGAGCACTGGCAAGAGGGATTTCATCACAACTGTCCAGCTCAGGATTCCCTCTTTGTCCCCATAGGCAGGAGAAGTCCTTTCTCCCCAAGAGATACCAAGCACCACAAATCAAAATGGCACCACAAAGTTTCTGAAAATTAAATTGTAATTGGAACTACAGCCCAGAAGTAGGTGAGGACCTGCCTGTTAAACCTAAACAGGGTGAAAACAAAAAAACAAACAAAAAAAAACCAAAACAGAAAAGGCTAAACAGGATGACTTCCTTTTAAAAGAAAAGATTTAGCTAGGACCCAGGGTCTCCTAACATAAGAGTCAAATGTCCAAGGTACAATAGAAACTCACTCATCATACCAAGAAACAAGAAATGAGAAAAGACAACCATTTAACACCAATCACCAAGATGAATCAGATGCTAGAATTATCTGACAGTGATTTTAAAGCAGGCATCATAAAAATGCTTCAACAAACAATGATAAATTCTCTTGAAAGAAACAAAAAATCAAAAATCTCAGCAAAGAAATGTTATTTTTTTAAAAAGAACTAAATGTAAATTGCAGAAATGAAAAATAGAAACAAAAATCTCACAGGATGGGCTCAATAGTAGAGTGGAGTTGTGTGAGGAGCTTCCCAGGTATAATCTGAAACCACCCCTCTGCACACGGGGAGTGGGGAGACATAGGAGGAAAGGGGCAGACCACTCCAGGTTGGTAGGTGACAGGTTCAGTAAGTAAAGAGAACTTAGTTGGGTGACCAGAAGATGAATGGATCCCTACACCTGCCCACCAAATCTTAAAGTTTATATAGAGGCCTTAACTGGGTTCAGCAAGTACAGTGTGCAGATGTCTCAACACCATATCATTCTCTCAAGGTGTGACCTTAGAGCAGCCTCTGGGAGCAGAAAAGGCAAGTGGAACCCACATTACAAGGACAAGGGAGGAGGTGAGGACCCTCTAATCACCTGAGTCCAGCTCACAGGATCCAGGTCAACTGGCAGTCATGGCTTTTTGAAGACCTTCCCCAACAAAATGACAGGGGATAGAATTGGTCAGCTTGAGAACAGAAAATAGAATTTGCCCAATACAAAAAGAAAAGAGACTGAAAAAAAAATGGGTAGAGCCTCAAGCACAGTGATAAAAGATCCAACGTGTGTATCATTGGAGTCTCAGGAGAGGAAGCGAGTGGGACTCAAAGAGTATTTGAAGAAGTAATGACTGAAACTTGTAAAGCTTGGCAAAAGACATAAACCTATAGGTATAAGAAGCTGAGAAAAACTCATGTAGGATAAACCCAAAAAAATGCATGCCAAGACACATCATAACAATGTTTCTGAAAACTAGAAACAAAAACCAAAAAATCCTGAAGATAGCCAGAGAGAAATGAGGCATTACCTGTAAGGGAGCATCAGTTCGTATGACAGCAGACTTCTCATCTGAAACCGTGGAAGAAAGAAGAGAGTGGAGTGACATTTTTCAAATGCTGAAAGAAAAAAAACCTCAAACTGTGAATTTTTTTTTTTAAGATTTTATTTATTTGCTTGACAGAGAGAGAGATCACAAGTAGGCAGAGAGGCAGGCAGAGAGAGGGGGGAAGCAGGCTCCCCGCCAAGCAGAGACCCTGATGCGGGGCTTGATCCCAGGACCCTGAGACCATGACCTGAGTTGAAGGCAGAGGCTTTAACCCACGGAGCCACTCAGGTGCCCCTCAAACTGAATTTTAGATTCAGTGAAACTTCATTATACAGGAATGAAGAGGAAATAAAAATATTCTCCAACTAAGAAAAACAAAGTATTTGTTTTTAACCTATAAAAATTAGCTAAAGGAAGTTCCTCAAACTGAAAGATGACAAATGAAGGAATCTTGAAGCATCAGAAAGGAAGAACAACAGAAAAACAGAGATAAGGATTCATGTGATAAACTATCCTCCTCATGAGTTTTACAAATCCTATTTAGTGATGAAAATAAAAATTATACCACCAGCTGATACTCAAAATAACATTACTTAAAAGGGAGTAAAGGGACCTAAATGGAAATAAAGTCTCTACTCTTCCCTCCAAGTGGAACACGTTAACACCAGTGAATTGCAGTAAGGCACATACGCATTTATAAATAAGCATAGCAACCACTAGGAAAGCTATGCGTGGAGATATATTCAGGGACCCTACAAGTTTGCATGGTGTGGAGTTAGTTTAATAACAGTAACATTCTTGAGAATTTACAGTGACCTTTACCAATACTGTCCTTACAACAATGCTACATGATCAGCAGTATTAGTCTTATTTTATTGGTAGGGAAATTGAGGCTGAACCCAGATTTGAACCAAGGACTTTCTGACCATTCACCTACTGTCTCAGCTCTCTCAAAAAGTCTGCAAGTAACTTGGTATATTATTGGGAGAATGGAATGGCCACAGTGCCCCAGAGAAATGAGAGGAATTAAGTAAAGTGCATAAATGCCACTAGTTGAGCACATAGGACACTTACACAGCCATCAAAGTAAGAGTTCCTGAATAATGAAAAAACATTCATCTGAGTACAAGGAGTGAACATTTTTCTGGATATTGGTTTAGAAGGATTGAACTTCACTCCATCTTGTCAGCCACTCAGCCATAAGTCTTAAATTAGTAAAAATGGATGTGTCACCTTATACCTGGATAATGCTTGAACTGGTATCATTCTCAACTATCTGTAGCATTTTGACTTGTATTGTTAAGGAGCAGAAAGTAGCTAGATGGTCCTAAAAGTCATTTTGTTCTAGTTGTCATAGTAATGTCATCTTAGGGGAAAATGAGGCAGCATCATCTAGCTTTTAAGAAAGAATTAACAGATGGGGCACCTGGGTGGCTCAGTTGTTTAGGTGTCTGAGTCTTGATTTTGGCTTGGGTCATGATCTCAGGGTCATGAGATCAAGCCCCATGTCGAGCTCCATCCTCAGTGGAGAGTCTGCTTGAGATTTTCTCTCCCTCTCCCCCTCTCCCCTGCCTCTCTAGAGAAGGAAGGGAGGAAGAGAGAGCAAGAGAGAGAGAAAGAAAGAACAGCAAGTGCTGTGGAAAACTAAGTATTGTGCAAAGAGAACTTCAGTCATAAAAGATGTTTTATTGTTAATAAGAAAGCTTTTTTAAAATTTCTTTTGTTTTTCTTTTTTTCCCCCAGGTATGCTATGAGACTAAAAACCCATTCAGGCCCCAATGCCACACCAGAGGACAAACAATTGGCTGCATTATGGTGAGTGCGTGGTATCATCTTAAAATAGCTTCCTCAGCCTTGTATATGTTCATTGGCAAACCAGGTGCTGAAACGCACACATTTTTCTAGTGCTTTCTGACATAGAAAACCAAATGCAGTTCTAATGGTGACCAGGGAGAGCCCACACCGTTTCTTGTTGCTCTACCATGTGTGATGTGAATTCATAGTGATTGAGAATCAACAGGTCCATTACACAAGGATGATTGTTGCTGTGTGTGAGTATGTATGTCTGTGTGTGCGCACATATGCATGTACCTGTGCATGTGTGTGTATGCACGCCCAACTTTAAAATCAGGTAGGTCTGTGCTTTAATAATTTGAATGTGAATTGTGCCAAATGTCATTTCTCTTGTGTTTAACACTTTAGACATAATCAGAATAATCTATTTGTCTATGTACATATGGGATTAGTATGACTGAATCAAGATGATAGGCTGAAGTTCTCAACACATCAATCTAAGAACAATTCATTACACTATGATAATAGAAGCATTTCTTTTAAAGTGTTCACCGATATGTAATAGATCTTTTCTATATCTGTAATGATTACGATGATACTGATTATGTGAGGATAATAGTTTTGCCCATTACATTTCCTTGGGACACGTCATACCATACTCTCAAATCATGGGACACCTATCTATAGAAATGCAACGTTTTCTGCTGTCTGGTGATTCATACTCTACTCTAGAACCTAATCTACAAGGCGGAGAGTCAAGTCTCAAAAAGAGTAACAGCAACACACACAAAAGAGTGGGTTGTAGTTTTCCATCATCTGCAGTTTGATGTGCCCGGAAGAGACTAGTAAGTTGTACATGGTATGTTGGCGTTCCAGCATGTCGGCACCAGATCGGAGTTAGCAAATAATTATGAGTGAAAAGCTCCAAGCAAAAGAGGATATGTCTCAGCAAAGGCTTTCTGTGCTCTTTTCAAAGTTCCATACTAGGATTAACAAATTAATAATCATTAATAATACTTCATATTATGTAAGACAGAATACTAATATGTAAATAATAAATATAAAACAATAAAATAATAACTACTGTCAGCATTGAGTTCTTACTGCTTATAAGACATTTGTACCTGTTACTTTATTCGAACCATTCCAGTCCAGTAAAGTAGTTTAAAAGTGAAGGGAATATAAACACGTGAGGGGCTATTCTTTCAGCAAAGCCGACACTGCCAAGGTCTGAGGCCCCAGGGGGACATCAGGAAGGAAGGTGGCTCTGGCCAGAGATTCACCCAGTCACGGTGAAAGCTGTGTGCTAGTGCTCCCTCACTCCTCCCATGGAGAGAGACTGTCCTCTAGTGGCAGAAGGAGAAAATGGCCTGTCCCTTAGCCCCAAGAGAGAAGCAATAAAGCTAGGATCTAGTGGTAAATATGTTTATGGCGTAACTCCTTGAAATTCTGAATTAGGTCTTATGAACACAAGGAAGGTCGGATACTTAGCAGACATAAATAGGTATGATGATATTTCATATATGTAATCGTGATATAAATATGGGGTGCCTTGGAACCACAACAGCTTTTGGGTAAGTCTTGTTGCCAGAGGATAAACTCATGCTCCCAGGGCCCATTTCTCTCTTTCCGCTGCAGTTACCGCTGCCTGGCTCTCCTGTACTGGCGGATGTTTCGACTCAAAAGAGACCACGCTGTGAAGTATTCAAAAGCACTTATCGACTATTTCAAGGTATTGTCTGGCTGGTGGGCAACGTTGTTGCTTGTATCCAGTGGTCTCCCGGTCAAGGACATTTTCGAGGAGCCTGCTAGAATCCCTGGCTTTGGGGGGAATACAGGAACCCTCTGATATCAACAGTAACCCCCCCTTATGACATATTCATGGTGTTCAGGTCTCAGAGAATGACCTTATCAGCTTAATTTATCCCTCTGCCTCATGTCCAAGTACCTTCACAGCCTCAAGAGAAAGAAGATCCAGTTACCCATTCCAGTGTCCTGGGAAATTCCTCTTTATAGCTAACAAATTCCTCATGTTCGCCTACAGCTTCTTCCTCTCAGAAGTAACTACTTAGAACTTCCTCGTAGCTCCCTCCAGTAGCTCATTTAATTTTTAATAAGGGTGTTGTTTTAAATGCTAAGAAATGGCTCATTGGAACTCAGAGGCACTAGGACAATGGCAGTGGGGTAAATATAAGGGTAGAATTGGAAACCAGGCTAACTTCTACCTATCTCAGGAAATGAAATTATTTTCACTGGGGGAATGAAAAAAAGAAAGCCTTCTCTGCTGTACTTAGAAACGGACATGAAGTTATAATGCATTTGGGATTTATAGGCCTCTTTGCTGTCCACTTATCTATAGAAACAAGAAATGTATACCATTTCCACCTCCAACAACCCTTTGTCAGATACACACCATCATTTAGATCCTTTAGTTTAATCCCCAGCCTCCATTTCTTAGTGATCATCTCTGTTGACCAGGCTATGTTGGAGGTTCCATGGGCCGTGTCCAGCATGCCACCTGCTTCCTGGTCAACCATGTGGAGTAGCCAGGTGCTAAGGCAAGGAGAGAACTGTTTTGACGCATTGACCATCCTGTGTCATGATGACAAGAACAGACACAAAGCCTATTCCTTTACTTTGGGGGCCTAAGGCCAAGAGAGGTCATTTCCAAAATGCCAGAATCTAAGGGCTAATACCCCAGAGCATTATTAGAGTTTTTAAAAAATGCTTGAATAAAAAAGGAATCTGAGGGGCACCTGGGTGGCTCAGTCGTTAAGCGTCTGCCTTCGGCCCAGGTCAGATCCCAGGGTTCTGGGATCGAGCCCCACATCGGGCTCTCTGCTCTGCAGGAAGCCTGCTTCTCCCGCTACCATTCCCTCTGCTTGTGTTCCCTCTCTCGCTGTGTTTCTCTCTGTCAAATAAATAAAATCTTTAAAAAAAAAAAAAAAAAAAAAGGAATCTGATCTCTGTAAGCCACAGAGGTTACAACAGAACTTTTAAAGGATACAAAAAGTTCTTAGCACATATGGATGCCATCCATATGTATGTACAGAATATGTACAGAATGGATAAAGAACACAACTTAAACATCTGGGTTTCCCCTCCAGAGATTATTAGTAGTTACTCTTAATTAAAAACCACTTAAATGGTACTTAAGGTTCAGAGATTATGGGGGCGCCTGGGTGGCTCAGCTGGTTGAACTCTTAACTCTTGATTTCCACTCAGGTCACGATCTCAGGGTTGTGGAATTGGGCGCCACCTCAGGCTCTGTGCTGGGCATGGAGCCTGCTTATGCTTCTCTTTCTCCCTCTTCCCTTGCTCTTGAAAGAACGAGAGAGAGAGAAAGAAAGGGGGAGGGTGGGAGGGAGGGAGGGAGGAAGGAAATCTTTAAAAAAAAAAAAGTTCAGGGATTATGAAAGCTTCAGGTGGCAATGATAATTTGTCCATAAAGACTGTGTTTGATCAGTACAGAGCTGCCTCTAAAAAAAAAAAAAAAACTCGGTCCCCACATACGTTTTTACAGTCACGGGGCTTCCTGGTAATAGAAGAGGCCTGAAGGCAATTACAGAATTTCCACCTGTTAGGCCATTTCTTACCATTTTGGTAACACTTCCACTAAAAACTAAAAATCACTCACCACTTCCTAAAGTCCTTTTTAACCAAAAGAAACACCTTGTCTCTGGGAAACCAGGCTCAGGCTGTTTTCGAAAATTCACATAAGTATCATAAAGACCATTCTTTTCTTTACTAGTCCCCTAGACTTACGTGTAAAAATGCATTACCGGGCTTTCAGAGAGGAAATCTGTCTGTACATTTAACAACTTTCCTTGCCACAGGCAGAACTTCTTTTCAATGCCTGATGCAGACAACCGGCTGATATAACATCCTAAATCAAAATATTCAGATAAATCAGTTTTTGAATACTCTGTTAAGGACATATGTTTTAATCTTTCTTTTAGAAAAATTCAACAGCAATTTCCTTTAAGAGAAATACTTTTAAGCTCCATAAGTCAAACAATAGAATTTGGTGTCATATATTTTCAGGCATTAAATGTACGTCAGTGGTTTCTGCAGATATGCCCTACATCTAAATATAAGGTGTTCTCCGTGGGTGCAGCAGGTCAGGATGAGGGGACACTCCTGCTGTTTTTTCCTTTTCAGGAAAATTAAGCTAGTTGAAAAAATTCAGGCTGGTTTCAGATTCAACAGACCCTCAGGATTATGATTTAATTTGGTACATAGAATTTAGTGCATGAAAACCCAGGCTGTGGAGTAAATTCTCCATTTTAGTCCACCGGGAAGTCCAGCAGACCTTACAGCCGCCCCAAACTAGCTTCCAAAAAAGAAACCAGTAGCCTGGTAATTTCTGTGAGTCTTCATTTTATCTGCAGTCTTTGTCATTACTTCTCTCAGTGGTCACCTGAGAACATGTTACTATCAGCTGTTTAAACTTAAACAGATGGTACTCACTGTCAACATTTTTATTTTCCTGCAGAATTCATCTAAAGCTGCCCAAGCCCCATCTCCATGGGGGGCCAGTGGAAAGTAAGTGCATTTCTCCAAAGTAAAGGTGATAAATGAGACACTGCGTGATGCTGAGCCGTGTGCTGCTTTGCTTACAGTACCCAGGGAGGGGGGCTGGGGAGCACTGTTCTACTCACCTGGTACCAACCTCCCCACTCTTGTGTTTTTCTATGCTCTTCCCTTCCAGGAGCACTGGAACCCCATCCCCTATGTCTCCCAACCCCTCCCCGACCAGCTCTGTGGGATCTCAGGGGAGCCTCTCCAATGCCAACGCCCTGTCCCCTTCAACCATTGTCAGCATCCCACAACGCATCCACCAGATGGCAGCCAATCACGTCAGCATCACCAACAGCATTCTCCACAGCTATGACTACTGGGAGATGGCAGACAACCTGGCCAAGGAAAACAGAGGTGTGTGCCTCCAGGGAGTGTGTGCGTGTTTCCACCACAGCTCGGGGAGCCAGCCTGATATTTTCATTATTCACCAGAGAAGACGTAATCGGAGTTGTCACCTACTGTATGAAACTTTTCCTGACCTCTCCCCCTCATTCACGGCCTCCTGTGCCTTGACCAATCTTAATCTTGACTGTGGGCGATTAGAGATGGAGGTGGAGATAGTCACGATGCAGATACATAGAAATGATGTAGATACCTTTATGGATATACACATACGCACGCGCATGCGTATACCTATGGTTTCCCTTGAGATGGTGAGCTCCTTGAAGGTAGGGGTAACCTTCTATTCGGTTTAGTGTTCCCAAGACCCACACAGTGCCTAGAACACAGCTGGGGAGCTGAAACACTGAATAAATGAACTGATTGATTAATTAATGAGGATGAATGTTCCTAGCTACTTACATGATAGCTACTTACCACTGAAAAGAGAGTGGTTTCTAGGTAGCAATAAGCTCTGTTTCTCTTTAAATAAGGTTTCTGTTTTCACAGATGATAAAACAAACACATGTCTACTGTGGCTAAATTTGTAAAATATGTAAAACTACAGAGAAAAATTTTTTTCAATTATCAGTAATCTTATCACCAAGAAATAATTACTGTTAACCTTCTACTATAGTTTCTTCTGGTCTTCTCCAAATACACACGATCTTACCAAAATAAGATTGCAGTCTATATGCAGTCTTATATCCTGTCTGTTTCCATTTAACATTGTATCAGGCATTTTCCCATGTCACTGGCTTGTTCAAAAACATCTTTTATGATAGTTCTAGAAGACTGTCATAGTAGTGCTTATGTAGTCATAAAGTATCATGATTTCTCAAAACCATTGCCTTCTTGTTGGACTTACGTCACTTCCAATTTTTTTCTACTGTTATAAATCATGTTATGATAAATATCTTCATATAAATCATTGTCCATATCCTGATTATTTTCATTGGAGGGAAAATTTGGGTGTCAACAGGTACAGATTCCTTTAAATATGTATTATTATATATCTTGATATATATTGTAAACCTTCTCCCAAAAGATTATACCCATTTACTACTCTCCCTCCAGCAGCAGGTGAGAGTGCAAATCTGACCTCACTTTCAAGCCATGAAATGCGAATTTTGTTCCCATGATAGCATAAGCTTCTGAGGACAAGACCAGAATGTCCACAAAGAGATGAGGAATTAATGACACAGATAAGCAAATGGGTCCTGAGTACGTGAAATTGATAATAAAACCAGAGAGTACCTAACACACACCCCAGAGGTGGTGCCCCCTGAAAATCTAATGGGAATGCCAAGAGAGGTCAATGGCAGGGGACTGAGGCCACCAGGAGAGGCTTGCTAGAGGAACTGGCGTGGGACAGGGTTTTGAAAAACAAATAGTAGTTGTGTGGCTGATAACGGAGAGGGGTGGGCATCACAGGTGAACAAAACAGAAGGGACAGGACAAAATGGACGTGGCCAGTTTGGGAGACCCTGAACAGGCCACACTTCAGATGGCACTGCCAGCTGCCTGCTGGATTCTCCTGCCAGAGGGCTCAATGCCACGTGTCCAGGGCAAGGTCCGCATGGCTACCCAGACCCGCTCGTCCTCCCCTCCTCTGCTCCTGGATTCCTGCCTTGGCTATCCTCCCAGCAACCTGGGAGTCTTCTCTAACCTCTCCCTTGCCTTCTCCAGCAGGACTTCATTCAGCATGTACATGAGCACCTCTGAAAAACTTCTCCCAGATAGTTACTTTCAAAGAGTGTTGTTCGGTGATCCAGTTATGACAGCGTGAGAGCCATACGAATTTGTCTGTATTAGCCACTACACTGGGATCTCTGAGAGAGCAGAGCCTACACATTATTTCCCTTGGTATACTCCCCTACCTCTGCCCTCCTGCGTCTAGCACAGTGCCTTGACACCTAATAAATATTTAATGAAACGACAAACCTAGAGAATGTCCCAGGACTAGAATGTGACCTCAGTAGGACCTTTCATAACTCATCTCGGATTTGCCTCCAGAGGCCAAGAGGCTCCTCCCTTGGACTCACTCCAGGAGTTCAGCACATGCTACAGTTGAGTCTAATATAAGGGGCAATAGAGCCACAACCCCCATCCAGGGTAGGAAGCGTTCATGCACACGGACAATGCAGTCTGAGCAAGTGAATTTTCTTTGCTCTTTGGCTCAGTAAGTGTTATTCATTTAAATGGGAAATAGCCAATAGAATCCTTTGGATATAGAATGAGTTCTCCACCTGTGGGTTCTATTCCATCGAATGTCAAAGTTGCATGATGAAATAGAGAATCCTCGATTTATATAAAGAAAAGGAAAGGAATTTTTTTTCTTAAGTCACTGGGGTCTCCCAGGGTAGCACACTTAGCCTGTGTGTCACTCAAACGACTCTCTCCGTCCCCTAGAATTCTTCAACGACCTGGATTTGCTCATGGGGCCTGTCACCCTGCACAGCAGCATGGAGCATCTGGTCCAGTACTCCCAGCAGGGCCTGCACTGGCTGCGGAACAGCACTCACCTCTCATAGGGACCTTGCCCGTGAGCTGGATTGTGCTCTCGTCTCCACGGACGGCTCCATGTTTCTGGACACTGTGCTACTGAAGTCCCCGGCCACAGCATTTCCCAAACTGCGGTGAATATTTCCTCAGCATCGAACAATGGTCTTTTCCCAGGGCATGTGTGTTTGTATATGTGGGGGGGTGTTAAAGAAGCTGGCTGTGTGTGTGTAACATACATGGCTCTTGAGAACGCATTTCCTTTGTCTAGTTTCTGTAATCCCAAGCTAGGCAAAGTGATCAGAGGTTTCTGAGTAGAGAATACATACTTACACACACACACATGCACACAAGATCACACACACACTTTGTTTCAAAGCTAAACCATGACTTCTTAGAACATTCAACCAAAATCTCATGGGTTAGTTAACCAGGTGCAAGACAGCACATCAAAAGCTTGACTGCCAGTGAAGATGAACCTAGTTCTTATATTGTTGATTACTTTCAGTATTAATATACTATTCCCCCAATTAAGTTTTGATTGTGTGTATTTATGGGTAATTGAATAATGAAGTCAGTTATTTTTGTGCCTGGCGTTTACTAGATTGCATGTGACCAAATACCTTGCCTTTTGTCTACTCCCACCCCTTCCATCCCACTTTATTACCACCTAAAGGCGTCATGAGCAAATGGATCAAATCCCACAGGCTTGCCCTGCCCCGCCCCCAAAAGCGTAGGAACATGGCACTGGGATTTGGCAAAAAGTCAGTGTCTTTGAAAGCTAACCGACACTGAAAGACAACTGTGCTCGGAGCTCAGTCAAGAACCGCACGCTTCGGCACATGCCGCGACAAGCCCGCCCAGCGCATGTGTCGTGTCTTCCTGCCACTGTGACGAGGTGTCCACAGAGCCACGTGGCATTCGTCAGCCAATATGTTTCAAGTCTTTTCTCTCCGAGATAGCTCTCTTACAAATGTTCTTGGCCAAATTAGGACATTCCCTAGAACGTCTCTTCACTAGGAGTCTATATCGGCTGCTTCTCGGACTGAGAACCATTCACTATCATGAGACTGTCTGATCCTCTCACTCTTTGTGCAGAATGCAGGCCTTTAATGCATTTCGATCTGGGGGCTGTGTTTCAGGCTTTGATTAGCCAGCTGCTTACTGCGCAGGGTAAGTTATTTTTTGCAAGGACCGCAAATCTGTTTGGCATAGCAGCAACCACAACATCATGCTTCCATCCTGAGTGTCTGGTATGTTTATGTCTTGCCCTTGATTCTTTTTTTTTTTTCCTTTTTTTTTAAATGAAGTTTACATTTTAGTTTTTTGACATCTTGTTTACAGTTTTGTCTGAAACTTACTTCTTTTATAGTCTCTTATCATGCCCTAGAGTTAGTCTTCTTATTAAATATGCTTGGATATAAAAAATACTGGTAAAAAGAAAAATTCCTACAAAAGAGGATAGACCTTGCCATATCCTTAAAAACAAAAATAGTGTCCTTGAAGCCTCTCACTTGACAGAATTACACCAGGATGGTCTGAGAAAGACAGGTGCATGCCGTCCGTATGTGGAATGCTCCGTTTTCCAAGATGATGGTGGCACAAAACATTTATAATAGGTAGTGATACATGCTTCCCCTGATGCTCTTACTCGTTAGGTTGTAATGGTCATATTTTTGTCACCTGACCAGTAGGTGGGAAATAAGACTGCTGTAATTCTAAGCACTGATTCAAAATGATTGAGCAACTTTGGTGATCTGAAATGAATTGAAAGTAAAGGATTTGAAGGGAAATGAAGCCAGTGAAGGATTTGTAAAATTTGCATTTGGCTTCAGCCATGAAGCAGCTAGAAATATTACCAGTATTTCTATTTTACATTTATCCAACTGAGGTGCTCCTCACATCCCTTTCACTAGTTGTTGGCAGAGTTCATGATCCCATCCTATGTTGGAAATTTGAGTCTAACTTAGGAAATTTTGGATTTTTTTTTTTTTCCTGGAGGACCAAGGCTTATTTCTACTTCTCTTGCTGAATTCAGATGAAATATCGAAACTCATGTAAAGGGATGATGAACCTCAGGGTCCACATCATGTATCCCCAGGGTGCTTTCTAGCCCTGCCCATCCTTAAAGTCACAGGTCTTATGGGAGCCCTATGATGTGCTTACCCACAAAACCCCAGGTAAACACACAGGTGGCCCCTGGCTGATTGTGCCCACAGCATTTTAAGCACTTAGGTGGCCTGTGTTTCCCAACAAAACTTGGAACTGGTCATTTTGGGAATGGTCAGAACATGTAGGGTCCTCTCCCTGTCTTTGATCTCATCAACAGACCAGTGAGGACAGCAGTTTTTGTTCGCTTTGGCAGAGGTGATTTTGGTAAGGAACCATCTTCTGATTGTTGTTTGTGAAAGTCATTCATAACATGTTCCTTTCATTTAGCTTTATTCAAAGTAGAAATACCTTTCTTGTGTTTTTGGATTATAAAAGTAATACCTGCTCATTGTAAAGATTCAAACAAAGACAGCAATGTATAAAGTAGAAAGTAGTATGTCCCATCCCCCGAAGACAACCACCATTCACAGTTATTCGTGTAGATTCTTCTAGAGATTCTCCCATTTAAACATATAATGTCTATTATCATTTTTTTTCTATTTGAAGACATATTATTTCCTCAGAAGTTCAACACAAGTTCAACTGACTTTATCCTTCCATGACCTGAGTGGATGCCTTCCTTTATCATGATATTAGAGTTACCTTTGAAAGAAAGTGACCCAAATACATTCCTGATCAAAATTTGGGATTTGTTACTATTCTCTACACAGATCAGACTTACGTGCAGGACTGTGCCTGGAAAGAAAGTTTTGGTTAAAACATGTATTTCTGGAAACATTCAAATTGCAAATGGAAACTTGGACCCACTATCTAAAGAAGAATGTACTGGAAAAATAATCTGAAGAGTTGACAAATTGTGTACTAGATTGAACACATGGAATGCAATGCAATGAGATTTTCTGCACTAAAACTTACCCTAGTATGTAAAACAATGATGTGTGTATTATATAACAGTGATGTGTACATTTCTGACATCCCATACATAATATACACAGTTTGTATAAATGCATACATTTAAAAATATATATGTACAATACAGCTAACATAAAACTGTAGTATGCCTGAAGGATATTACTAGTGCCTAACATTGAGTATAAGTCACTACGTGTTCGCATCACCTTGGAAGTGCAGTAATTGTCACAAAATTAATCAGTGCAGCCAACATTATTTATGAATCACATCTTTGAAACTGTGCAGTAGTATATACATATATATTTTTAAATAACATTTTTCACAGTTTTCCAGAGTTACTGTTGAAATCTGTATCACCAAAAAAAAAAAAAACAAGATTTTTTTAATGATGTAGACACTCTTCAGACCCAGTAATCTGTGTGTGATTTCCTGTTTGTAGATACCCAAGAGACTTTAGCAGTCACCAGCCTTAATGCATGTACAGGATATTATTGTGACTTAATTTATCTGCAGTTTTTAATTCATGTGAAATTGGAATTTATAAACTGACCTGGATTAAATATGTCTGCCTTTCTAAGGTTGCAAATGTTACATTAAATGATTTATGTTGTAAATGAGAGAAACCGAGTTGTATGTAAAAAAAAAAAAAATGTCCACCAATCGCTGTGAATATTTTTATGAGGAGACTTCGGAATCAAAACACATTCAAATAAGTATTCAGGTCCCCGGTTCATAATCTCTTCAGAAACAACCTTGTCATTTCATGAATTTTTTAAATGTAGCTCCCACAGATTATCATTACTAGGTCTGATATTTTCCACAGGCAAGACAGAAGCATGCTTTTCTTCATTATAACTACAGCTTACTACTTGTCTTTCCCATTTCCCAGCACATACCTGCATGCACACATGTGCAGAAGGACACAGCCCAGTGTCCCAGAAAATGCTGAATAGGTAGCTTGAGTTCACTGATGCCTGTCCCACCAGTAATTCTGGGACACTGGGACACTGTTTGACTCAACATTCCTTAACGACACAAGCTAATTCCCTAAGTTATACGTGCCAGGTTTTTTCAACTCAAACCAACATGGTGGAATAATGCTTGCAAATATTTGGTTGAATCAAGTAGAATTTTGAACTAACGAAGATGGAAATATTAGAACAGCAGCTTGCCATTATCTGTCTCCATGTGTGGGAGAGTTTTTTGTTAACCTTATTTTTACTCTTCTCTCACAACTTTTGCAGTCCATTCTTTCCCAAAGAGGCAGAAACAGCAACAAAAACAGAACAATTACTCCACCTTACCCAGCCCGCAGCCTTAGATTCAAATGGCCTTGTCAGGCAGCAGGACCCTAGAGCTGCACCCCCATGGAGACCACCTCCTCCTGGAGATGGCCAGGACAGGGCACTGGCCGTGCTTGCTCCAGGGACCTTTATGCTCTTTTCAGAAGTGGTTTGGGCTAAGAAACACTCAACAGTCTTCCAAGAACTGTCTTTCTCTTATACAGCTTGCCTGCCATTGAAGTCTGTTATAATCAGAGTCCTATTTTTAAGAAGTAACACATTTTCAATGAAACATGGATCAACTAGAATCTTGAAAGACACTTTTTTAATGAAAGAAAAAAACTTAACAACATAAACTGCATTTCCAACAATTTTCCAAGAACAGTTTTCAATATCCTAGCTTCCTAGCAAACAGCACAAGAAATGTTCAGAGTTGAGATTTGTGTTCTTTGTCCAAACTGAATTTTTCTGTATATGTCATCAAAGGGTCAGTTTGTTTGTGTGGCATGAGAAAAATTACAGAACTCTGTCCTCAAACTAATTACATCTGACCACAGTTTTGGTTTTTATGATTTAATTGGCATTCTGAGGCACCAGGGGGTAATTTGGGGCTGACTCCAAGGGCACTTAGATTCACAGCTCTTACAGTAATGGGAATCAGGGGATTAAATCCCTACGTGTTACTTTGAAAATCCACTTCTTAGAGCAAGTTTTAAACACACTGATCTGAGGGATGAATTCAAAGTACTAATTGCAATTCGACATGAGGATCAGCATTTGTCTTTAAGCATCAGGAAGTAACGATGGGGCCTGAAGAACTGAATCAAGGACTTGTTTTCTACTCATTTCTGACAGAAAAAAACCATCAGAGAATATTTACATCCAAAGATGATGTAAAATAGTACCAGTGTTTAGGATTTTCAAACAGTGCTGTTTGGTGATAAAAATAATCACAATATTTTGCTTTCTGTATTGTTCGTCAGCCCTTCTTCAGTTTTCCATAAGACAAAACTGACTCTTCCCCCAGTGTTTATCATCTCTTGATTTCTAGATGTCCACACGAGCAAAGAGAACATACTTAACACTGAGAAATATGCACTACTTGACTGAACAACAGTCTACCCACAGTAGCCAAAGGTATATGACTTCTTAAAGAACATTCTTTGAATCTTCTCTGTTACCTACATCTTCCAAAATGAAAGATCACAAAGCCTCAAGTATGGCCATGAAGTTGAGATGTCAAAAATTCCAAGCATATAACATACTGCTTTTTAAGTGATAGGCACTTCCATAGCATCTCTGGCTCTCTCTGGGGCCTGTCTGTGTGGTGAAATAACGATATTAACTCTTTCCTTTGAGTAATCTACAATCTGATTATTAATCCCCTGCAGTTCCCAGGGCTACCAACTCAACCCAAAATGTCCTTCTCTATGAACTGGGTTGATTTTGTCATTCCGTTGGAGGTTTTGCCCTTCTAAGTTCTATAAGTCAGGTTTAGTATCTTGACTTTTTAGAAGAACAGTTATTAGAGGCAGTGGGAGCTTTAAGGAAACAAGGATTCAATATGAGAACTCATGGATGTTGGGACAAGAAGTCAGGAAAATAACTGGGGTATCCAAACCTTCCCCTCCATTATCTGCTGCACCTGATCCCTGAATAAAGCTCCTTGCATACTTCAGTTTCCTCCTTGTGAAATGTAACTCAGGATACCCATGACCTCAGAGTGTGAGGATCAACAGATTTGGGCAAGTGTTTTGAGATCCCCAGTTGTCACACCCAGCAGGAGTAATGCACGGTTGTCAGAACAGATGCGGTGGAACCTTACTGTATCTACAGGTACCAAGATACAAAGGAGTGTGATGTGTGATGTGGTACTCCATCCCCCCCAATGAGCTTCTAGAGGACCAAGAGGATGACAGTGGGGTAGCCACAGTACCCTCCGTAAGATTCTTCAGCCTTTATTGTTACCACTTTGAGTCCTCCTGCCTCTAGGCAGAGCTCTAAGACCAATGATGGGGTGAGTGGGGATGGGTCTGTCCTTGCCAAGAGCAGCAAGGCTGCCAAGTACCTCCACAGCCCCACCCTCCCCTTTCTCATCTAGGCCTGACCTTAAGAAATCAGGGGCTGTCCAGATGGAAAGGGGAAGAAGGAACATTGGGTCCAAGCTTCTGGTGTGGGCCATCTTCCATGAGAAAATAACTTGCCTATTAAACACCATGCTTCAAAAATCTTCATAGAGCCAGAGAACACAGCACAGTATCATTTCCCATGCTCTCGTGGCTTTTCTTTGAGGCTAAGTTCCAAGATGTGGATCTTGTGCTTTAGATGGTTGGTTGGTTGGTTGGTTGGTTGGTTGGTTGGTTGGTTGGTTGGTTTGTGGCCAGGAGATGGAGGACAGCTGCTCTGGGACATTTGTCCCTGAGAAAGGAGATCTGTCATAAGGGATTTGAGTGTGTCATGAGCTTCAGGAAAGAGGAGACCTCTCTTGAGAGAATAGATAGATGTTTTCTCTAGTGGGTTAGGTTGCCTCAACATGATCACTTAATTGCAGGCTACACCTTAATCAGTGTACCAGAAGAGAGAAAAATCAACTTAAGAACTTAGTGGTTTTTGTGATGCCCACCTAGACATTTGTACATTCTGGAACCCAGACATCAAAACAAAAACTAGAAATCTGACCAATAGTATGAATGTTTCATACCATCAAGGTCAAGGCCCTAAATGTTGGATTGAAGTTTTGAGCTTTTATCTAAAATTTATATTATTTAGACACAGCACTTCCTTGTGTCCTTAAATCAGTAATTTGATGTCATCAAAATAATCATGAAATACTCCTTCTAAAGGGCCCTTTCTTTTCATACTCACCAGAAAATCCCTAGCCTTTCTCCAGTACAAAAAGATCTTGCAAGATCCTTCCTCATTTAAGGCCAAATTGATACTAACACCCTTTCCACAAGAGCATAACACCTTATCCAGTGTGAATTCTGAGTTTTTAGGTTAAAAAAATTCTAGAATGGCAACCTGGGTTTTATTAGCATGAGGAGGTGCCGATACACTAGCTACACTCTTGGATGTCCCCATTTTCTAGGGCAGGATGTTCTGGAACAGATGCTCCTACTACAGCATAAGGAATAGCTTCTTACTCTACAGTTCTATGGGATCAAGTTGAAAGTCACTCTTATGTAAGTTCACCTCGATCGGAGCAGGGATTTAAAATTCCACCATCTTATACTGTGTCATCTTGGATGTTTATGGATCTGGCAACTCTAATTCAGTATTCGTGCATAGCGTATCACATCAGACACCTTTTCAAATTCTGCATCTTGGGCTCAGGAAAGCTGTCAGCAACTTGGGAACCTGCTTACATCCCACGAGACTTTTCCACTGATCCAGTTTTAGCAGCCACAGAAACCGATTACAGAGCCTTCATCTCCTCTTCCAGGAATTGGTCTTACAATTGTTGCCAGGATTGAAGAGAATTTTAAGTAGGACAATTCTGTACAGTAATTTATGCTGTAAAAATGTACCTACCCATTGTAGCATTGATTAAAGTGCTGTATTTATAAGGTCGAATACTATTTTCATTTGTGTCTAGTCATTCAGTATTAAAATAGCTTAAGTTCATTTTTGGCATGTGACACTTATTTGGGACTTCCTGTTAGGCCATTCGGATATGGTTATAGAGAAAGTTCAGAATCTGTGGAATCTGATGGCCACTATTTTAACTCAAGTAGTTGTAATGGTCTATTAAGCATCAACATTACCACTATTACTGGTGAAACCATGTGCTCTTGTCTGTGTCTTTAAGTGTGTGATAAAAATCTTAACCCAAGAAATGAATAAAGACCAGTGGCTTTAGTAAGGTTCACTTCCTCCAGCTTTCTTCTCAAAATTCTTTAACACTTTTTCCAGGGATATTCCAATGCAGCCTCATGAGTGCCCCCAGATCTCTTACTCCTAAAGAGGAGTCTTTTCTCCCAGGCTGCTTCTAAGATGTCTGCATGCATGAAGCCTAAAGGACTTCACTTTGATGGTGGCTCATGTCTGCATAAGGAAGGGCAAGTACTAAGTCCCCTTTCTATCTCTCTTTCTCTCATATAAGGAAAAAGTTTCTCCCATATAGCAGTATTTATCATACTGCAAATAAGCAAAACTCCACATTCAAATCATGAACAATTCAAGAGTGAATTATTTTGGCAAGGTGTTAGGAAGGCCTAGTTGTCTAGGGAGATCTTATATTTTGTCCGAGTTTAAATTTACATGTACAAAGATGATGGAATCATTGACCATTATTTTACTGTTTGAAGATTTTGCTGTGTCTGTCTAGAAATCACATAAAACTTGGGCAGAACAGTCTCTGGAATGGAGAAGCATCTTACTATACTGTAACAGAATGAGCCTTAAGAATTTTTGAAGAATAAGCACTTTTATATTTGAAGATAAATATTAATGCATCAGTGAAGTTACTTTTTTAATGTCTTAATAAACCTTGAAATCAACATCACTCTGTCTCAAAAACATTCTCCTGGGGCGCCTGGGTGGCGCAGTCGTTAAGCGTCTGCCTTCGGCCCAGGTCAGATCCCAGGGGCCTGGGATCGAGCCCCGCATCGGGCTCTCTGCTCTGCAGGAAGCCTGCTTCTCCCACTACCAGTCCCTCTGCTTGTGTTCCCTCTCTCGCTGTGTTTCTCTCTGTCAAATAAATAAAATCTTTAAAAAAAAAAAAA
>CM053610.1:49673201-49684376 GCA_028646535.1 Procyon lotor
CCCCCCCCCCCTTGTCCGTCTCCTCCAACTTCACGGTCCTTAAACACTGAAGCATAGTCCCCACTCAGGGCCTTTGACCTCGCTGTCCTTTGAACCTGGAATCCCCTTCTCCAAGATACCTGCCTGGCTTTTTACCTTACTTCTTCTGGTCTCCGCTCAAAAGCCTTCTTACCAAAGAGGGCTTTCCTTACCACACCTCTGATACACCCACCGTTCACCAGTCTGCCCTTCTTCCCTGTTTTCCTTTCCTCCATAGCACTTCCCGCTACCTGGTGTTTTATGGACGTAGCTTTTTATTCATTTATTGATTACTTTTACCTACTAGGAAGTAAGTGCCACGAGCACAGGAAATTCGCCCAGTTGTTGGCTGCTGCAGGTACCCAGCTCCCAGAACAGACTTGGAATGAGTTTCAGTTTGAGTTTGAGGCGGATTGGTATTAATTGATTGGTATTAATTCTTTAATTGTTTCCTAGAATTCATCGGTACTGCTTGCTTCGGCAGCACATAATACTAGAATCCATCAGTAAAGCCAACAGGTCCTGCCTGGTCTTTTTTTTTTCCCTTGGAAAGTTTTTGATTATTGATTCCAAGGAAAAAAATGAAAACTGATAGACTATCTGATTATGAAAAAATTATGGTCATATAAATATATGAGTCACCACTGAATGCTAATTTAAATATTCGTGATAGGGGCACCTGAGTGGCTCAGTTGGTTGAGCATCTGCCTTCAACTTGGGTCATGACCCAGAGTTCCAGGATCGAGCCCTGAGTGAGGCTCCATGCTCAGGAGGGAGTCTGCTTCCCTCTCTGCCCCTCACCCCACTCATGTCCTCTCTCTCAATCTCTCAAATAAATAAAATCTTGAAAAAAATAGTCATGATAATATAAACAATAAGCGCTGATATAACCAACTTTTGCAACATACCTATGAGAATATATGAGGTGAAGAATTTAATGTTCTTAAATTAAAATGAATTAATTTAATTAATTAAATTTAAGTGTTTGCACTTAAATTCTCACTTGAGACAGCCAAATACACATATTTCATAGTAAGAAATCAGTAGACTATATCTAAAATTGAATTGAAAAAGCAAGTATTAGCAACATAAACATACTATTGGAAACATGAATAAATGCCAGCATAAATTGCTACAAAAATTGACAGTGTTGGCTTGGAAATCAGAAATTAAGGGGCAATCAGAAATTAAGGAGAAGCTACAGCTTTTGATAAGAGTAATTTTAAGTTTAAAAATGATCAAAGAAGTGAGGAAACTGTATTTTTATGCCACTAAAAACTGAAGAATATAAGAATATGAGAGAATATAAATGTAAAATGTGAGTTATAAATGTATAACTCATTTGTTTGACAAGGAAATTCCTGTCTTCCCCTGTTGCTAAATTTAAAACAGCATGAATTAAACTGTTCATTTGACTTGAGACAGGGTGATTTCAATGTACATGATACATTAATAATAATTAGCTGTTACCTTTCCATTTAAAATGCCACTGATGACAATTCTTTTAAGTAATCTCTATGCCCAAAATGAGGCTCAAAATCACAACTCCAAGATCAAGACTTGCACACTCCACTGACTGAGGCAGCCAGGTGCTCCCATTGATGAATCTTGATTTCTTCTTATTTTCATTTCAAATTCCAATTATTTTTTGCTGGTACATAGAAAACCAAATGACTTCTGTATATTGACCTTGTATTCTGTGACCTTGCTATACTCACTTATTAGCCCCAGGAGATTTTTTTGTAAATTCACTTTTAGGTTTTTTACCTAGACATTTATGTCATCTGCAAGTAAAGACAGCTTCATTTCCTCCTTTACAATCTGCATAATCATATTTCCTTTTCTTGTCATATTGCATTGGCTAGGACTTCCAGTATGATGTTGAGTAGCAGCCATGAAAAAGGATATACTTCCTTTGTTCCTATTCTTAGGGGAAAGTATTCAGTTTCTCACCATTAGGTATAATATAAGCTATAAATTTTTTATGTATACCTTTCATTAGCTAAAAAAACTTTTCTTTTTCTATAAAGATTTTATTTATTTATTTGTCAGAGAGAGAGAGAGAAAGACTGAGTGAGCACAAGCAGAGAGAACAGCAGGCAGAGGGAGAAGCAAGCTCCCTGCCAAGCTCGGAGTACGATGTAGGACTCCATCCCAGGACTCTGGGATCATGACCTGAGCCAGAGGTAGCCACTTAACCAACTGAGCCACCCAGGCATCCCACTTTTCTATTTCTAGTTTAAATTTTTTTGAATGTTTTTCAACAACTATTGATATAATTATATGGGTGTTCATAGTCCTTTAATATTATTAATTACATTGAGTGGTTTACAGATATTGAACCAGTTTTGCATTCTTAGAGTAAGCTCCATTTGGTTGTAATGTTTTACTTGTTTTATATATTGCTGAATTCAATTTGCTAATATTTTGTTAAGGATTTCTGTGTCTGAGTTAATGACAAACTGTAGTTTTCCTTAGTTGTCCCATCTTTGACTGGTTTTGATAATAGAACAAGTTGGGAAGTGTTTCTTTTTTCATTTTCTGAAAGATACTAGGTAGAATTGACTTTTTTTCTTTGAATATTTGGTAGAATTCACCAGTGAAACCATGTTGGCCTGGCATTTTCTTTGCTGGGAAGACTTAATTCAATTTCTTTAACAGACACAGAATTAGATGTTGAAAAGACTATATCCTTGAGTGAGTTTTGGTAGTTTGTATCTTTCAAAGAAATGGTCCATTTCATCTAAGCTATCAAAATTTTTCATAGTATTGGGGCACCTGGGTGGTTCAGTGGGTTAAAACCTCTGCCTTCAGCTCAGGTCATGATCTCAGGGTCCTGGGGTCGAGCCCCACATCGGGCTCTCTGCTCAGCAGGGAGCCTGCTTCCCCCTCTCTCCCTGCCTGCCTCTCTGCCTACTTGTGATCTCTCTCTCTGTGTTGAATAAATAAAATCCTTAAAATTTTTTTTTCATAGTATTACCTTATTCTGTTTTTAATGCCCATGGGGAATTAAATCATTACCAATATCATTCCTGATATTGGTCATCTATGTCATCTCTCTTTTTTCTTGGTTATCCTGGCTAGAGGCTTATCAACTTTATTGATCTTTTCAAAAGAACCAAATTTTGTTTTTATTGATTTTCCATTTTCCCTGTTTTCAATTTCACTGATATCTGCTCTAATTTTATTATATTCTTTCTTCTGCTGATTTAATTTGTTCTTATTTCTCAAGTTTCCTAAGGTAGAAAATTACTGATAATTTATTTTAGATCTTTCTTCTTTCCTAATATATATTTGATACTAAAAATTTCTCTCTACTTTCACTACATCCCACACATTTTGATGTTGTATTTTCATTTGGCTCAAAATATTTTTAAATGTTTCTTGAGACTTCTTTGATCCTTGTGTTACATAGAAATGTGTTGTTTAATCTCCAACCATTTGGAAATTTTTCCAACTATCATTCTGTTATTCATTTCTAGTTTAATTTCATGGTCTGAGAACATATTTCGTATGGTTTCTATTCTTTAAATTTGTTAAGGTATATTTCATGACCCAGAATGCTGTCCACCTTGGTGAATGCTTCATGTGCAATTGAGAAGAATGTATATTCTGCTCTTGTTGGATAGAATATCCTATAAATGTCAATTAGATCAAGTTGATTGATAGTGTTGTTCAAGTCATCTATATCCTTACTGGCTTTTTTCTGCCTGCATGATTTATGAATTACTGACAGAAGGGTGTAGAAGTCTTCAACTATAATAGTGGATTTGTCTATTTCTCTTTTCAGTTCCATCAGCTTTTGTTTCATGTATTTCGACACTCTGTTTTTAGGTACATTTAAAATATAGATTATTATATCTTCTTGGAAAATTAACCCTTTTATCATTATGTGATCGCCCTTCTTTATCCCTGATAATAGTCCTTTTTTGAAAGTCTTTTGGGTTGAAATTAATATAGCGATTCCAACTTTCATTGGGTTAATGCTAGCAAGGTATACCTTTCTCTATCCCATTACTGTTAACCTATCTGAGTCTTTATATTTGAAGTGTGTTTTCTTGTACACAGTATTTAGTCTTGTTTAGTTTTAAATCCAACTTGAAAACTTTCATCTTTTAACTGGTGTGTTTAGACCATTCACATTTAAAGTGATTCTTAATAGAGTTAAATTAAAATCTATGACTGCTGCTCCCAAGTTTCTCATTCTTACACTAGTCCAAACAGGCTCTAGCAATTCATCAAAATTTCCGTGTAAGTATTCCTACTATCTTATGGCATCCAATACTTTCTACTCTCAATAAGCAGATCTTATGCTAAATACTCTGGATATGCTTGTCTCCAGATTTTTGAGGTGGTGTTTTGTCATGTGATCTCAGTATTCTGATATATCTAAAAAGTCACTAATTATTTTAAGGATGGGAGTGATGACTTCCAAGATCTTTACAGGCCAAAAGTGAAACTGGAAGTCCAGATTCCTTTTACTATTCAGGATCATACTTAATATATATCTTAGCCTCAAAACTACTATCTTACTTAATGTGAAGCATTGAACCCATTACCATTAAAATTAGGAACAAAGCAGTTTCCCACTATATCAACTATGATATATTAGAGGTATTAACCAAAGCAATCAAATAAGAGAAAAGTGATAAGAAAAATAAAAATTGCAAGTGAAGAATTAAAATAATACCTGTATGCAAATGATATGATAAACTACTTGAAAAACAAGAAAATCAATGAAAAATACCAATACAAACAATAGGCATCTTCATACAGAAGAATGTAAAATTAACCTTTAAAAAAACCCAATAGATTTCATATAAACAATAGCCAGTATAAAAAGATAATAAATAAGACTACTATAACAACAAAAACACGTAAATAAATATATAAAAATAGAAATGTGCATAAACTTTTATATAATCAAATTTTGGGAAACTTCTGAAAGACCCAATGTGACAATGAATACATGGGAAGATGTCTCATGTTCTTGGATAAAATGTCCATCAAAAATTATCCCCAAGGGGCGCCTGAGTGGCTCAGTCGTTAAGCGTCTGTCTTCGGCCCAGGTCATGATCCCAGGGTCCTGGGATCGAGCCCCGCATCGGGCTCTCTGCTCAGCAGGAAGCCTGCTTCTCCCGCTACCATTCCCTCTGCTTGTGTTCCCTCTCTCGCTGTGTTTCTCTCTGTCAAATAAATAAAATCTTTAAAAAAAAAAATTATCCCCAAGTTTATATATAAGTATAGTGAGATCCCAATAAAGTTATCAAGTTCCCCTCTCCAGAGAAATTAGCAAGCAAGAATAGTTAAGAAAACCCCAATAGAGAAGAGTAATAGTGGTAGACTTATTTGATTAAATAACAAAACAAAACAAAATTTTAAACAACTACTGGGATGGGGGCATTTGGGTGGATCTGTTGGTTAAGTGTCCAACTCTTGATTTCAGTTCAGGTCACGATCTTGGGGTCTTGGGATTGAGCCCCATGTCAGGCCTCTGTGCTCAGCAGGGAGTCTGCTGGAGATTTTTTCTTTCCCTCTGCCTCTGCCCCCCCTTGTGCTCTAAATAAATAAATAAATAAAAATAAAGTTTTAAAAAAAACACAACAACTATTGAAGTGTGTTACAAGACATAGACAGCAACTCAAAGGGGCTATAACTGGCCAAATCTGGAACAATTTACACATCAAAAAGAATGTGTATAGTCAATTGCAAGATTATAATAAATTAATAAATATTTATGAGTCTTTCTGAGTTTTGAAGAAAAGAGGAAAAGCAAAGAAAGAAAGAAAAAGCTCATTTACCACCATTGGAGGTAACTACTAGATAATACTTTTCTACAAATATTAGCAATTAAAGGGAGGGAATTAAGCATTTACCCTCCTTTTCAAGGAGAAATGATAGTTTATCCCCAGTTGATAGGGATAGTTCTTTTTTTCCAGAAAAATGCCAACTAATCAATGTGGGAGAAATTATGGAATTAGAAAATCCCTTCTTTGCAACCCAATAAAACAACTGATTCAGTCCAAGGTTATCCATTAATACTGAAACCATTAGGTTAAAAAACTGCTGAAGAAACTATTCACTTGATAAAATGTACTGGTCCACAGTATACACAGGGGAAGACATGCTTTTACAATGGAGAGATTCGGCTGTCACCACCTAGCTAGGTATTTAACTTATTATCAGTAGTAATGGGACAAACTGTACCTCCTGTTCTGTCTTTTTGTCTTTCTTTCTTTCTTTCTTTCTTTCTTTCTTTCTTTCTTTCTTTCTTTCTTTCTTTCTTTCTTTCTTTCTTTCTGTAGGCTCCATGCCCTTTGTGGGGCTTGAAGTCATGACCCTGAGATCAAGAGTTGCATGCTCTACCAATTGAGCCAGCCATATACCCTCATACTTCCTGTGATAATGGAATATGAAGCAATTTGTATGAATGGTTTTTGCCAGTGTGGAATGGGAAGTGAGGGTGGCAATATCTAATTTAATCCCATAGTTTGAAAAGTTTTACATTGCCCAATGGGTACATAGGTCCCATTGGGAAGTAATGGTTAAAATGAAATGAAATTCAAATACTATTTTTGCTTTTACTTTACGTGTATTATTTTTTTCAAATGGCCACTAAGTTGTTATGTCACAAATGCATATTGTTTGGCCTTACCTTGTTTTTTTAATTTAGTTTTTTTCTTTTCTTTTCTTTTTATCACCAAGTTGCCCCATTCCCCCACCCCCGCTTCATTCTGCAACCCTTAGTTTGGTTTCTGGAGTCCAGAGTCTCTCATGGTTTATCTCCCTCTCTGATTTCTTCTCATTCACTTTTCCTTACCTCCTTTATAAATCAAAATATTAGGTATTTCTTTTGGCCTGAGAATGCTGTGAAAAAAAATTACTGAGACTAAGTTCCATGATCAATCAATATAATCCCTCCCTTGAATACATCCTCAGTTTCTTTGCCCTTTTCTCCATGCATTGTGCTTGCTATGCAAAACCTCTATCCTTGTCAAATTCAACCTGCTGCCTCCTCTGCCTGCACCCGGGCACGTGGACTAATATAAGACTTCCTGACTATCCTCAACCCTACTTTCCACACAACAGCCAGAGTTATTTTCCAAAGTCACTTTACCCATTAAAACCCTTCAATGATTTGGGGTGCCTGGCTGTCTCAATTGGAAGAGCAAGGGACTCTTGATCTCAGGGATTGGGAGCTCAGGCCCCATGTTGGGTGTAGAGATTACTTAAGTAAATTAAAAAAAAAAAAACAAAAAACAAAAAATAACTTAAAACAAACACTTCAATGATTCATTGCCCTGCAGATAGTTAAAACATATTCATATAACCCTAAGGGGCCCTTTATGTTCTGACCCCTACTTGCTTCTCCAGCCACCATTTTTCAGCACCCCTGCCATGTCCCTCTGTACTTCGCACTTTCAAGTTTCTGAAATGTTCCCTGTTCTCCCTCCCTTCTCTGCCTTTGCACCTGGTACTCCCTCTGTGGGGTGCGGCACTCCTTTAGCCAACTAGGTTCTCAGTCTTTCCTGAGATGTCACTCTCTTGAGGAAGCCTCCCTGACATCCTTTCTATGTTCCCACAGAACACTTGCTAGTAGCAGCACTTGACCTGTTCTGCAGGGGCCTCCCTTCCTACGCCGGGAACTCTTCAGGAGCAGGAAATGCATTTTGTTACCTGTTGACCAAAGAGAAACTGGCATTCAGAATGCTCATCATAACTTACTTGTTGAATCATCCTCAATTTTGTGAGCTATGTTGTTTGAATATAGATACAGATATAGATATGGATATAGATATAGATATATACTTGTCCATGGGTCTTTTTTTATTCTGTAGAAACAGATAATTTGTTTAGAAGAATTAAATCTTGGTAAATCGATTCTGGTTCTAAATTCCTTTCTAAGTTTCTGTTGGTTTGTGCTCATTCTTCCTTGTTATTATTTCATCATTCAGCATAATGTGCTGAGTGCCTTACAACGATCAGCACGATTGTTCTTTCCCATGAGTAAAGCACAGGAGTTACTGTGTATATATCACCCAAGGGACTTGAGTACAAATCTCTGTTTTTTAATGGTTTCATGCTCTTATTTTCTGTTTTTGGTATTTGAGACTGGATGTGGATGTTTTGAAGGAAAGTTTCTGCCAGATACAGAGGTTAAAAGATAGCAGAGCCACGTCCTTCCCCAGGGCTGTCCCTGCAAAGGTCTGCGCTTTCATAGGCCCCTTGAGATGTCAGTAATGATAGAAATCTCAAAAATAAATTTTAATGAAGCTCAGAAAAGAGGAATAAGGTAGAGTACCCCAAAGCATCTCCCAAGTGTGGGAGTCCAGAGTGGCTCTCTCAGTTGCCCTACCCAAAGGTCAGGCCAGCTTCCCTTAGATAGGAAAGATAGTTCTCATGAGAATAAATGGAAGTAAACGAAGGAATGAATGTAGGTGACTAGACAAAATAAAAAAGAAAGGGCTCTTTAGACATTATATAATCTATTATGGGATAGCATAACACAGAATATTCTAGAATGGGCAAAAATAAAAGAATTGTATGAAGGATTTTAGAGTTTGTATACATTTTATTTCTGTACTCCTCATCTCTTTGTTCTATTTTATCTCAAGAGTAATGTGATTGTTTTTCTTCCTTATCAGAGGCTTTCCACTACTTAGCACTAAAATGCAGTCATACCATCTTACCATATTCTATAAAGGTGTGGCCAAGGCCAGTTAGCTCAATGTTTGTGTTTCTTTCTTGAGAAAAAAACAAAACAAAACAAAAACAAAAAACTTTGACTCTAAAAGGGAAGAGTGAGGGAAAAATTGCAACTGAAAACACAATGGTACATTTCCTGTAGAATTCCCACTTTTTTCTTTTGCAGTTTGAAAATCGAGTTTTGGCATTTCTTGTAAAAGAATGCTGCCATTTAGAGATATACACTTCAAAAATTAATAAGGATTGTTACTGTTTTTCTGTGGGATCTCAGCAGATGAGGAAACCCTTAGTTGCAGTGGGCAATTGATTGTGAGCCTGCTGAAATTACGCCATTTGTATTAAATTATGACGTCTCAGAAAAACACGCCACCTGATTTTGCTAGGTTAGAGACAAGAATACCGAAGTTGGAGTGCATCTGTAAGTCTATAAAATGGCAAAACCCGAAAAGGCTAGAATAAAAGAAGCAAGTCATTTGAATATCCTCTGAATTACCAGTAAACAAGTCTCAGCTCTGCAAAATCAGTTTTCAAGAGAGTACTGTTTCCTAAGTACATGTAAACTGTTCAAGTATCTTAGGTAAGGGAATAAGGGAAAAAAAGTGTTGAGCCTTTGCACGGAGGTTCGCTTCATGTTTGTTCATTACAACAATTAAGACTATTATGATAGCATTGTGGGACCTCTTGGCAAAGCGACACTGCCAAAAGGGGGAAATGGTCCTTATGGAACAATTGTCCTTTGCCGGAAGGCCCTCAATTAAAATTGTGTTTAAGCATACACAGTATACGATTTTTTCTTTTTAACGTTAGTGGAAAATTGATTTCACGTGTAACTCCAGTGCTGCACGTGAGATGGGATTCCTGCTGTAGGTTTACAAATAGCCAGGTGTAGGTGCAATCCCGGGAAGAAACTCAAAGAACAAGAAATGGTGTTTGTGTCCCTGCGGGGAGCTGGCGATGAATCGCTCACACCCCGTGGCGCAGTGTTCATTCTCACTAACCTACGTGGGCCATGATTCTCGGTTGCACCCTAACATAGTAAAGTGTCAGTTCATGTGTGTCCCTTTCTCCGCTAGATGTCACTGTAAATCAATCGCTTGTGGAAGGGGACCCATGTGTTTCTCGTTATCTTCAGACAGCACGAAGGTTTAAAGCAGGGTCAGTCCCCGCACTGGTCTCCTCCCAGAGTGGGGAGTCCATCGCGGAACGGGGGCGGCGAGGACTCTCTGAAGCCAGGGCAGCGCCCCGTCGGAAGAGGCAACAGACGCGCCGCGACCCAAGGGGGAGGCGCGTAGGTTGCGGGGTTGCAGGGCAGGATGCGCGATGCGGAAGGCGGGCCCGCGCCGCATTCCTCTCCGCCCCCGCGAGCGAGACGGTCACGTGCCGCGGAGGCGCTGCCCCCAGCGGGCGCTGGCGGGAGGGAGGGGCGGGGCCGGCCGCGGCGGAGCTCCGAGGCGCCGCGCCCGCGGTGCGGGGGTCGCCCGAAGCAGGGTGCGGACCGGGCGCGTGCGCCGCGCGGAGGTGAGTGCGAGCCGGGGCGGAGACAGCGGCTCGCCAGCCGCTCACATCCAGTCGGCCAGTGCTGGCGGGGTGGGAAGGGGGAGGAGCCAGGGAGCGCGCCGGCCGTGGAGGGGGAGGGGCGGGACGGAGCTGCGGCGCGCGCGCCCGTCAGAGTAGGGGAGGGGCGGGAGCAGCCGCTGAAAGCGCGGAGGGCCGGCCGCCGTGAGCGTGGGGCGAGCGTGGGCCGCGCCGCGGCGGTGTGATTCCTTCCCGCGACCCTCCTCCTGGCCCCCGGCTGGGGCACTGTGCGGCGGCCGTAGCGGCGCCGGAGCCCGCGAGGACGAGCAGGCGGCCGTGCCCGGGCATGGTGGTCCGGGGCAACGCGGAAGGTGAGCGACCCTCGGGCCGGCGGCGGGGGTGGGGGTGGGGGAGGGGTGGGACCGGACACGCGTCGCCCGGAGGCGCCGCCGACCCGCCCGGCGGCCGCCCGAGCGCGAACGGCCGGAGGCAGGGCTGGGGAGGGCGCGCCGGCCGGGACACGCAGGCCGTCCTTTCGCGGCCTGGGCGGCCCGCGGCGTTCCCGAGCGCTGCAGCTGCCGGGTTATGTAACGCGTGACCTCCCCTTCCCCCTCCGCCATGGCGCGGCCGGCCAGGCGCCGACCCGGCCGCCGGCACACGGCCGCCCCGCGCCGTAGACTCGCGCGGAGGCCCTTTTCTCGGTGCTCGCCGGGTCCCGCCGGCGAACGCCACCCCCAGTCCCGCTCACACCGCGCAGCAAACTCCTTCCTGCGTCGGCGCCGGGGCCGGCCATTCAGCCCCGCGCCATTCATTCTTGCGCGCGTTCGCTCGTAGGTTCATGAAGCACCGCAGGATGTCGGCCGTGGCCGGGCGCTGGTGTTCTCCGCCCGGTTTCCCGCCACGCCGTCCTTCTCCCCCCCCCCCCCCCCCCCCCCC
>CM053610.1:49684476-49747714 GCA_028646535.1 Procyon lotor
TTAAGCCCCTGAGTAGACCGAAAGGGGCTTTTCCTTGTATATTTCACTGCTCTTACTACCTAAATCCAGTCTGTGAGGAAATAAAATACCTTCACATATCACTTCTTAATTGAGTCCCCCTTATTTAAAACAAAATAATTGCAGATGGTGTAAGTTTACTGTTTGTCTTTCACGCCTTTGCAGGTCATGTACGGAGTGGAAATGGTATCATTTAGGTGAAAATAGTGTAGGCCAGCACATCCTTTAAGAGGACCTGTAACTAACTTTTAAGGACTTTAATGTAACAGTTTGTAATTGTGTGTGTCTGGGCTGTCTGGCCAGCCTTTAGTCTTCAGGAGTTAGATGTTTCTTCTTTTTGGTTGGTCACACCATAACGTTGGTTCTTGCTGTGGAGTACATAGTAATCCAGCCTTTGGCGAAACCTGCATCACAAACTTCCCATCTCTGCTTTTTCGCATATCCTTGTCTTAGCCAGTGCCAGTGCTGCTAGCAAGTGGTTCCCTCCCTATGCTTCCTATCCCGGATTCTTGGGAGGTTCATGTAAAGTACCTCTTCGATGAATTTTTCTCAGGTTTAGGAGGATCTCCATTCAACTCTTAGGCTATTTGCCACTCAGATTCTACACGTGTCATGATGATTATCTTTTTGTCCATATCCTCTTTTTCTCTGTTAGTCCATACCCAGCTCATCTATTGTCATAGAACTTTACTCCTATTTTATGGTAAACAATGCATAGGTAAGATTTTTTTTTTCCTAAAAAGGGACGAATCACTCTTTTAGGATTAATGTTTATGATATTTCAAGTGGAAAATGATTTTTCAAAATAATGTGTTTGAATCGTTAGGATCACTCCATTTTCCCCACTCCAGGTGCAAAAACTCAGTTCTACGTAAAAGAAAGTCAGTCTGCCTCACCAGCAACAAGCTAGTCATTAATAATAAGTTGGGAAGACTACATGTATTTGATCTTAATTTGACAGTTGCTGTAATAGATAAGAACTTCAGAGTTAGATGTAGATTTAAATTCTGGCTTATTAGCTGTGTAACCTTGAACAATTTAAGTTTCTAATATTTGGTTTTGTCCTCCGGTGTAGAATGAAGACATTATTTCCTACCTTGGATAGTTAAGGAGTAAATGAGTCTTTGATTTTAAGGCATCTAGTGAGTACCTGGTACACAGTGAAGTTCAGTAAATACATACATATTTCCTCTGGTATACTTTTTATCTTTTTATTGCATTTCACAGTCTAGAATGAGGCAGGATATGCTGGCAACAAAGCATGGGAAGAGAGCTGTTCAGAAGATGGGCTAGGTACTCCTTATCTCCAGGCGAATGAACGAACTCTGAGCTAAAAAGTAGTAAAGCTCTTACTTTCTGTTTCTCAAGAATGTATACGTGTGTGGCATATTGAGCAGAATACTTATAAATGAGACAAATATGGTTTTGGTTTTTTTGAGAGAGAGAGAATGATTGTGTACGAGTGGGACCAGGTAGGGGAGCAGAGAGAATCTTAAGCAGGCTCCACTCGGGGTTTGATCTCACAACCCTGAGCTCGTGACCTGAGCTGGAATCAAGAGTTGGACACTTAACTGACAGGTACCCCTGAAGGAAATATGTTTTAATCTTTTTTTCTCCTACATACAGCACCAACTGAAGCATTAACTTGGATGTTAAAAAAGAATTTGATTTTTTTCAAAGTCAAGTCAGGAACGGGGGATTAAGATGAAGGGAGGAAGCATACTTTTAAAAGTCTCTTTTAGAGACAATTGGGTTGCATGCTCTTTTTTTAGTGTCTCATCTACTTAAGAACAGTACATGAATCCTAGTCTGAGTTCCAGTATTTTTTCCTTAGACTGTTGGAACAGTGCTTCCCTGCTACCCCGTTTCTCTTGCTTTTCTTCCTGACTGATCCCCACACAAGAGAGAAATCTTTTTATTTATTTATTTTATTTATTTGAAAGAGAGAGAGAGAGTGGCCATGGGTCGGGGAGGAGCAGAGAGAAGGAGAGGGACAAGCAGACTTCCCGCTGGGCCTGATACTGGGCTCCATCCCAGGACCCTGAGTTCATGACCTGAGCTGAAGTCAGACACTTAACTGACTGAGCCACCCAGGTACCCCCAGAGTGAGCTTCTTAAAGACATAAGTCATAATATCATTCTTGTGCTCAGAAGCCTCCACAAGCTTCCTGTTACCCTTGGTATCGTGTTAGAACGCTTTACCACAGCCCCTTGGGACAGTACATGATTTGGCAGCTGCCAATCCTAAGTGGACCTCTTACCATGTGACTCTTCATCACTCTGCCCCAGTTCCCTGGTCCTTTTGCAATTTCTTGAACTAACTAAACTGTTCCTAGCTTAGAGGTATTCCACCTGCTCTGCTCTTAGTTAGGTCACCCCTTCCTCTTGGTGGTTATCTTGCTTTTACATCTTCTGTTTGCTGGTCAAATGTCATCACCTCAGCAAGGCCTTCCTGGATTCCTAAAATAGAAGCCAGCCCCTCCCTCAGCCACTGTTGATACTGACGTTTTAGTTTTTGTTCATAGCACTTATTGCTAGGTGAAGATACACTGTGCACTTACTGATAAATTTTCCCCATACACTTGTTTGCTCCAAGGCTACGCTCCCACTCAAGGGCATAGGCCTTGTCTGACTTGTTCTCACAGCTCTATCCCCAGTGCTCAGAATTCTACCTGGTAGGTGCTCAGCAGAACTCATTAAATGAGTAAATGGTATACTTAATTTAAACACTGTTCTGGGATCAGACAGCCTCGGTCAGAATCCTGTCTCCTACTATTTACTGATTCTGTAGTCTTGGGTAACTTAATATTTTTTGATGCCTCAGTTTGCTCATCTGTGAGATGGGGACCATATGTACGTCTCAGGATTATGGCAAGTAATAATTGAGTTAATATATGTAAAGTGCTTAGAACAGGGTCATTTTATAGTTTCTAGAAACCACTTAAAATTAACTTGGAACATTGACTTAGGATTTTGTGTTTTTGCATGAGACAAAGGTATAATCATTTAATTTTGTATTTGGTATTATTTTTGGCTACCAAAGTCATATTTATGGAACTCTTACTTAAATACATTTTGTGAATGTCTAGAATGGATTAAAAAATAAGCTGTTGAGGATGGCGACTAGTATTGGTCTAATGTGTCTCAGAGCACATTAGCTTTTTCATTCTCAGATCTGTAGAAGATACTAGGAGAGATTAATCTTAGCCAGAGTAGCTTTTACATATTTCCCTTTGAAGTTCTGCTGGAGATAGGACTGTGGTGATAAAAGGACTTGCTGGAGGCTGAAGACAGAAAATCCTTGAAGATCCAGTTGAAGGATGAGTCATGTAGTATTTGGGAAAGGAGAAGTGTTTTATCATCTTTTGTGTTCAGTTTTTGCTATTTTTCTCTATAGATTTTCCCCCCAAAATTGTGTTTGGCTCTTAATGAGAACTTAGAGTGACCCAGCTATACTTCATATCTTTTTTTGTTTGTTTGTTTATTTTTTTTTTTTAAGATTTTATTTATTTATTTGACTCAGAGATCACAAGTAGGCAGAGAGGCAGGCAGAGAGAAAGGGGGAAGCAGGCTCCTTGCTGAGCAGAGAGCCAGATGTGGGGCTCCATCCCAGGACCCTGAGATCATGACCCGAGCCGAAGGCAGAGGCTTTAACCCACTTAGCCACCCAGGCACCCCTGTTTGTTTATTTTGAGAGCGCACACAGGGCAGAGGGAGAGGGAGAGAGAGAATCCCAAGCAGACTCCACACTATGTGTGGAGACCAACCGGCAGAGGCTCAGTCTCATGAGATTGAGATTACTGTCCTGAGATCATGACCTGAGCCAAAACCAAGACTCAGACACCCAACCAACTGTATCGTTCAGGTGGCCCTATATCATATCTTTTTTTTCCCCCTTTCTGTTCATCTTTTCAGTGATTTTGTTTTTTCTTTAGTATTTTTCGGAAATAGAGAAGAAAGAATGAATGGGGACAAACAATAACTTTGTAATAATAGATACTCTGAGCTAATGCAACTTGAATTGTTTAGAAACTAATATTCTGTAGTAACTGCACTTGCTTGACCAGTTTTTTACTTAGTCTGCATATCTTTAGTAAAATGCTTATTTGTAGGAATATGTTTTTTTCTTAGTCTCAACTTTAACCAGTAGGATCCTATCCATGGGCCTTAAACTTAGGGAAAAAATCAAAATATTGCTTCTCTGTGTAACATTTGTTCCAAAATTTAGTAACAGTTGCTTAGTTATTAAACATTTACTGTGTGTCAGGCTCTTTGCTAAGCGCAGTGTCTCATTTAATATTCATAACCACTCTAAGGTAGGCACAGTTATAAAGAAACAGATTCACACAGGTAAGAAAGGAGCCAGGATTTCAGTCTACTCCTACCTCATTCCATAACCTGGGGTCATAACCACTTTGCTCTGAGGCACATTAAAACAAGATTTCTATTTGGAAGCTTGCCATTATGTTTTATTGTGTTATTTGTGTATGGTGTTCCTCAAACTACAAATTTCATTATTTGTGGGTAAGTTTTCCTTGGATTTAACTATTACACATAAATACATATATATTCTACAGGTGAAAATGTTTTGATAGGTTGATGATAGGCAAAATCATTTTTTTCCTCATCTTATTACATAGTTACTGAAAGTCAAAGCATGTGTGTCATGGAAGGTCACCTTGTAAATAGTTTGAAAAAGTTTTACGTGTAAAAGATGTGATGCATCAGATTTAAGAAAATATGGGTATCTTTAAATTTGCTTAAGACTAAAATTTCAGGTAGCAAGTAAGTAAAAATTAGTGATGTGTTTCTGCTGATTATGGAGCAAATCTTTATGGTCTTTGTATTTAGTAAGTAAGGAGGGTATTATCCGGTCAAATTAAAATATGCTTTCTCATGTAGACAGGGAGCATAGCTGTCTATGCATACAGGTTAGTTTGAGTAATTTTTTTAAAGATTTATTTATTTTTTTAGAGAGAGTGTGAGCATGCAAGCAGGGGGAGGGGGCAGAGAGAGAGAGTAACTTAAGCAGACTCCCTGCTGAGTCCAGAGCCCGAAGCAGGCAGGACTCCATCTCAGGGACCCTGAGATCACCACCTGAACTGAAACCAAGAGTCAGACAATTGGCTGAGCCACCCAGGCACCCCTAGGTTGAGTAATTTTTCAAAGACCATTCTGATCTTGTGGCTTTATGGTTGAATTAAAGATTAGTTAAGGATGGGCAAAAAAGTTGGTTGTGATGTGAATGATTTTTACTTGAATCCAGTGTCTGAGTAACCAAAATGTTGCTTAGTGGCTTCAGTCATTCGTGAACATAACCAAGCAAAAATGAGCTTTTTGGAGATTTAGTTATAAATTAATAGCTGAAACTTAAACGTTTTTCTGAAGTCCATCATGTCTACACTTGTGATTACTAAGAATGAACTTAATATATTTTTATCACTTAGGCATTAGTCTTAATTATGATTTAGATTCCTTTCCCCTTTAAATGTTTTTCATCAAGAGTTTTAAATTTTATCTTAAAATAAGTTCTGTTACTTTAAGCAGTTTTCCAAAAAATTAAATTGGACAATCCTGAATTTGAAAAATATTTTAAGTTTTTTCTTTAATATTTTTGAGAGCATAACCAAAAATGTCCTTTACTTTTTGTAATGGTTTGTGCCTTAAAAAGTGCTTCACTTGAGTTTTTTTCATTTAGTTCCTTTGAGAGAGGTCAGACAGTGTATCTTGTTACACATATAGCTGCGGTGTGATTCTGACACTAATTACCCAAACTTAGGGGCACCTGAGTGGCTCAGATGGTCTGCCTTTGGCTCAGGTTATGATCCTCTGGTCCTGGAATTGAGTCCTATGTTGTCGGGGCTCTCAGCTAAGCAGGGAGTCTGCTTTTCCCTCTTCTTCTGCCTTTCCTTCTGCTCATGCTCTTTCTCTATCTTTCTGTCCTGAGTGAACAAATAAAATCTTTTTTTTTTTTTTAAAGATTTTATTTATTTGACAGAGAGAAACACAGCGAGAGAGGGAACACAGCAGAGAGAATGGTAGTGGGAGAAGCAGGCTTCCTGCAGAGCAGAGAGCCTGACCCGGGGCTCGATCCCAGGCCCCTGGGATCTAACCTGGGCTGAAGGCAGACACTTAACGACTGAGCCACCCAGGCGCCCTGGCAAATAAAATCTGTAAAGAAAAAAATAAAACAAACTACCCAAAGTTAGGGCAGACATCACAGGTTAAGGGCACAGTCCACAAGATTCTCTTTAAGATACCTGCTGCAAGCACCAGGGTTTCCAAGCCACCTGTACTTCTGACCAACTGGCTACAAATTTGGGAGTTCCCACTACTCCCTCAGATTTGATAATTTGCTAGAGTGACTCAGAACTCAGGAAAGTACTTGCACGCACCATACTTGGAATCATAGTTTTATTATAAAGAATACAAATCAGGGCAAGCCAGATGGAGAGAAACCTAGAGAGAGGTCTGGAAGGGTCCCAGATATGAAGCTTCCATGTCATCAAGAGGGGTTATCCTCTTGCCACATTGATATGTAATTACCACCTGGGGAAACTCACCTAAGCCTTGGTGTCCAGAGTTTTTATTGGAGCTTTATTACATAGGAATGATTAATTGAATTATTGGCCCCATGATGAATTAGTGTACAGCACCTGCCTCTTCCAGGAGGTCAGGCTGATATCATGTGGCCCAAAGCCGTAACCCTTTAATCACTTGACTGGCCTTCTTCCTTTTTTTTTTTTTTTTTTTTTTTTAAAGATTTATTTATTTATTTGCGAGGGGGGAGGGAGAATCTGAAGCAGACTCAGTGCTGAGCAGAGCCGGATTCGAGGCTGGATCTCACAACCGCAATATCATGACCTGAGCACAACCAAGAGTTGGATGCTTAACCCACTGAGCCACCTGGGCACCCCTCACTTAACTGATCTATCAAGTATGTCTAGCCCCATTCTGAAACTAGGGGCCCACTGAGAGTTCTATATTTATATAAAAAGATGTTCTAGGGGCCCCCCAAGGATAACAAAGATTCTTGCTATCAGTTGTAAAATTCCTAGGATTTAGAGTCTCTGTCCCAGGAATCGGGGACAAAGACCAGCCAAATTTTATATTGTACAACAATAGCTAAAGAATTGTGAACAGACATTTGCCCAATTTGTGACAGTTGAAACTAGAACATATCTCTGTAGTAGTAGCCCAGGTGATATTCATTACTAAAAATTCTAACAGGTTGCATTTGAATAGATGTATGTAGAAAGATTGCTTTCTGTTGAAAATTGTTATTTTTCTCTTATCCATACAATTGTGTTTAAAACCCGGGTGGATGTTCATTTGAGTCACATACATAAAATGTGTTGTAGGTAAGTTTATAAACTACATACTTTTTAGTATTTTAAAAGTTGAATAATTTTGGCCATCAGAGTTTTATTTTATGTGTATTTGAATTTGTAGTTTTAGACTTGGGTTGTTATTAGCGTTAAGTGAGAGGAAACCTAAATCTGAGGTGTGATTTTGTTAGTGGTGTTGGAGGTGTTGATAATATATGGATTGGTTGTTAGTGTTGTAAAGTGTTTTTAGTAACTTAGTTGCCATTTTGAATTTCAGCTCTTGAGTTACTAGCTGTTCAGGTTTACAATGTTGAAGGTTGATAATGTTCTTTTGCATTTTGTTAATGCCCAGCAGAAAATCTTATTTCTCATTGTTTCATTTGGGGGTTGTATTACATTCTCTTGGAACTCACTGAATGTTTCTTAGAAATAGAGGGTATTTGCTAAATTGTTTCATTGAGTAGGAGTCCTAATGTTTTTTGAGGAATGTAATATCTCCTATTTGGAATGTCATATTATCTTAAGAATTAGTGGGTTTTGTTTTTGGTGTTGGTTTTTTGTGTTTTTTTTTTTTTTTTGGTTTTGTTTTTAAGATTTTATTTATTTGAGAGAGAGTGAGAGAGAAAGTGTGAGAAGCAGGAGAGTCGGAGAAGCAGACTCCTCGCTGAGCTGGGAACTTGATGGCAGGGTCCAATCCTGGGACTCTGGGATCATTAGACTCAGGAGGCAGAACCTCTCCCTGTCTGTGTGCAGCTTTCCCCATCCTCCAGTATTCACATATACACATTTACTCTTCCTAACCTTTACAAGGTTAGGTTCAAACTCCTTACTATGATATTCAGAAACTTCTGTTATATTTCCTGAACTACCTTACAAGTTATCACTACCTCTGTCCATGTGTCAGTCCAGAATGTTGCCTTAATTATCTTTTTTCTTTTGTATTTTTGCTCAGGATTTTCCTTCTTCCTGAAATCCCCCCCTCACCCTCTTCTGCACTTTAAAATCCTACTCATTGTTCTCAGTGCATATCTGGTGTAAGCAGAGGCACTGAGAAGAAGGAATAAAAAAGCATAGAGAAAACAGCAACAAATCTCATGTCGGAGAAGAGATCCAAGAGGGCTTCACTGAAGAGGTGGATATGCACTACAGGTTTGTAGATTAGGTTCAGGAAGCAGAACCTCTCCTTGTCTGTGTGCAACCATCCCCATCCTCCAGCATTTGCATATATACATATACTCTTCCTTTCCTAACTTTTACAAAGTAAGGTTCAAACTCCTTAGTATGATATTCAGAATGTAGATCAGACCCAGAATTTGGGGAGAGGGAGTGCAAGGCACAAGATGGGAGAGATCTTATTACCTGTAATCTAATCAAAACCTTGATCTTGTAAGTTGCATTTACTCCTGTTACTGTGAAGTCCTTTCTATTTAGTGCACACTATAGCAGCTTTCTTTCTCCTTGGTATACTTGGTCTCATCTGAACTTCTCCTGTACTTGTGTCTGCAGTTACTACTCAAGATAAACTGCAGGCAAAATCAGTTGGTCTCCCACATGAGCATTACCTGGGAACTTTTTAGAAATGGGGATTCCTGGCTCTACTCCAGACCTGCTGAATGAGAAACTTTGGAGTTGGGGGCTCAGTAGTCTTTGTTAACCGGGCCTCCAAAATATTCTGGTGCATGCTCAAGTATGAGAACTACTGAAGATATAATCCCATCTTCTTTGATATTACCTCCTTTATTCTCTAAGTATGTTCTGTCCTTGTTACTAAATTTCCGTGGCCTTTGGAATCCTTGATTTGCTGCAACCTTGAACTTTCCTATGGATAATTATTTGGCTTCCCTGTGAGAATATTCCACTTCTTAGTGAAGATCACTGGCTTTTTATTCCTTCTACTAGACTCATTTTTTAACTATGTCATCTGCAGAAGAACATTGTTTTGCTTTACTTTGTATCTTGAGTCCCGCTTTTGGACATGGCAGACTTTGAGGTGCATGTGGGACATCCTAGTGGAGATGTTTATTCAGCATTGGCCATATGGTTTGGAGTTCAGAAAGGAAAATTGAGGGAAGGTGTTTAGAAGCCAGTTAATTTCATTGCACCCTGGAGAGTCAGAGAAGGTGGTTCTTTGTACTTTATTAAAATAGCGGTCTTTATTTCTTTCCTTTTCCTTCTATGGAAATCTGTAATTATGAGAGGGAACAAAATTGTTAGTAATTCTTTTAGAACACCTCCTACAACTGGTAATCAAATGACTAATGTTTTGCAATTTATCATCTTTTGTATTTTTGTTGTTATAACAGAATTAAGAGAGAAAATTCTTTGTTATATTGAATTGTTTGGGGTAGAAACTTTCCTTTTAATAAGATCAGTCTCACTGGGACATTACAAATATTTGTTGTGCATTTTCAGTTTTAATATATCCAAATATTTTTCTTACACATCTTGTTTTCTCTTTGTATAGTTTAAATGCTGACTCTAAATCATGATATTAAAATGCTGAAATATACTTAAATTCATTAGGATACAGGCTAAGCTACTGTAACAGGCTAACCTTTTGAACACAAAGATGCAAACAATATTGAAGTTTTTCTCTCTCCTGTAATGGTGGGCAGTCCACAGTGGGTGAGGGACTGCAGGGTTTTTTTTGTTGTTGTTGTTGTTGTTTTTTAAGGTTCTTCGTGGTCTCAGGTTCCTTCTGTTTGCTTAGTCATCCCCGGTGGTATTGTTCCCATTTTCAGGTTGAAGTCAAGTTACCTCGTAGCTGCAAACCAGAAAAAGAAATAAATACTTTAAGAAGATGGCACAGGTTGTTTTGTTTTGTTTTGTTTTTATATATTACTCTGCTCATATCTCACTGGCCAGAACTGAGTCACATTGCCATGCCTTATTTATTTATTTATTTATTTAGATTTTATTTATTTGACACACGGAGAGATCACAAGTAGGCAGAGAGACAGGTAGAGAGAGAGGAGGAAGCAGGCTCCCTGCTGAGCAGAGAGCCCAATGTGGGTCTTGATCCCAGGACCCCAAGACCATGACCTGAGCTGAAGGCAGAGGCTTTAACCCCCTGAGCCACCCAGGCGCCCCCCGCCATGCCTGATTTTAAAGGAGACCAGGAAATGTAGTCTCTAGGTAACTCTGCTTCTCACTCGGGGTGGGGGGCAGGGTGGGAGAGGTGTTCTATTACTAAAGGGGAAAATGAATACTGGAGGATAGTTGTCATTCTGCCACTCCGGAGTTGGGGAGTTCCAAGACCACTCTCATTTCTGATACCAAGTGCAAGTTTGGAGATTCCCCAAACCACCTTTAGGTTCAGTAATTTATTAAAGGACTCAGAATTCTTGAAAACTGTTGTACTCATAGTTAGGATTTATTCAGTGAAAGGTATAGATTAAAACCAGCCAAGGGAAAAGGCACACGGGGCACACAGGTGGAACTTGCAGTCCTCTCTCACTGGAGTCTAGGACAGCACTAACTTCTGGCAATGAGTGACCTTACACACAAAGTATTGCCAACCAGGGAGGCTGACCCAAACCTTAACGTCCAGTTTTTATTGGAGTTTGGTAATACAGATACGGCTGGCTGTCCATATGTCTGACCTTTAGTCTCTAGTCTCTCAGGAGATTGAAGATGCATGACCCAGAGGTTCCACCATAAATCACATTGTTAGACTATTTGGAGTGGCTCATAGTCCCTAGGTCAAGAAAGACATTTATCAAGCAGGGCATTCCTGGGGTTCAGCGATCACCTCCCAGGAACCAAGGGCAAAGGTTAGACCTTTTTGAGTAAGTTTAATTCTTCACTAGATAGCCACTTCTTTGGACAGGCACATCTTGTTTTCCAGAAGTATAGACAGAGTTGCAAAATATATATGCTTTCATTCAAAAAGCTTTTTTTTTTCTGAAGTGAATAGATGTATAGAATCATATACATTTATTACATTATACAGTGTACATACATACAATGTATACATACATTAAAAACTGTAAGAGACTAGACTTTGTTAGGTTCAACTCTCTCCACAAACTAAAGAACTGGGATCTGACTGTTGTGACTTGCTTGAGGTCAGAGAACCAGTTAACAAAGTTGGTACTGTATCTGGATCTCTTCTTATGAGTATGGACTACTTACAGTTAAGAGTCTAGATGGAACCTTATTTGTAGGACCTATTTTCTTTGTCCGTGCATATATACCATACATAATCTGGGAGCTTCTGTACCTGACCCACACAGGTGCTGAATTCAAAGCATCTGTTTTGTTGAATTGTATTAGGCTGGTTCAATTCAAAATAAGTATTCTTACTTTTCAGAAGTTTATTATATTGATAGCGTTGTTAGTTTTCCACCGAAGATTAGAAACAGTTTGTTACAAGTTAAGTGTGATTTTGCACCACCAGCCAGCAATGCAATCTTACTGAAAGCCTTTAGTCTTTCTACCCTAGGAGGAAACTGTGTGGAAAATTACTCCACAGATGGTTGTGAACATAAATTGTAAATGTAAAGATCTCTTTGAAAAAAAGCCAAGTACTGGAAATGTAAAATATTACTAGTGGTATGTTTAAATTTGAGGAATTTAAATTTAAATATTAAAAATTTAATAATGAAAGAAGGGAAATACAAAGTATGTCAAGAGGTAAATTTTATTTTATTTTATTTTATTTTTTTTTTATTTTATTTTTTTTATTTATTTGAAGAGAGCGAGCAAGCAACGAGAAGGGGAAGGAGCAGGAGAAGCAGACTCCCTGCCATTGCAGGGTTCCATCCCAGGACCCTGAGATCATGACCTGAGCCAAAGGCAGGTGCTTAACGGCCTGAGGCACCCAGGTGCCCCAAGAGGTGAAATTTTTAAAAGATGGTGAGAATATGGTAATTTTCTCCCATTTTCTGTTTCCTATATTTTTCAATTTTCTGCAGTAAACATGTAGTTCTTTTCTAAATAGAGCAGGAAAAACTTTTTTAAAAAGGGACACTTAGCGAGACCAAATACCGGCAACATGACAAAGCAGTGTATATACACAAGTCACGAATAGGGTGGATAATAGGAAATTTCTCAAGAAAAGATAGAAAGATCAGACTCACTTCTAGGTAAGGTTTATATACCCAGGTTCTGTCATTGGTTCTTTAGACAGTGCTGTGTATGTTGTAGCCACTTTTATTTGGGTGGTTTAGAGTTCTTTGATTTCTCTGTTTATTTGGTGTTGATCAGGAAGGTCTCCTATAGTATGGGGATTGTTTCATTGCAGCAGAAAACAGTTGGGGTCAGTTGGTCATAGGAAAATGTCTCAGTATACTGAAGGTGAAGGAGCCAGGTTATAAATTTTTTTGGAAGGGTCCTTTAAAGTTATGCATAATACCTGGCTGAAATATCTTGACATTTTATTTTTATGTTTTTTCAAAGGTATTTTAAATATACTCAGTATTATCCTTAGGTTGTAAACTGTTAGTTTGATTTTGAATCCCTAAAAGCGAGTATGTGATCAAGTCTAGAGCCACTAGTTGTGCTTCTTGGAAATAGTTACAAGGGCCTAATGTCCATCACCTGGGTTTCTGATTTTTTTTTTTAATAAATTGAGGGGAGTCTTCAAAGTCAAAATCTGACTAGTGTGTGGTATATGTCTAGAAGATTCTACTTCCCTGGGTTATGAAATTCAAGAATCTATGCCCTTGTAATTTCAGCAGTCTGAGAACTGTACACAATGATGGTCTCTGGTTGAATCAAACCAAAACCTCAAAACAGCTGTATTTTTCTATTTAAATATTATATAAAAAGCTGTTTATCTGGTATTAAAGCCTTTACCATTTAAGGACAAGTAAGAGCTGTCAGAGCAGGCATTGTCAAGTCGTGTTAGTGACTATGCGAGCACTTCACTTACTTAGTCACTTGTAAGGGCCGTACTTGGTTCTAGTAAATTAGTTCTTCAGGTGGCTTCCCACTGCCTTCTCCAAGAAAAAAAGAATTCTATATACTGCTATATAGATTTCTTGAAGAAGTAGCCTCTTAGCAGTGTTGAACTCCACATGAACATCACAGTTACCCTCTTCCCTGTGACTTGCCTCTGCGATTCCAGCTGCCTATGGAATGTTTCCAGTGTCAGAATCCTTTTTTTTCCTTTGCTTATTTTTAGGTGGTTTTTTTTTTGTTTTTTTGTTGTTGTTGTTGTTTTTTTTTTTTTTTTTTAAGTGGGATTTGAATAGCTTCTTTAAATGCACATTGGAAGTCCAGAGGGAACTGATAACTGTGTGCTCCAGCAAATGGTGAAATAAAGTTAGGGGAAAAGTATAAATAAGTAATTGTAATTTTGATATATTTAATAAGCAGATCCTCCATAAGAGTCTTCATAGGGTTTTGAATATCCCTGTTAAGAGAATGGAAGAGTCAGGAAATCTTTAGCATTGAAAGGCATTCAGGGTCCCTGGGCTCATTCTAAATATAGCTGCTGTCCCATTTGCACTTCACCTAGCTAGCCGCTACTCCGCATTGACACCGGCGGGGGCTGGGCATGACTGCACGGACAGCCTCTCATTTCGTCGTTGGTCTTTGTAATTTCATACATGTGGGCTAATAGGTGAGTTTTAGCTTAATGAATCTTTCAAGGGGTGGAACAGTTTCAGTGCCTTTTGTAGTCACATAAAGGAACACACAAAACAGCCAAAAGTCTTGAGACTTAGTTTTTAGTTCATTTATTTGGATTTTCGGTCTTTTTCAAAAAGTTTGAGCTTTTTCTTATTCAGACCTCAGATACTTTAAAAAAGCCATATTGTTAAAATTGAAGTGGGTTTAGAGAGTGGAATTAGAGGGAATAGAGAGGGGATCATTTACCTGCTTGCTGTTTTACCCCAAATTCTGTTTCTTCCTTGCCACATTCATCCCATATATCCAGTTCATGGCTCTACAGGGATTTTACTGAGCACTCAGTAAATTTGAGGAATTTGTTCTGATAAGTCAAACTTTGTTTTATAGGTGAAGAGATGTGAGGCTCAGTGTTCTTGGACTCATCCCAAGTCATATAGCTAGGCAGTGGTAGAACTGGGATTAAAGCCCAGATCTTGTGTCAGTAAATCTATTGCTCTTTCCATTATGTTGTACACCATGAATAGCGTTTTTAAAATAATGATGTTGTGTACTTTATAATCTTCAGAGGGTTTCCACACATGTAGTCTCATTTGATTTTCACTCTGTCACTTCGGCGGGGTAGATTAGTATAATAGCAGCTGATACTTATTGAAGGCATAACCTAAATGCTAGGGATAAGTTGTGTTTTACAGTTTTAGAAACATTTATCACTTTCCTCAAGGTCATCAAGCACTGTGGAACTAGATAGGCAACCCAGTCTGCAAGAGTTTCATCTAGAAGACAGTTTTTATTTACAAGTTTGATAATTGGATGGCTTGTTGATAAAGGGCATTCTCTTCTTAGTGAGCAGGGTTAGTCAAGAGGACATGTGAGTCAGAACGTTGCTTGAAACAGAGAAGATGAGAGGGTTTATGTTATTTTTGAGTGTTATTTGTGTCAAGTTGTGGTATCTTGATGTATTGCTCTCCTCCATTCTAGGGTAAGTCCTATTTGAAGAAGCAAATCAGTCATCTGGAGTGGAGAATATGTGCCTCTTTTTTGAAGCTTCTTACTGGTTAGCAGAAACATAAGCCCTAATTTCTGGCATACCACTTTACAAGAGTAGGTTTTTACATTATCTGTCCTGATTTCATACTACTAAAGAAGCACCGTAGTCTATAGAACGCCCTAAATGACTTACATTTAATCCCACCTGTTGTGTGGTTCTCATTAGCATCAAAAGTGAGTATCATTGACTAATCTTGTCTGTGTACCAATTTGGGGGTAGGGAGTGTATCCTATTTTCTATTAAACAACACAGAATTTGTGAATTTTGTGGCTCAGCCAGTAGAGCATGCAAATCTTGATCTTGGGGTTGTGAGTTTAAGCCCCACATTGGGTGTATCGATTACTTTAAAATCTTAAAAAATAATAAAATGAGAGAAATAAAAGAGTAGATAAGATTAAATATACAGGGTACAGTTTAAAATATAGACATACTGGAGTACACTCTACTGAGACATTCCTATTCCTACTTGCTTTATTTCTTACATGTAAGTAAGTACATTGTTCATTTTCCTTAACAAGAATTTATTGACTTTCTACCATATGTAAGATCAGTGGCTATTTTATATATATATTTTTCATATTTTCATTCTGTAATGTTTTGAGTATGAGAAAGGAGAGGTATTTGGGTCTAGCTGAAATAATGCTGTGTACATATGAACAGAAGTCTGATAAGCCTACTTATTACTTGCTTCCTGTCACCTGGGTCTCTTTTATTGACTTTACAGTTTAGGTTGTCAGGTAGCTATGCTGTTTGCCTGGTTGGTCTGTTACTGCTCTTTGCCAGCATCATAGATGGGGGTCATGTAGTTTTCTTTGTGTTCAGAGTTTGTTTTTTTTCTCCCTATACTTCTTGCCTAAAATCTTTCCCTTAAGTTCATTTGTAGGGCTAGTTAGTATTTCCATAATTGGTACTCATTTCTTTTTAGATTGTAAAATTTTAGAACTCATACAAAAATTTCTATAATTTCATTTCTCTCAGTATTGCCTAGTAAAATATGGCGCTTTATACACAGTAATATTCCATTAGCTTTGATCTATAGTAGTTTAGTGTGGTGTCCCCTATATACATGTCTGAATTATTTCTTAGATGCCATAATTACTTGTGCTCTGAGAAGTAATCTACAGCTGTCTACTGAACTATCTAACATCTATTGTCTGACAGAAGAGAGTTATACAGCTAATTGACAGGGCTGATAAATTGCCATTCCCAATATTCAGCAAATACCAGATTTGCAATTAGGTTTTTACTCCTATACACTGTCATAGGCCTTCTTAGTCTATACATAGATTATTTAAATAAATTTGATAGTACTGGTTGCCTTAAGTCTTCTGGAATAAGTAAAGGAAGTCTGCATAAATAAATACAGACATCAAAACTGTTAACATAATCAAATTTCAAAAATTTGTTCCTGAAGTATATGGATATAGCTAATTTTTATATTTGATTTCTGAAAATGGGTCTTCAGTGTGACTTACATAGAGTACAAAAGAGAACTGTGGAAGAATTTTAACCTAAAATGGAATAAGGAGATAGGAAATGGAGAATCTTAAGCATATGCCCTCAGAGAAATGAATTTAAAAATTGAGGGGCTGATTTCCTGTAAATGCCTGATGTATGGAAAATGGAGACTGCTCTCCTGACCAATGAATATTTGCCAAGAATCTCTCCCCATCCTCAAGCCAATGAACTTACTGCTTGGACTTCCCCCGCTTTGTAATCCTTGTCTGTAAATACAGCCCACCCAAGCCCTCACCAGACCTGCCTGTAGCTTGGTACAGCATGCATTTCTCGAATTGAAATTCTTCTGTTCTCAAATAAATTCAGTTTCTGGTAATAGGAGCTTTCTTCAGTTTTCCTCTTTATTCAGGTTGACATCTAGTAGTCAGCTACCCAAACATCTTAAAATAAAAGACCCACACCGTAATGAAACCTAGAGAGATGGAGAGGTACCAGAGAAATCAGTGAAGTGGCAGAGCCTGTACTAGAGACAATTCCTCTTACCTTTACTCTTTTATTCATAATCTCTTGATTCACTTGTGCTATATGTTATGTTACAAGTAATAACAGATTGACTGTCATTACTGTACTTTTATTCAGTCAGTGCTTAACATTGATTAATCCAGATACTTATTGCTTTCCTTGCTGCCTTTTTTTCCCTGTATTTTTGACCTTCCAAGATAATTTTTCTTCTACCCGAGAGATACATTTTAGGATTTCTTTAGTGCAAGTTTCCTGGTGGTATTATCTTCTGTTTTTATTTGCCCGAAATACCTTTATTTCATCTTTCTTGACTGAATTTTTCTCTGAGTATAGAATTCTAAATAAGTTATTTATTTCAGCACTCTTCTAGCGTTGTTTCTGTTGAAAAGACAGCTGTTGTTTAATTGGTCCTCCTTTGAATATTTTGAATGGAATCTCTCTTTTCCCCCACCCATGGCAGCCACTTATTTCCTTGAACATAGTAAGCATAGTACAATTTTTAATCTGGGTTAAAATCAGTATCTGGAGTCTATTTAGGTCTGTCTGTCTTTCTGTTGTTTTCACTCATGTGATCTTACTACCTTGGGTGCCTGGTTATTTTTATTTGTGTGCTAGACTTGTATTTTCAAAATGGTTTGCAGAAACATGGGAAGGTTAGGATGTTGTTATCCTTCATAGAGGATTTACATTGCTTCTGACAGATGCTTTGGAGCACTGAGCAGTCCAGGGTCGTCATCTTATTTTTTTGTTTTTTTAATTATAATTCCAGTATAGTTCACATACAATGTTATATTAGTTTCAGGTGTATAATATAGTGAGTGATTCACCAATCAGTGCTTATTATAATAATAAGTGTACTCTTTAAATCCTGTTTCACCCATCCCTCCCGTCCACCTTCCCTCTAGTAACATCAGTTTGTTATCAGAGTCTGTTTTTTGGCTTATCTCTTTCTCTGTTTTGTTTCTTAAATTCCACATGTGAGTGAAATCATATGGAAATTGTCTTTCTCTGACCAGCTTATTTCACTAAGCATTATACTCTATACATCCATCCATGTTGCAAATGGCAGAATTATATTATTTTTTATGGCTGAATAATATTTCATTGTACATATGTATACACACACACACACACACACACACACATCACCTCTTCTTTATTAGTTTATTGATGGACACTTGGGCTGCTTCCATAATTTGGCTATTGTAAATAATGCTGCAGTAAACATAGGGGTATATATCTTTTTTTTTTTTATATATATATATATCTTTTTAAATTAGCATTCTCATATTCTTTGAGTGAATAGTAGTGAAATTACTGGATCATATAATTAATTTATTAAAAATAATACCATTTATTTATTCATTTTTATTTATTTATTTATTTTTAAATATTTTATTTTATTTATTTGACCGCGAGAAGGATCACAAGTAGGCATAGAGGCAGGCAGAGAGAGAGAGGGGGAAGCAGGCTCCCCGCTGAGCAGAGAGCCTGATGCGGGGCTCGATCCCAGGACCCTGAGATCATGACCAGAGCCGAAGTCAGGGGCTCCAACCCACTGAGCCACCCAGGCACCCCTATTTATTTATTTTTTAAAGGATTTTTATTTATTTGACAGGAAAGCGATCACAAATAGGCACAGAGGCAGGCAGAGAGAGAGGGGGAAGCAGGCTCCCCGCTGAACAGAGAGCCTGATCCGGCACTCGATCCCAGGACCCTGGGATCATGACCTGAGCCGAAGTCAGAGGCTTTAACCCACTGAGCCACCCAGGTGCCCCTATTTATTTATTTAAAAAATTATTTAATTTTTTGAGGAACCTGCATACTGTTTTCCACAGTGGCTGTACCAGTTGCATTCCCACCAGCAGTGCACGAGGATTCCTTTTTCTGTCTGTCCTCATCAGCACTTGCTGTTTCTTGTGTTTTTGATTTTAGCCATTCTGACAAGTGTGAGATGATACCTCATTGTGGTTTTGATTTGCATTTCCCTGATGATCAGTGATGTTATTCTTCTTTTCAGGTGTCTGTTGGCCATCTGTATGTCTTAGTAGAATATCTGTATCTTCAGCCCATTTTTAATTGGATTGTTTTTTTAGTATTGAGTTTTATAAGTTCTTTATGTATTTTGGTTACTAGCCCTTTAATGGGTTATGTCCCTTTGCAGATATTTTCTCCCTTGTCTTTTAGTTTTGTTGATTGATTCCTTTGCTGTGCAGAAGCTTTTATTTTGATGTAATCCTATTAGTTTATTTTCACTTTTCTTTCCCTTGCCACAGGAGAGGTATGTAGAAAAATGTTACTATGGCTGATGTCAGAGAAATTACTGCCTATGCTCTCTTCTAGGATTTTTATGGTTTCAGGTCTCACATTTAGGATTTTAATCCATTTTGAGTTTATTTTTGTTTATCGTGTAAGAAACTGGTCCAGTTTCATTCTTTTGCATGTAGCTATTTTTCCCAACACAATTTGTTGGAGAGATTGTCTTTTTCCCATTGTGTATTCTTGCTTTCTCTGTCAAGGATTAATTGAACATATATGTGTGGGTTTATTTCTGGACTCTCTCTTCTGTTTCATTGATGTTTGTGTCTGTTTCTGTGCCAGGACCACAGTGTTTTGATCACTACAGCTTTGTAGTGTATCTTGAAATCTGGAATTGTGATACCTTCAGTTGTGTTTTTCTTTTTGAAAGATTGCTTTGGCTATTTCGGGTCTTTTGTGGTTCTATCCAGATTTTAGGGTTATTTGTTCTAGTTCTGTGAAATATGCTTTTGGTATTTTAATAGGGATTGTATTAAATCTGTAGATTGCTATAGGTAATATGAACACTAAAAATATTGGTTCTTCCAATAATGAACAAGGTATATCCTTCCATTTGTTTTCATCTTCAGTTTCTTTCATCTGTGTTTTAGAGTTTTTAGAGTACAGGTTTTTCCCTCCTCCTTGGTTAAGCTTATTCCTAGGTACTTTATTTTTTGGTATAATTGTAAATGGGATTGTTTTATTAGTAGCTCTTTCTGCTCCTTCATTATTAGTGTATAGAAATGCAACAGATTCCTGTGTATTGGTTTTGTATCCTGCAACCTTAACAAATTCATTTATCAGAGGAGTCTTGACGTTTTCTACATATAGTATCATGTCAGCTATAAATGATGAAAGGTTGCTTCTTTACCAATTTGGTTGCCTTTTATTTCTTTCTGTTATCTAATTGTTGTGGCTAGGACTTACACTACTATATTGAGTAAAGGTCATGAGAATGAACATCCTTGTCTTGTTCCTGATGTTAGGTAAAAAGCACTCTGTTTTCACGATTGAGTATGAGGTTAGTTGTGGGTTTTTCTTATATGACCTTCTTTGTGTTATGTTCTCTCTAAACCTACTTTGTTGAGGGTTTTTTGTCATGGGTGGGTGTTGCACTTTGTCAGATGCGTTTTCTGCATCTATTAAAATGATCATGTGATTGTTGTCCCTTTTTTTGTTGATGTAAATATTGAACCACCCTTGCATACCTAGGTAAATCCCACTTGATCATAATGATTTTTTTGTATTGTCTGATTCATCTTGCTAATATTTTGTGGACGATTTTTGCATCTGTGTTCATCAGAGATACTGGCCTTTTTGGGATATCTTTGGGACTGTTGAGGGAGTGTTCCCTTTTTTTCTAGTGTCTGTACCTGGTTTTAATATCTGGGTAATGCTGGCCTCATAGAATGAATTTGGAAGCTTTCCTTCCTCTTCAGGTTTTTGGGATAGTTTGAGAAGAATTGGTATCAGTTCTTTACAAGTTTTCTAAAATTCACCTGTGAGGCCATTTGGTCCTGGACTCTTGTTTGTTGGGAGTTTTTTGATTACTGATTCAAGTTCATTGTTGTTAATTGCTCTGTTCAAATTTTCTGTTCTTCCTCATTGAATTTTGGAAAGTTAGTGTTTCTAGGAATTTACTTCTAGATTGTCTCAATTTGTTGGCGTATAATTTTTCATAATATTATAATCTGGGGCACCTGGGTGGCTCAGTTATTTAAGTGGCTGCCTTTCACTCAGGTCATGATCCCAGGGTCCTGGGATGGAGCCGTCCCACGGGCTTCCTGCTTAGCAGTGTGTCTGCTTCTCCACCCTGCCCCCCTCACCTTGCATGTGCTTGCTCTCTCAATCAAATAAGTAAAATCTAAAAAATATATACATTCTCTTATAATCCTTTGTATATCTGTGGTGTTGTTTCACCTCTTTTATTTCTTTTGTTGATTTGAATCATCCTCTTTTTTTTTTTTTAAATGCATCTGCCTAAGGGTTTTTCAGTTCTGTTGAGTTTTTTCAAAGAACCAGTTTTTGGTTTCTTTGATCTGTTGTTTTTTTAATTTCTATTTTGTCTCTTTCTGCTCCAGTCACTGTTAGTCCCTTTGTACTGTCTTTGGGCTTTTTTTCTTCTTTTTCTACCTCCTTTAGGTGTAAGGTTAGGTTCTTGATTTGAGATTTCTGTTGCTTCTTGAAGTAGGTCTATATTGCTGTAAACTCCCCTTTTAAAACAGCTTTGGTAAAAAAAAATAAAATAAAAAATAAAACAGCTTTGGTGCATTCCAAAGATTTTGGACCATTGTGTTTTCATTTAATTTTCATTTGTCTTTTTGTCTTTTTTTTATTTCTTCCTTGATTTTTTGGTTGACTCATTCATTGTTGAGAAGCATGTTACTTAACTTCCATATATTTGTGTTCTTTAGTCTAGGATTACCTTATTTAGTTTCAGAGATTGAAGTAATCCAAAGCAGGATATGTATTTAGCAAAATTTGGTCTACTTCCAGTTTATTTACTCCTAGGATCCTAATCCTAAGTGTGGAGGTATATGTGGTTGGAGGAATTCCAACTTTTATTAAAAATTCCAGCTTTTATTTATTTAAAGAATTATTTAAAAATTCTTTACTGTGTTTGTTCAAAAACTTTACCCAGCCTCTCCGCCACTCTTGTAATTGCCACATGTTCTCAAAGGAAGGAGCTGTCCCAATCTGGGAAGGAGAAATTTTCATCATCTTCAGGTTTTCTTTTTCATCTTCTAAATCTTGGCCCAGTAATTTTCATTATTTTCTGTGCCTTCTATGCCTTTTTTTTTTTTTAACGTTTTGTCTAGCTTTCTTCTTTCTCAGCAGGAAGATTGATCCAAATAACCTACTTTACTATTTGTCATGGGATTTTCTCAAAAGTAGAATTTGAATGTATAAAGTGAAATATGTTTCTCGTTTCTTTGCCCCTTTTTTTGGTCTTATTTGAATCCTCAATATGAGTTTGCTGTACTCGGTCAAATTAGTGGAAATGAAGAAGTTATAAATTTCAGTCTCATTCCTTTTCAAAGCTTAGGCATTTGTCTGGATTGGACTAGAGGAAGAACCTTTAAAATTTATTTTTTTTAATTTATTATAACTTTGTTTCGCAGTTTTCTACCTCATTAAATCACTGTTAATATTTCATGTTGGCCCTTTGCAGGAGTTATCCAGTAGATCTTAAGGCTCTTAAATAATTGATTAGCTAACTGAATTAAACTTTGATACTATATTTTATTCTTTTAACTTAACCTTCATTTAGCTGATTATTTGTTGCCTTTAATTTTTGTGAGTATGCATCCTTAACATGTAATGGTCAGAACTCCCAAAGTGTTAACTTGTAAGGGCAGATGTATAGATGCAGAGTTTATGTGAGATCAAGAATTGTGTGTTAATACATTTCTCAGACTCCTTTAGGGTAAGGGGAGAAATCTTGCGGGACTAGACAAAATGAGCCTCTTAACACAAGTATTTAGTAGAGCAAGTATGGCAGTTCAAGGACTTATAATGAACACATTGGGTAGCCATGCCCCCTACCTTTTTCAGACTGAAAACAATACCAACTCTTCTCTCTGCCAGCATCCACATCTCCTAATCTGAGTTAATCACCTGGCCTCCTGTTTGCAGAGCTCTTTGCTCATGCCCCTTGTCTATCAGACTTATATTTTTAAGAGAATCCCTTTACATATCTTTTAGGCCCCTTTTAAGAGTAGGCAATAAAAAGTCATAATTAATATTAATGTCAGCAAGGGAAAACTATAAATCACATAATATGTCAAATGTAGAAATACTTGAAAGAAAATATCTGCTGATGTGTGTGGCTAAAGTGTCTTGTTTTAAGGTGTCATTTAGTTAACAGATTCTTATAAACCATATCAAAGCTGATTTGACTTGGGTAATGTACAAAGCTTCTCCAGTAGGATATTAATTGATATTAATTAACTTTTACATAGTAGAAGAAAAATAACCTAAATAGAGGACATGTTGATTTTATGAAGGATAATGGAGTCATGTCTCAAGATGCAGCTGTATGGCTAGAAGAATTTCATAAGGAGTTTCATTTAAGTGCCTGCTTTGACTTCTGAGCCTTTTTATATCTTGCTAGCCACTAAGCCAGCCGACACTTGAGATAAGCCATTATTTGGTCATTGTGGTTGTTTAATGGGATAGTGGGTCGAGTGTAGCTGTAAGGAGAATGCCAGATGTGATAGTTTATTCTAAGTGGTAATCCTGCTACATTATCTCCCCTAGATGTGTTGTTTTAATTGACTTCTTTTAAGGCTTTTTGCATAATACATGGATTACACTGTGACTACACTCTTATGTATCTAGTATGTAATAGCAAAGACGGAGTTTAAGAGCCATATTAGAGGGCAATTCATGAAGGAAAATGTTTTCCTGGGTTCTGTTAATACTAATTAATGTTAATAAGTAAGCGTGGCCATGTTAGTCTAATTTGATGATTATGCAAATATGTATTAGGTTTGGTGCTCAGGAACGCATAAAAGTTTTTGCTATAAAATTATATTTATAGTAGTTGTAATTTAACCCTGATACTTATCTATAGGAGGGTGTTTTAGGAACAAATTTCACCTGAGAAGCAGGAGAATATATGCTTTGGGAAAAATTTTAGCTTTCACAAATTGAATATTAGAGTTTATTTTAACTTCTCATTTTTCTTGATTTGAAATAAAATGTCAATTAGCAGTACATTATGTTATAAAATTCACAGTTGTGTTTTTTTTTTTCCCCTTAATACAGAAGCTCCACCATGAGACGAGGTGGTTGGAGGAGGCGAGCTGAAAATGATGGCTGGGAAAAATGGGTGTGTTTTAAAAGAATAAAAATACTTATATTTAATTGTCTAGGTATTTTTCATACCTCTTGTAGGTTATAGTGTGGTTTAAGGCATTTTTTAAAAGTGCAAATCACTTTAGATACCAATTCTTCTCAGTTTTCACAACATATTGAAAGCTTGTTTAAACTTTTTAACACCTGAACTTTATTTTATCCTGAGGAAATAAATGTTCTGGTACACAGATACTTACTTATGGTAATTTTATTGCAGCATTGCTAATAATACTGAAAAACAGAAAAACATGATATACTGTAGTAGGGGATTAGTCAAATAAATTATCTGTATGTAGCGCAACACTGTTCAACCATTATTTATCTTTACATCTCCCTCCCTTCCTCTCTCTCTTTCTCCCTCTCTCCCTCTCTTTCTCTCTCTCTTTGAGAGAGAGGGGGAAGAGGGGCAGAGGGAAGGGGAGAGAATCTTAAGCAGGCTCCATGCTAGCATGGAGCCTGATGTGGGGCTTGATCTCACAATCCTGAGATCATGAACTGAGCTGAAATCAAGAATTGGATGCTTAAGCAGTTGAGCCACCCAGTTGCCCATTACCTTTATATTTAACTTGGCAACATGGCCTTAACTATAAAGTTCCGTTATAAGGACTATTATATATGATTCTGTTTTTCTAAAACCTCTATATTCTGAGACATGGTAATAAACTTTGAAAAAAAGATCTCAAAATATTAACAGTGAATGGAATCCTACCTCATTTAAGTTTTCTTCATATTTTTCTGTATTTTCTGAATAAATTTTTTTTTTCCCACAATGAGCATGTAATATCTGAATAATCAACAAAGTAATTTCCATTTTGGAAGAAATGTATGTGCCACTTCTAGATATCTGTGGCTGTATTTTAAAGATCTAATGGATAGTCATTTTTAGTAAAATAAAATCAATAAAGACCTAATTGGTAATTCAAATAACTAAGCTTAATTTTGTCAGTGTTTAGGAAAAATGTAGCTGAATTCATATATTTATGTAGGTCTTTAGCTAAAATAATGTTTTTATATTCTTTCTGAAGTTGATGTACTCTAATGAAAATTATTACTGCTATCAAGTAGATTGCTTAGATCCAGACTTTGGCCACTGAATCATCTAGTGTAGTAACTAAATGTATGGAGAGCTGTACTGGTTTCTTGAATTGTTTCATTTTACTTTAAATTGCTAATTTTAAGCTTCCTGTATTCGGAAGATAGTGGAAGCCAGTCAAAAATATACTCTTACTGACCACATGTCAAATTTTTAATTGGTTTAAACCTCAGTGTAACTTCTGCCTGATTTTGTAGATAAGAACAATGTTGGGGCGCCTGGGTGGCTCAGTGGGTTAAAGCCTCTGCTTTTGGCTCTGGTTGAGGTCTCAGAGTTCTGAGATCGAGCCCCCATATTGGGCTCTCTGCTCAGCAGGGAGCCTGCTTCTGCTTCTCTGCCTACTTGTGATCTCGCTCTGTCAAATAAATAAATAAAATCTTAAAAAACAAACAAACAATGTTTTATGGTGTTAAACATTCTTGACCTACCTTTCTCCTCTTTTAAAGTAATTTATAAGAATGTGATAAAACAATTAAAAATTGAATTGACAGAGGGAAAACTCTTCCTTGATCTGATATTGCCTTACCTTATGGTTAATGTTTATAATTATACCTTATGTCATCATTATACCTTGGTCACTAGCACAGTGAACGTTTATTTATTTATTTATATTTATTTATTTTAATGTAAATTTTTTAAAGAAAGGGGGTGAAGAAAATATAACTTTTGTGATTGGTTTACCTTTTTTTAAATTCTAGGGTGGGTATATGGCTGCCAAGGTCCAGAAATTGGAGGAACAATTTCGGTCAGATGCTACTTTACAGAAGGATGGAACTTCATCTACGATTTTTAGTGGAGTTGCCATTTACGTTAATGGATATACAGGTTGAGTCCTTTTTACTTTTTAGGTACCCTATTTTGGCATGTACTTTTATTAGGATTGAGAGTGATTTGTTTTAAATTGTTTTATTTATTTTCTGTTTAAAAATGATAAAATCCTCTGCTTAGAGTCTTTTCCTTTTCATCCCACCTGTATTTGCCATTGTGTTTTTCATTTTAATTTTTACCGAAGTACATAGTTTTAAAAAGCCAAATAAGGTTTAAAAGGGAAAACAGTAGTCTCCTTTCGTAACCACCTGACGAGAAGCTCATCGCACGTGTGGGGTATGTATGCTGTGAGCTTTAGTATAGTGGGATCTGGTAGGGCCATTTCATTGGTGAATTTCCAACTGTAATTATTCATAGATCCTTTTGAGCTGATGGGGAAGGAGGGTGGTATGTGTGTTAGATTTCCCATAATCTTACTTAGAGAAGGTGTAAACCTAGCTGCTGGCATTGTGGTTGCCATGGGGGAAGAATGGGGCCAGAATACTCACAGCTTAGAAAATAGAATTTCATTTAATTTTCCTCTTCTTTTTTTTCATCCCCTACATTGACTTCTCCCCTCCTGTATGCCTATTGCCATTAAGTCCACTCTGTGGAAGGGATAGGATAATCTTTCTTCTTTGTGAGTGGAAGTGGAGATTTGGACTTTAATCTGTCTCTTAGAATTTCAACCATAAATTTCTTCTTTTATGACCTGTTCATATGGCCACTTTTGAAGGTGCCCGGTGCCTCTTTTTCTGGGCACTGAGTTTCTCTTGCTTTCACTGGCATCACGCACACTCTTCTGTACTTCCACATAGCCAGCTTAGATTTTATCTATCTCTGATCTGTAAAGTCAGTTACCACTTGTCTATTGGGTATTAGCTTTTATTACTAAGGTTTTCAGTCTCTTGAGAATTCCTCTCCTTTTAAGATCATTTCAGTGTAATTTTTTTAAGTGAATGGCTATAAATATTTGTGTCATTCTGTGATATTTATCCCTCTCTGCTTCTCAGCTGGCTGTTGCTTATCTGTGAGGTCTCTATGTATATCACTTCCCCTAACTTGTCTGATTGTCTTCCTGCTGGTGTAGGTGACATCTCATGCTCCTGTGGGGCTATGACTCCTTAGTATCTTAACATTTATTGGATCTTACTGTAGTTGCCTGTTTACTGGGTAAGAGCAAGAGTTCCATTTTCACATTTTCATTACTGTTGTACTGTGTCTCTACAGTGACCAGACATTAACTATTCAGCAAATATTTATTGAATTTATTAAAATTAAGTTTTAATTAACTGATACATTTGATACATTTTCTTTGTTGAGTTTTATTGGGCATCGTTGACAATGAATTTAGTCTAAGAATGTTATCTCAAAATGAATGCCGGTGCACCTTTGGTAAGGTTTATAACATGCAACTTTTCTGCTTAGGTATCCTGGAACATTCAAGCTCCAAAGACTTTTCTGAGATGCATTATAAAGATTAAAAGTGTTAGAAAGGAAGAAAAAGGGAGGGAGGGAGGGAAGAAGAAAGGAAGAAAGAAACATTGTTTATTACATTAGCCAGTAGTGGGAGTTCCCATTTCGTGAGGGCACCCTTATTCATATAAGATGAGATTCTTTGTGTGAGGGAGAAAAAAGATACTATAGTGATCACTACCGTGGTTGATTGAGAATCGAATTCTAATTCTACCTTTGTCACCAATTTTTGTGTGACCATAAGACATTTTTTCTCTGGACCCATTTTATTTGGACCCTACTTTATCCCTATCTTTTTCATTATTATCCCTGTCCTTTTCATTTTCCCTGTCCTTTTCTTTCAAATAGGGATGAAAATACTAATTTTTACTATTACTAGGATTACTTTATAATTTTACAAGTAAAGTTCCATTTGTTGAATTTCCTTGGGACATGCAAGTTGTGATGATATAATTTTTTAAGAAAAACTTTCAGTTTTAGTGAGTATCCTGTCAGTTTGTAGATAAAAGAATCAGTAATCTCTGTGTAATGAGTTAGCAGTAGAAGTTAGTGCCTGAGATGCAGTAAGACTAGTAGGAAATGATGTATTATTATTATTGATTCTTAGTTTTGCTCCCCATAGACTTTAACCTTCCAGGTTTTCTTGATTGCTTTAAAGTTCCCAGTTCTGCCGACTGAGCATCTCTTCGGTAACTCCCATCCTTTGCAGCCCAATTAGCACTGAACTTGAGATTAAGAAAAGATTCTACATCTTTTGGATATCGTGCGTCTGTAGCCCGTTCTTCCCCCCCCGACCCCCAAAAGAGGATCTTTTCCCTGCTAAGGTTAACTTCTTTGATTTCCATCCTTTTTTTTTTTTTTTTAAAGATTGATTTATTTGAGAGAGAGCAAAGGAGTGCACATGTTCGCATATAGTCAGGGTTGGGGGGGGAGGTGGAGGTGGAGGACAGAGGTAGAATCTCAAGCAGACTCCCCGCTGAGTGTGGAGCCTGATTTGGGGCTCAATCAAGACCTGAGCTGAAATCAAGAATTATTTGCTTAACCAATTCAGCCACCCAGGCGCCCCTTCCTGGTTTTTTGTTTTTTTTTTTTAAGATTTTATTTATTTGAGAAAGAGCAGAGGGAGAAAGAGAGCACACATGAGTAGGGATGGGGAGGAGCAGAGGGAGAGGGAAAAGCAGACCCCTCAATGAGCAGAGAGACCCACTCGGGCTTCATTTCGAGGACCCTGGGATCATGAACTGAGCCAAAGACAGATGCTTAGCCAACTGAGCCACAAAGGTGCCCCCCATTCTTTTTTTTTAAATTAATTTTTTTTTTTAATAATTGTAAATTTATATGCCATTGTAAGAAATAATAGAGATACCATGAACCATTTGCCCGGTTTGTCTCTTTGGTAACATTTTCTAAACCATAGTACATATCAACCAGGAAACTGACATTGATATAGTCAAGACAGAGAATGTTTCCACACCACAAAATTTATTTTATTTTTTAAAGATTTTATTTATTTACTTGACAGATCACAGGTAGGCAGAGAGGCAGACAGAGAGAGAGGAGGAAGCAGACTCCCTGCTGAGCAGAGAGCCCCATGTGGTGCTCGTTCCCAGGACCCTGAGATCATGACCTGAGCAAAAAGCAGAGGCTTTAACCCACTGAGCCACCCAGGTGCCCCTCGCACCCCCAAAATTCTTCATGCTGCCCTTTTGTAGCCACACTGCTTCCTTTTTGCTCTCAGCCCCTTTTTAATCCCTTTAACTACTAACCGGGTCTCTGTTTCTATACTTTTTTCATTTCAGGGATGTTACATAAATAGAACATACTGTATATAACCTTTTAGGACTGGCTTTTTATTTTTATTTTTTTAATTTTTTATTTTATTTATTTTTAAAGATTTTTAAAATCTTTAAACCTTAAATCATTTTTTTTAGAGAGAGCACAAATGGGGAGCAGCAGAGGGAGAGGGAGAAGCAGACTTCCTGCTGAGCAGGGAACACGATGTGGGATCCCAGGGTTCTGGGATCATGACCTGAGCTGAAGGCAGATGCTTAACTGACTGTGCCACCCAGGTGTCCCAGGATAGGCTTTTTAAAGTCAGCATAATATTCTGGAGATTCATCCAAGTTGTATATATCAGTAGTTTTTGTTTTTATTGCTGAGTTGTGTTCCATTGTATGGGCGTTCCACAGTTTGTTAACCATTTACCTGTTTAAGAACATCTGGATTATTTTCTGGTTTTGGCTCTGAACATTTATATACCGATTTTGTGTGAACATAAGAGTGCTATTGCTGGGTTATTCATATGGTAGTTGCCTGTTTAGTTTTTTTAAGAAACTGCCAAACTGTTTTCTATGTGGTGTACTATTTTATTTTATATTCCTACTAGCAGTTTATGAGTAGTGACCCAGTTTAGTTTCTCTGCATTCTTGTTAGCATTTAGCACTTTTTAAACATTTTAATAGGTGTGTCCTGATTATCTCTTTGTAGTTTTTATTTGTGTCATAAAGCATCTTCACCAGCATTTGATGAAGGCAAATTGTTTTTTTTTTTTAATTAATTGACATATTCTAATAGATGTATAGTGGTGTCTCACTGTGGTTTTAATTTGTATTTGCCCAATGGCTAATGAATACTGAACAGCCTATGATGTGTTTTATTTGCCATCTGTATGTCCTCTTCAGTGAAATGTCTGTACATGTCTTTTGCCCATTTTCTAATTGGATTGTTTTATATTCTTTTGAGTTGTGAGAGTTATTTATTCCAGATACTATTCCTTTGTTAGATAATGTGGTTTGCCCATACTTTCTGTCATTCTATATTGTCTAATCCTTTTCATATGGTCTTTTGCAGAACAAAGTTTTTAATTCTCATGAGGTCTAGTTTATCTTCACCTTTATGGATTGTGCTTTCAATTCAAAAGTCTTTGCTTAATTACTAGATCTCAAAGATTTTCACCTATTTTTTCCTAAAAATTTTCATAGTTTTATGTTTTACATTTAATTTAAGCTCATGATCCATTTTTAGGTAGTTTTTATTTATTTTTTTGGTGGCCTATGGATATCCAATTGCTCTAGCTCTGCTTGTTGAAAAACTATTTCCCTCCGTTGGATTACTTTTGCACTTTTGTCAAAAATCAGTTGGCCATATCTGGGTCTGTTTCTGGGTTCTTTCTTTTATTATATTAAGGCAACGATAGCACATGGTTTTGATTACCTATATAGTAAGCCTTAATATTAGGCAAAATGATTATTTCCATTTTCCATTTTCTTTTTTGCCAAGATTGTTTTAGTTACTCTAGGGCATGTGCTGTGCCTTTCCATATAAATTTTAGAATAAAGTTGTCTGTGTTTATAAAATAAATACCTTGCTGGGATTGTGATAGGAATTCTAAGCCTGTAGTTCAGTTTAAGGAGAATTGACATCTTTACTCTGTTGAGTTTTCCAGTCTGTGGACCTTCCATCTCATTTTAGTCTGCTTTAGTTGATTGAACAAATGTATTTCTTATGCTGCTGATATGTTAGGAATTATGTTTGAACAGATGGTGGTTGATGGAGAATGTGGGTTTTGTGATGAGTAAGTAATCTCAGAGTTAGGTACAGAGGAAAGTAGGTGGTAACACAGAAGAGAAGTTATTGCCTTTGAGTTAGTGCGTCCTTCATAGAGGGATTCACTTTTAAAGCTGGATCTTAGATAAAAAGGCATTTACTAAGCAAAAAAGGATAAAGTCATTTTTGTCCTAATCCTGACCTACATTTTCCTCTTTATATTCTCCAATTTTGGTCATTGGGCTTACTCTGATATTTCAGGTTTTTTTCTTTGTATTTTCTTGTTTCTGAACTTCCATTTGTGCTTTTGTTTCTTGTAAAAAGCTTCTTTCCTCACTTCTCTGAACTGGAATTATAGATGTCCATTAAGACTCAAATAAGATTTTGTCTCCTTCCCTAAACCAGTCCTTTAAATTGCATAGCATCATTGCTGGAAATTTACTTTGACACCCAAGTCTTATAGTGTCAGGTCTCATTCATATATTAAGTTTTTTGGAGCTAGAAAGCCCATTTTGTGTTGTAGCACCTAGCCAAACATGTCTCAGAGGTAGCACTGTAGGGCCTTAAATTTGCTATTCCATCTGATGTCCCTAGGTCTTCATCATTCACATCTCTGATCAAATATCACCTCCTCTGAGACTTTCACTGACCCAGCCTTATCTAAGATAAGTGTACCTTGCCCTCCATTTTCTTTCCTAATCTCTTGTCCAGCTGTACTTCTCTTCATAGAATTTCTATGTACCCTAACTGGTATCATTTATCTGACTTATTTTCTGTCTGTCTAGTGAAATAGAATTATCGTGGAGCATAGACATGATTCTTGATCATTGCTATATGCCAGGGGCTAGAACCTTGCCTGGCATATTGTAGGATGCTTAATAAATATTAGTTGAGTAAATGAATGAATAACACGGTTTTGTATCTGTATATCAGAATGTTAAAATATTTTCACTCATATGCTAATTCAACTCCATCTTCTTAAATCTTTAGTTTTTAACTAAGAAATGGGCCACATTCTAGGCTTTTATTGAATTATAATTTTATTGAATTATAATCTCTGGGAGATAGGCCCTGAGCTGTGGTGAAAGCTCCCCCAGGTGAGTTAGTACTTCAAATCTAGTGAACTGTAATTGTTGTCTTCTCTGGAGTGGGATCAGGACAGTTAATATGGCAAGAGGTGTTCTGGTTATTTTTTACTTTTTTCAATATGTGGATTAAAGACCAGGTCCAGTGGCTTTGGTACTGCTGAGGTTTGTGAAAAAACAGACGGGCAGGCACAAACTTGGGCATGGGTTGCAAACTGAACAAGGAAATATGCAAATATGACAGACTTACATTTTAAGTGATAAGGATTTGTTTAAAAGCTTTAACAACCTTACTTTGTTGTTTTCTGAACATGTGAATGTGATGGTTTAGGAAAAGAATATATTTAATTGTAACAAATTTAGTTTTTCAGAAATGTATGCATTCCAGAAATTATTTTCTTTTTATATATACATATCTTCTTTCATTGTTTTGTGAGACCCTGAGCTTGTAAATGAGAGATGTAGGAATTTCACCTCTAACATGGGAGAGACTTCCGTATTAATTTATGTCACCACTGTATTTTTACCAGTGTCCAGTAGGTGTTTGCACCTGCTAGTTATTCAAAACTGTATTCTGTAGGCTTTTGAAACTTTTTCAGTTTTTGTTTGGTTAAGCGTATGTGACTTTTAGTTGAATGTGGTAAGTCGAAGGTAGGGAGGAAAGGAGTCAAGAGAGTAAGCATGGCTACTGGAGGAAGAGTAATGGGTGGGAGTAGGAGACAAAAGGGTCTGCAAAATGGCTGTGTGATTATGGACGAATCACCTAATTTTTTTCTATTTCCTCATCAGTAACTATGCTAAATTATCTTTTCTAATTTGTAGGATTGTGAGACTCAAATGAAATAATGAAATAATGAAGGATATTACTACTGTAGAACCAAAGGAGGTGTAAGCAGCCATTTGGTTTACTTCTTTCTACCATGTATGTAGCACAACCAACATTTAATCAAATTCTTTGGATATACAGAATGAAATGGTGCGCATAATGAATATTTTCTCATTAGAGATTTATCAAGGAAAACTTCTGTACAAGATTTTAAAACTTGTTAATAGAATTTGTTTTAATCAGATGATCTTATAAACTATGCCCAGGAACATGAAAGTGGTCTTCATGTGGCTCTTTTTGTGTTCTGTAATGGCATTTGCTGTGATGAGATTTCACTTGCAGAGCTTTAGGATTAAATTGTGGTCCTGTGATACATGTCTTTTACTTTTACTGTGTGTAATTGTCTCTTACTATGGTTGGTTTTAGTTTTGAATTTTAGTTGCATTCAGAACATTCTTAGAGAATGGTCTTTAAAATTAACAGGAATATTGTGGAATATAATTTTAAGCTTTGAGAAGATAGTTTAGGATCCTAGAGTGCCTTCATTGCTATCAAGAACACTCATTATTATTTTACATAAGAAGTTCTGCTAAATAGTTTGAATTTTTAAATGCCAGAAATCCTTTTATTGGAGTGGCAATGCTTCTTCATACCCAATGCTTTTATCCTTGTTAATAACATTAACTATTTGGCCAACCCACTACAGCAAATTGTCTGACTTAATAGTTTATTTCCCCCACGAGATAGTCTACCTTAAGACAATGATGAAAAAACAATGGGGAGAGAAGAAACGGCTCTGACATCTCAAAACCTATTATAGAAGGCTGTAAGCATTTACTGCTTGGTGGTAACTGGTTTAAGAATGGGTGGATAAGTGGTTTAGAGTTGCTCAGAAATAAATTCTGTGGGAGTGCCTGTGTGGGTCAGTTAAGCCTCTGACTCTTGATTTCAACTCAGGTCGTGATCTCAGGGTCATAAGTTCAGGCCCTGCATTGGGCTCTGCACTGGGCACTGAGCCTACTTAAAAAAAAAAAAAGAGAGAAGAAAGTATATGTTGTGTAAATTTGGTATGTAAATTGGATAATATCTGTGTGTGTGTGTGTGTGTGTGTGTGTGTGTGTGTGTAAGTTACATGCATTATTTTTATAAAACAGAAGAGCCTAGCCTGTCAGCACTATTTTAAATATTCTAGGTTATAAAGATCCAGTGATAAGTGGGGAGAGGGTAGGATTATTCAGTATAATTTGTTGCAAAAAATCAGATGACTGGAAAAAAGTTTATACATCAAAATAATAGGAAATAAAACACTAACATCACAATAGATTAAAGGCAGATTTCAGAAACAGTTTATTTCAGGAAATAGCCCTGGGTCACAAATATGGAAATATGTTCAACTTCACTGTTAGATAAATGTATAATGAGGCAGAATAAGTTTTTGCAAAGTTTATTTCATTTAAAAAAGTTACTATGTGAATATACCCAATACAGGTATAGGTGGATGAAAATAACTGCTTTGGTCATTGTTGGAGCGAGAATGTGTTGGTAGACTTGCTTTGGAGAATGACGTTATGAAACATGCAAGGGGCCTTTAATCTGCTTATAACCTTTGGCTTGTAATTCTTCTAAGAATCTATTCTAAGCTGATAAACCTGAGTGGCCTCCCAGTAGAGGTTTATAGAAAAGATCATCTTATCATGTTGTTGTATTTGAAAGCCAAGCATCATCTAAGAATATAAATTCAGTTATAAGTTATACCATCTATAAGGTGACTTAAAACAATTAAGAAGCTGTGGATAATTTATAATAATATAGAAAAATTTTTGGTAAATGAGAAAGGATAGGATATAAAATGAGAAGTAAGAGATCGAATTGTTAGAAAAGCACAGGAAAAAAGTGCTAGAAGCAAATCTATCACAGTGGTAACCTTTTTGGGCATAAAACTGTGAGTGGTATATTTTCTTCTCTTTTCTAGGATTTTTTATTCTAAGCATATTTTCGGTAGAATAGAGAATAATTTTTAAATAATTCTGAGCTTTAATATTGTTTATGTTGGGAAACATGAAATTACTATAGTGCCTTTGCTTTTTTTTTTGCTTTTAGGCTGAACATTGGTATAGAAATATGCTACTGATAAATTAATTTGTCAAAATAAGGAAAACAAATTACTTATGTAAACATTTCCAAATATACTGTGTGGTGGATTGTATTTTTGTTCACTGAAATCTGCTTCCCCTCCCCGGGGGAGAATTTTACTTCCCTGCTTGTTAAAGTCAGGTCTGTCCATGTTCACAGAATGTGAGTAGAAGTGATATATATCAGTTTGAGGATAAAGCTTTAAAAATCAGTTTGTGCTTCATTATACCCTCTTTTTCTTTTGCCACAATGACTGACTGTTCTAGATAGAGGTCATTCCATCAGTCTGAATCTCAGAGTAAAGATGACATGGAGCACAAGAGGGACGTGTTTCATGAGTGAAAAATAAACCTTTGTTGTAAGTCACTGATTTTGAGGTCATATGTTACTGCAGCATAATCTTCCCTCTCCTCTCTGAGCATCATCTGAAATAGTGGATGGGAGAAATATTCAGAACAGGTATTATATTTTATTTTAGGTTTCTGAAAGTAGTAGTCTTTGGCTATGTTTTTAATTTAATCTTTATTTTTTTTAAAGATTTATTTAATTTGAGAGAGAGAGAGAGAAACTCTGCACGTGCCCACACAGCAGGAGGAGGGATAGAGGAGAGGGAGAGAATCTCAAGCAGACTCCCTGCCTAGCACGGAGCCCAATGCGGAACTTGATCTCACCACCCTGAGATCATGACCTAAACTGAAATCAAGAGTTGGCCGTCTAGCCAGCTGAACCCCCACCAGGCACCCCTCTTTGGCTATATTTTAGATCAGGGGTTAGCAGGCTTTGTTTAAAGGGCCAGAGCTTTGTGGGCCATGTACTCTCTTTGGGACCTACTCAGCTCTGTTCTTGTGGCCCTAGAGCAGCCCTAGACAATATATAAGTGAATGAGAATGGCTGTATTCCTGTAAATCCTGATTTAAAAAGGAGATCTGGCCCAAGGACCTTAGTTTGCTGACCCTGGTTTTAGACCACAGACTCAGAATTTGGGGTTAGAAGGAAATTTAAATCTTTAAGTTAATCCTTGTCTACGTGAGAATTCCTTTATCAATCAGTGTTGCTGAGATACTGACTGGCTACCACTCAGCCTCTTGCAGTGACTCCGGTGTGATGGTATATTTTCCTGGGAGGCAAGAGAGTTCATTTTCTAGCAGGTCTGATGGTTTTAGTGAGCTAAAATGTGCATCCCTGTAGCTTCCATCCAGTGGTCCTAGTTCTTTCTCTAAGACTCCAGAGCATAAGTTCAAACCCTGTCACGCACGTCCTCAGTGTGATCTGCATGCTAAATCACTCTACAGCTCTCAGACTAGATTATTCCTAGTTCTTTGAAAGTGTGCTTTCAACCCTGTGGCCACATCTCCCTCCAGGTCCTTAACTTTCTCATCATCTTTCCTCAGCTTCTTGGAATGTCAAAATTCTGCTTAGTTTCCAGGTTCAGCTCAATCAAATGTTGGTTGGCTCTCTGTTCCCACAGAACTTTTTTCTGATAGAATATCTTGTATTTTAAAAAAGCATTTGTGGAATCCTTACTAAATTCTAAGTGAGATGCTTGAAAATATGGGTACTGAGGATACACTCATGATTAAGGTTCCTGTCTCCATCGTAAGTTATATGTAATACTGTAAGTGCTGTTGGATGCCGAATTAAAGCTGCTGGTGGTTTTTGAATTGGGTATTAAATGCCAAAATACCTGAAAGGTTTTATAGTCTTAAAATTATTTAAGTATTTTTAAGTAGACTAAATACAGATAGATGAAACAAATACTCAAATATGTTATTTACTAGAAATGTCTTTTGCCTTTTGTTGTTAGGTTAAGTAGTTTCTACATAGACCTTGGAATATAACTTCCTTTAAATAGTTGAAAATGTTAATAGTTCTAATGTGTGTGAATCAGGATTTTCTCACTACTATGCTGGAAGGCAAAATGGTAATAAGTATATGTTACCGATTGAACTTCAAGAAGAAAGTCTTATATAATATTACTTTTATTTGTTTGATACTTGGATTTTTTTGGTTAGGGTTCATTTGAAATAGGGCTGCCATTTAAAAAATTCAAAGTCATAGTTTTAAAAATAGTTTAAATGTCTCCTTTTCTTCATTAAAGCAAAGCAGTTTCTTAATTTGTTTCCTTTGGTGTTTTATACATGACTGAAATATCACTTAATGCTTATTAGCCAGTCTGACTTGATTTTGGTATTTAGAGGATTCCTCCTGGTTGATTTTTACTGTACTTCTTTAATGAAGTTGGTCAGGGTCTAGCATATATTGTCCTAAATAGAATCAGATATTCTAGGCAGGTAGTCTCACCTCAGTAAAGCGCAGCAGAACCATCCCCACTCATGGTCTTCCCTCTGTATGTCCACGTTGTTTGAATTCATTATTTTGAGGGAAAGGAGGTAGAGTTAATTAGAAAAAGGCAAAGAGCTTAGTCATTTGAGACTTCTATGTCCTGTGTTGCCATTGTACCAGTTCTCCTACATACTAAATGGTGCAGTTGTTTTAAAATAAAATGTGGAACCTCAGTTTTCACTGTCAGATTTTTCTTATTGAGGTGTTTTTTTGGCCCAGATTACTTTATCTCTTGTTCAAGTTAATTGTCCGCCCTCTGTCACCCAGAAGTGAAACCACCTCTGTTCTTAAGTCCTGAATTGAAATATTGTGCAGTCTAGGGCTGAGAACATAGTCCCACAGCAGGCGCTAACTTCCCTGTAGGTAGGCACTGACTCTACAGTCACTAGGCTTTTGGTAGTCTTTGCTGAGATACCACCATTGTCTTTAGGAGATACATTGTTATACGTTTGCAAAGCTTTCTTTCCAAGATATTTGTAAAATTCTTAAATTGTACAATCCTATTCCTGAGAAACACAGTTTAGGTGAAGAATTTTCTTGTTGATCAGTTGCTCTTTGTTGGAAGTTGTGTTTTGTCAATGAAGGATATATAGATGCACATAGAAAAGAAAGGAGTATATTTTTAAGCTTGTTTTAGAACCCAATTTTAGATTTATTAAAACTTGAAATCGTTATTATTTTACAGGCCTTTTATTTCAAATCGGTCTGCTTCATGGTTTTACTTTGGATGAAATATTTCTAGTAAGTTTTCATGTAGCAAATACCACTTCTCCAATTAAAATGGCAAAGCTTTAAAAAGTTTGGAAAAGTTGGAGGCGCCTGGTGGCTGAGTCTGTTGAGTGTCCTACTCTTGGTTTCAGCTCAGATTATGACCTCAGGGTCCTGGGCTTGAGTCCTACATCACACTCTGCGCTCAGCATGGAATCTGCTTGAGGATTCGCTCTCTTCCTCTGTGCCCCCCACCCAAAATAAATAAAATCTTTTTAAAAGCTTGGGAAAGATGATTGAATGTTGCTGACTGGCTTTATAAAGAATTTTTATTCTGCAGATGGCTCCCTTTATTTTCATTGATCTTTTTCTGAAACTTTTTTTCTGAAGTATGGAATGTAGATTTTCTTATTGAGTGGCTGTAAGCTGGAATAGGAGCATGGGAGCAGGAATCAAGGCTTGGATTTTATTTTAATTCTAGGTCTTTGTCACTTATTAGCTAATCCCATCTCTTAAAGCTGTGAGATTTTCACGTTTCATCTATTTTCACAAGCATCTCTAAAGTGGTATTAGTAATAATAATGTTCTGCCAAGCTCTTACAATTAAAGGTTTTGCAGAATTGAAAATTAAATGTAAATAAAATTACAGACATAGTAAAATTCAAGTTAGTATATGAATGATATTTTGCTTAAACTAAATTCCTATTTACGATACAGATGTGGTACTAACTGGTACATTGTATATTCTTTTGTGTTTAGCATGGCTGTCAAAATGTGATTTGCTTTTTTTTTTTTTTTTAAGTTTTGATTGTGGCATATTACACATAAAGTTTACCACTTTATTTTTAAAGTGTACAGTAGTGTTAAGTATAGCCACTTTGTTGTACAACCAATCCCCAGAACTGCTTTATCTTGTAAAACTCCGTATCCATTAAATAACTCTCCATTTCCTCTTTCCCCACCCCCCCTCCCCTGGCAACCACCTTTCTACTTTATGTTGCTGCGAATTTAACTATTTAAGATACCTCAAAGAAGTAGAATATACAGTATTTGGGTTTTTTGGTCACTAGTTTATTTTATTTAGTGTAATAAATGGCTCAAGGTTCAGGTTATAGCATGTATTAGAACTTGCTTTTTTAAGGCTGAATAATGTATCATTGTATGTATATACCACATTTGTACATGACATTTAAAGCAATCCGTGACAATAGCACCAGTACCTTCATAACAAAACCTGGACATTGAAACCCTGTGGCAATGCTTTAGTTAGGAAATGGTTATGCAAATAATCCAAAAATCCCCACATGTTTTCTTGTAAGAATAGTACTGAAATGAAGTTAATAATCTCACACAGGACTTGTGATGCCAAGACTATACTGTTTATTCCAGTGTTGGAATCACTGGTGGTGAGGAGTAAGTGAGATAAGGTATATCAAGGACCTTCCTGGAATAGGCCCTAAATTCCTGTCAGTTTTCTTTCCTCAGTTTTTTACCTGCTTTTGGGTATAAAGCAGCAATGACAGTTTTATTTTGCTCTGCAAAGCGGTGGATGTTTTTATTTGTTTTTGTTTTCTTTTGTTTTTTAATTTATTTATTTGACAGCACAAGAAGGGGGAGCGGCAGGCAAAGGGAGAGGGAGGAGTAGGCTCCCCACGGAGCGGAGAGCCTGTTACCGGGCTCAATTCCAGGACCCGGAGATCATCACCTAAGCCAAAGGCAGATGCTTAACCACTGAGCCACCCGGGCGCCCCAATTTAAATAATATTGACATATATATTGGTGCTACTAGAATGGACAGATTTGTCTACTGACCATGGGAAAGAAAAAAAATGGTATTTTCAAGTTTTATTATGTATATAAATTTACCCTTGTTATTTGGTTCAGTAAACATGTATTGAGAGCACTTAGCTCTTTGTAATAGGTTATGCCAAATATTACATATCTCTTAAAAAGCATATTTTGTTAAATATAATGGCTTAGGGAAACTGGCATCTAATCTTAAATTTTTGTATCAGATATTTAGAATTATTGTTAATAAAAATGACTGTCAGATTGCTTTGTCATAGAGGAAATTTTCTGAGCATATTGATCCTGTGTCATGTTTCAAACCACCACTGCATTGGCTCAGTAGAGAAGCTGCAAATGAAAAAAGTAGACTGGTTATGCTTTTTTTTCAAGTGCCTTAATCTTCTGTACCTGTATTTTAATGGACAGTTTGGGAATTGATGTAGGCGTTTTGGGATGTATGATTCTACACACATAGATAAACATAAATATATAATACCTACATATTTGTAAATGAAAACATTGACAGTATTGCTTGTTGAGGTATTAATAGAAGTGAAGACCCTTTAAGTCTGCCTTCTCACAAATATTGTTAGCATATAGTAGGATCAGGTATAGAACTTTGGTTACAGAGGATAAACTCAATTGAGCAGAGAATCTGCTAAAACATAAAAGGTGGTTTATTTTAACTGGGTCATCAAGGCACTATTACTGACATTTTGATGGGTTGTAGAGTTGGTTTTATAATACTGACTTTTTTTTCTTTCTGTGATGGCATTTAATGTTATGGAAGCTGCTGGTAATTGAATATGAGGCAGGGATAGAAAATTTGTCTGGAAGCCAAATAGATTCATAGTAGTTTAGGTCTGAAAGGAACCTTGGAAGTCATTTGCTCCAGTCATCCCATTTGACCTCTGTCACATTAAACCATAAAGATAGTAGAAACTAGTTAATTTTGGCAGAGCTAGACTGAACTCAGCACTTTGATTTCCAGTTCACTGTGTATCCCTTGTACCGCATATTTTATGTTGGCCACAGTGAGACAGTATTTGCTTTTAAGGGCTTGCTATTACTTGACCTTCAACTAGCTGAATTTTATACCTGTTAAAATATGCAAGACATTGTGGCTTATTAGATAATCAAGATATGTGACTCAGTGACTTACTTTTTCCGATGTCTTGCTAATGTACGTACTTTTTTAAATCATTTACATTTTCCTGCTTTGCTTTCTCTCACAAACTTGTGAAATAGTCTTCAAATTTTGTTTCCTGGAGATAATGGTTTTAGTACATAGAATTATACAGTAGCTTTGTAAGGAATCTTAAGTATCATCTAGTTTAGCTTCTCATTTTGTAAAGAGGAAACTGAGGCTAGGCAGGATGAGTCCGTTCTCCAAGATGTTACAGCTTTTCAGTGTCACGCTCCAGCTGGAAACCAGGCCTTTCTATCCACTGTAGTGTTAAGGTTGATCAGTGTACGAGGGAGTGGAGACAGAAACTTGGACCTGAATTGTGGCTATCCCACCAACTGTGTGTGACTTTGGAAAGTTACCTTAATGTCTTTGATCTTTTGTTTTTCTACAAATTAATCTGCCTAAAGGTGATGCTATTTCTAAGAAGCCTTAAATGCATTGATGAATAATAATTTGCGTGTTGAAAAATTTAGTGTATCTTCAGGGAAATCATTCAGTTGGCTTATGTGCCTTTAAAAAAATGTTTTGTTAGACCTGGTGCTTTTTTTTTTTTTTTTTGGGAGCCGCTGAACCTCAGAGACACTCTTCTTTATAGGATCTTCACCAAGATGTCGTTGGTAATCTTTGGTAATGATTTTTGTTGGTGATTAACTTTTTTATATCCTAATATATTTAAAAGTAATATGTTCAGTGAAGATGTCTAATGACAGTTGAGGAATTTTATCTGTTTGAATTGGTCTAGTTGGCTTACCTTGATTAACTTTGTTTATACTAATATGGAAAATGAAGTGGTTATTAGATTTCTAAAAGCTTTTTTAGTTCTGACATTCTCTAGAGGGTAACGCCTAGAGGGTTGCAAAGATTTGGGGGATAAAATTTCTGAGTATTCTTTTTTGTTTTGATTTTTCATTTTTTCTTATCCTTGTTAGTACATCAAGGACTTTCTTGATGGAAAAGAAATCTCTTGTGTGGGTCACAAGAGAAGGACTTATAGGTGGGATTATATATTGAAAAAATTTACTGGGGCGCCTGGGTGGCTGTGGGTTAAAGCCTCTGCTTTCAGCTCATGATCCCAGGGTCCTGGGATCGTGCCCCACATCGGGCTCTCTGCTCAGCAGGGAGCCTGCTTCCCCCTCTCTCTGCCTCTCTGCCTACTTGTGATCTTGCTCTCTCTGTCAAATAAATAAATAAAACCTTTTAAAAAAAAAAGAAAAGAAAAAATTTGCTGATTTATAGGTAGAGAACAGCCTTAGCTAGCCATGGAGGTTTTTTCCTTTCTGCTTTTGGGATAAGAGATGGTAACAATAATAATGATGCTGGTAATAGCTGTCACATATTTCTTACTGTGTGCATGGCACTTTTCCTAGCAATTTATAATTTTTAACTTGGAGGCAGTATTATTCCTGGTTTACATATGAGAAAAGTGAGGCCCTGCAAAGTTAAGTAACTTGCTTGAGGTCCACACAACTTAGCAAGGGATTGAGTTAGGATTTGTAACCACTCAGTCTCGCTCTGGGCCCTGTGCTATATTAGGCCAAATTTGTTGAGTTACTGAATAAATATTTCGAGAATTGAAATGGTAATAGTACTTACACTCCACTTTTGCTAAAGGGGTGAAAGCTCCAGGCAGCAGGCTTTGATGCATGGGAGATGCCAGTTAATTCAGTAAATTTGTACTGAATACCTGCTTTGTCCCAGACATACGGAAGTGAATGAAACAGACAAGGTTCCTGCCCTCAAGGTGCAGGGTGCTCAAGGGGGAAATCCGACAGCAAACAAGTAAACAAATAGGGTAATTTCAAATTGTTACCAGTAATAGGAAGAAAATTCCCTGATGTAGTAGATTGCAGGGATGGAGTTCCACAAAGCATAGTGTCCTAGAGATTTCGTGGGATTGGAAACTGTCCCACAAACATTTTTCCCTAATTAGCCCACATCTGCTGAATTTAAGAAGAGTGTTAAAACAACAAAAAAAATAAATTAATTGTGCAAATCTGCAGAGCTGTTTATTTTCTTTTGAATTGGTAATTGGGAGTATGTTCTATTGTTGAAGAAATAGAGCCAGAGAGAAATACTATTTTAAAAATATCAAAAAGCTATGAAAATGAGGGCAGCCACCAGCCACTGTGCATGCCAGGCTGTTTGGGCTGGTGGAGTGGTTCCTGGCTGCTGTCCTTAGTGCATTATTGGCAATTCTGAGTTTGAAAAGTTAGGACTTGGACCTGAATTGTGTCAGCGTATGTGTTGTCTTCTACCATTTTTTGTAGGTCTAGGGCAGGATCCTCAAGTCATACATTACTTGAAAGGAGTTCTGCTTTCATACTTTATTCTAATAATGGTTTTTATATTGAGTACTTTCTGTGTGCCAGACATAACTTATTTGTAAAGAACGGAGGAAACTTAAAGGACTCAAGTCCTTGTTAAACCCAGGTTGGTCTGACACCAGAGTTCATGTGATCTTACTTTTAACTAGACTGGTTTTTATGGTTCTCTTCACACTGAAGAATATGCAGGAGTTTGCAAAATTGAACTTGAGGGAGCCTCCTTAATTTCATCCTGTAGGCCAGTAAATTGTCCAGGTTTTCCAGTTCCAAATTTCTGCAGTAATTTGATTTCAGAGAGCAAGTAGTAGACGGGCCAGTGCTTTTACACATATGTGTAGACAAAGGTAATGTGTTTTGTCAGCCCCTTTACTGTTTAAATCATTGAATACAATTAGAATTGGTTTAGGAAAATTGTAGATTAACTTGTAAATACTTTTTTTGCATTTCCTTGCTCTTTATTGGATTTAGTGTCCATATTATTACATTGTATTTATAGCCTTTAATTTGGTACTTTATTCTATCATGCCAGCCACATTTCTTAATCTTAGCAAAAGAAAATAAGTAAATGCTGGATACTTAGTATTAAAAAAAAAAAAAAACTATGTGAAATATCCTAGTTTTTTTATGTTGATTATATGTTGAAGATATTGAAATAATTATGTTTTGGATCTATGAGGTTAAAAATATTAAAATTAATTTTACCTTTTACCATGTTTAGTAAGCTTCCAAGAAAATTTTAAATTATATATGTGACTTGCATTTGTGGTTGACATTTTATTTTTATTAAGCAGTTCCAGTATGTGCAATCAGTAACATCAAATGAATTCTATACTATAAGAATTTACCCAAGAATTGACCAAACCTGTTATATCTAAATGTGCTTTGTTCATTTTGTTCTCTTCGTCTGAAGATTTAAGCTGTCCTAATTATATAGTTACTATAATAGAAGTGTTTGTTTAAGTACTGGGATCTGTATTGCTTGGACTTAAGAAAAATCTGTTGTTTGGATAACAAAGTAGATATAAGCCTCCTGTGATGTCCCCTCCCCCCACCCTGGGGTACAGCTGTTTTGAGGAAGGTGTAATTTAGAGCTTTCATTAGTTTAATAGGTGGAAGAAACAAGTTTTTGAAAATAATTAGTTTAATGTGATGCTAGTAATACTGGTCATAACATAACTTCAGTGAGTCAGACTTTTTATAGGAAAGCATAAACCACACTGATTCTTGTTTAAGATATTTTTATATAGTTTTATTAATAAAAAATAATTTGAGGGATGTGTAGGCAGCAAGGAAAAATAATTTGAAACAAAATTGAAAAAATGATGTCTCTGCATTTTTTATATTGGTGAACTTTATTTTTTTGGCGTTAGTGCAAGTTCATACTAAGAAACTGAGTAATTCTAACTTTTTAAAAATAAGAACTATTAAGCTTCATAGGAGTAAAGTCTGTTAATAGCCCTACAGTGAATCTGCTCATAGTAAGTATGAGCACTTTAACTAACTGTCTACTATTGTATTACTCTGAAGGAGCTGTAGGATTAATTGGGTTCTCTGTAAACTGATCTATAAATGATTTTATGGTTGTTAATTTTTTAAAACATAAGATACCAATATCAAGGTCATGTAGCTAAAATGTACTCAGAAGTTTTAAAATGTCTGCTCTGTTAGTACTGTTTGATTCATTATGTGAGGTCCCTAACTGCTCTGGGCATCTCTTAGCAGTAGGTACTTCTTTATTGGTGGACTGTCTTCAGCAGGAAAGAGGATGTGGTAAAAGCAAGATAGCATTATCACTTTATAACTCACCTCCCAATTTTGTTCATTGGCGACACAGCCCAGGAGGAAGTGGATCAGTGATACATTCTTTAAGTTAGACTTTTTAAGGGGTTATTCAGCTAGGGCTTTACTTATATATTAAAGTCTTAACATATTTTAATATGAATTTTACAGATCCTTCTGCTGAGGAATTGAGAAAGCTAATGATGTTGCACGGAGGGCAATACCATGTGTATTATTCCAGATCCAAAACAACACACATTATTGCCACAAATCTTCCAAATGCCAAAATTAAAGAATTAAAGGGGGAAAAAGTAATTCGGCCAGAATGGATTGTGGAAAGGTAAGTTTAATTTTTAATTGATGTTTTAAAAATTGGAATACTTTTTATATTATAAACACTTACCTCACTTAACATGGCCTCTTCAGGGTGAAAAATAATGTCTTAAACAACACTGTTGTACTCTTTAACCTCACATTGACATTGATAATTTAGGTAACCTAGTATGTTAGTGTTCTTGCAGCCTCAGCTACCAGGAATTAGGGGAGATGACCCAGGTAAGCAGCAGGAAGCAGTGATGGGAAGGGGTTGGCTAAGCATAGTGTTCATTCAGCAAATGTTTGTACATCTCTGATGGGCTATCTACTTGGGAAATAATCAGTGAAGCAAACAACCTTTCCCTACCCCTTATGTTCCGTTGAAGAAAGCATAATAAAACAATATTCTTAGTATATGAGTAAATTATATGTTAAAAGTTAATACCTGCTAAGGTGATAAAAGGTCAGGATATTGTGGACCTGGTGTACTGGGAGAGGGGACAGAGAGGAAGAGCAGTTTGCAGTATTATTAATATCGTTTTTCAGTTGTTACATTATAGTTTTTCTATTGTTGTTTTGGAATTGATGTTGTAAATCAGCAGCCATTCATACTAACTCCCTAAATTTAAATATGTCATCTGAACCTTGGTGATGAGCCATAACTTAAGTGGTTTATATTTTGAAATAATATGTAATATATATGAGTGTTTGCTAGATTTATGAAAGTTAAAAAAAAAAATATTAAAGTCCTCATTTGTAAAAGAAAGCTTACTATTGAGATACTATGACTAGGTGAGAACTAGAAATAATTTGTGCGAACTGTCTAGCACAGTGCTGACCCATAGTTAGGGCATATAATATATGAGAAGTTCCTTTGTTATTTTATTTCTATTCTATAAACATTATCAAGTATTGGAAAATTAATACCAAAATGTCAAAAGTACATTTTTAAAAAGTGCATTTGGCTTCCAGAAAGCCAAATGTATCTTACAGATTAATGGTTTTTAAAACCTTGGGGGATTAAATTGGATGGCCCATCCATGGAACATCTTATTGATTCCTTTTGCTATTTTGTCATGACCTGTCCCTTCATTACATAGGATCATTGAACATGGCTTTTAACTGTGTATCTCCTTAAAAAAGGAGCTGTGCAGTTTTCAGTTTAAGAAGTTAGTATCATTCCAGAGTTGGGCTGTATGGTGTCATGTACAGACAGTCCTGTCATCGTGCTAGGTCTAGAATTGGATCTGAGGATATTAGTCTGACTTTGGAGGGAATGGGAGAGATCCATAGATACTGGGCTGAAAAAGGTGCTTGCTGGGTAGAACTTGATTTGCTTAGAAAAAAGTAGTTTTCATTACAGCTTTTTTTTTTTTTTAAATACCTGTTAAGTGTCTGCCTTTGGCTCAGATCATGATCCCAGCAACCTGGGATCGAGCCCCACCCACATCGGGCTCCTTGCTCAGCGGGAAGCCTGCTTCTCCCGCTTTCCTTACTTGTATTTCCTCTCACACTGTCTCTCTCAGTCAAATAAAAAAATAAAATCTTTAAAACAAAAAACCTAATCTTCCGTTTTGCCCTAAATACAACTAGAGAGAGAATACAATCGAAAAAGCAACTTTTGGCAGTTATAAGTTTTAAAGTTGACTTGAACGGATTTTATTTCAGTTTGAAGTTGGGCTTAATCATTTATTTTTAAATAACTGATTATATGGCCTGTTTGCTTCATTTTATATATGAAAAGGCAGAGCTAATAAGGCTAACTCACCCAAGAATAGTAGGATTCAGAATCCAGATTTTTCTGACTCCTGTTTAGGTCTGCTCTTTGCCACTTAATTAAGCTTATTATAAATGAATTGGCCCATGCGGAAATGGATCAGCCTGGGCATAAGTCTTAATACATAAAATAAATGCCTGGTGTCTATGTGTCCTAGCGTGGAATCCTTCTGGGCAATCACAGTACTGTTTTCCTTCATACTCTAATCCCAATCTTGTTCATCTCTTCTTAGTAGTGTTTTTATGAAAAAAAAAATTTTTTTTTTTAAATTTTATTTATTTGACAGAGAGAAACACAGCGAGAGAGGGAACACAAGCAGAGGGAATGGTAGCGGGAGAAGCAGGCTTCCCGCAGAGCGGGGAGCCCGATGCGGGGCTCGATCCCAGGACCCTGGGATCATGATCTGAGCCGAAGGCAGACGCTTAACGACTGAGCCACCCAGGGGCCCCATGAAATTTTTTATACTTAAAATTTTAAACATTATTTAGTTATTTAATGGATGGTACGTGACATCTTTGTTTTCTTGTTTTTAGTTTGAGCAGTTTAAAAAGCAACTAGTCACTTCTAAGTGTGTGGGGTGATAACTTTGCTTTGATTAGAATTCCCTAATGTCTTGTATGTGCCATTAAACAAACCTCAGTTAATGCAGGCATGATTTTAGGGCCATCACTTCTAAGAGGCAGGGGAGTCCTTTAATGGAGAAGCCTGTGTGCATTGGTTTTAGGTAGATTATTTTACTGAAACCTTTGCCTGGCAAATCTTACACTTTTATATAGTATATTGTAAATTAGGGATTTTCAAATTTTTGTCATAATCCTCTTCAGACAATTTAATGTTGGGATTTGAAGGATAGAATAGTTCATGAGAAGGTGTTGTGATTTACCCCACTGCCTCCTCAAGCCTGACAGTGCCATGGAGCACAGTTCGAAAACACTGTCCTCAAAGTTATTAAAAGCTAATTTTGTTTTTGTTGTTCTTCCTTTTGTAGCAGGGGACCCTGCCTCCTCTGGGTAGGTTCCCACATGGGTCTACTGGCAGTGAGAAGTGATGATTGTTGCAGTTCATGCCAGCTCATCAGGGTCTCCTGGTGGCGATGACTGGTTGGTTTCCAGTCAGATTCTGCCCTTTCTTTTTAAGCTCCCAAACAAAAAATGTTAGCACATTTGTTAGGTATTTAGGATACTACAAAGAGTTCATACTTCATATGGGCTAAAGCATTGTTTCTAAGTGTGTTTACTATTCATACTAGAGTGCTTATTCAGCTCACTTAAAGTTGTGATTTTATGTCATGATTTTCATTTCTCTTGTGTTTTTATATCTTGCCTCAATTTATTCTTCATAGAAAATGTATGACTCTAGTTTCTGGTATAGATTTGGCTTTTTTTTTTTTTTTTTTAATTTGGTGTCATTTATGTTTTCCTCTCACAGTACCACGGAGTTTTTACAAAATTATTTGTACTTGGCTACCTAGCCAAGAGACACATTTCAGACCCCCCCCCCTCCCCCGCCACGACTTTTAGGTAATATTGTATCAGAAAACATATTCTTGGTCTTCAGGTGTTTAAGAATGAATGGTTTACTCTCAGTATCTGTAGTAAGAAAACATTCTGTACCCTATAGGAGAAAGTGCAAGAAGTTGTATACATATTTTCATAGCTATTTATTTCCCTTCCTGAGATCATAGTGTGGAAACTGGGAATCCTCCTCCATTTTAGTTACTCTGTAAATGCTTTATATGTGAAATGAGATTTGAGAAAGTCTTGATGATTCTTTATGAATTGTTTGAGGGGGAATTGTGGTAAATATTAAAGTCATTATGATTAAAATATGTAAACTGCATGCAGTTTTGTCATCCTGCTCTATAGTTATTATTTTCCCCCTCATGTAAGGTTGTTGGCCACTAACTTTATTTAAGGTTCAAATGAGTGTCTTTTCATGGATAGAATGTCTTACTCTTAAGTGTTTAAGGAAGATTATGTTGCATTAGAGCCACTAAACCGGAGGGAGAAGAAATAAACTAAGAAAAGAGGTGGCTCATTTTTAGTGAAAAACTCCCATCATTCAGATGTTGATTTTTTCATGAAGCTTGTTTTCCCCAAGTACTGAACACTTAAATTAGTGTTACTTTTTTTTTGTTTCAGCATCAAAGCTGGAAGACTGCTCTCCTGCATTCCCTATCAGCTGTACAGCAAGCAGTCCAACATGCAGAAAGGTCTCACCTTTACTCCTGCGTGCAAAGCTGAGGAACCTGGGCCAGGTCCAAGCAGTGTAGCCAAACAGCTCAACAACAGGGTGTAAGTTGGTCTACATTGAGGAAGGCTGCAAAGCTGGGCTTTAGCAGTGCTTACAGCCCTTGGTTTGCTGAAGATAGAAACAAACACAAAACCTGGCCATTCATCTATGTTAAACATGTTCAAATATGTGTGTGGGTATCTTACCTAAAAATTATTTTTATTGTGAAAGTTTCACAAATAAAATATAACTAAGAAAGCTTTCCCAGTCATTCTAGAGTCCCATGTTAAATTAATGGATCTTAAATTATTATAACTAAAATTTCCCGTGGATTTTCCTGAAAGTAATTCTTTTCATAGAAGTAATTTGCTCTGGAATGTTGCTTTCTCAGAAAACTGAACTAACTGTGCCAGGTATATACATAATGAAAATGTTAACATTTCTAGATGGTTTTTGAAAAATTCCAAATTTATAGCAAGTTTACATGTGTAAATATTTTTGTATCAGTAAAAATTTAGTTGGTGACTCTCATTGTTATGGTTAGAGGTAACTCTAGACTTGAGTCCATGTGGCAGGTTTTAAAAAATATACTGATTAAGGTCTAATTGTAATAATCTTGGGTAATGTGGTTTCATGACTAATTGGTGTGTTGCCTTAACGTGTATGTAAGGTGGTTCATTATCAGTAGCCTTCTCCTTATTAAATTTCTCACTTTGGGAGTTGGATATATTTTTTTTTGAAGGCCAGGAGTCTAATTAACCTAGGGGGATCTGACGTCTCTACCTTCTGTAGTTTTTGTTACTGTTATTTGTTTTTTAGCTTGTGTTCACTTACAATCATATTCCCATGTTTTTCACATTACCTGACACTTTTGATTTTTTTTACCATCAAGGTATACAACAAATAATATCAGAAAGTCTTTCTGAATGCACAACTTTATATCTTTTTCTTACCCACACTAATAAAAATAGAAAATAATGTTTTTTTAAAAAATTCTTTGTGCCAATTTTAGCAAGCATTTACCCTATTAGATTGTATTTTTTAATACATGTATACTTTTGCCTAGTTAATGTTTATTACCAGTGATAGATTTCCACTACAGCTACTTCATGAATATCCATTTGTCCAGGCTGAAAAACTGTAGTAGAGAAAGCATGTTTATTAGCAATGTGTTTTTTGCCAATATATGCAGTTCTATTGCATATGTTGTTAGTATATGTGTAAAGAATCTTTACTATTTGTGACACAGAAAAGTAGACGTCAGGCTTCTCTGATTTCACTTTTGTTGCTCTCTGTGATCTTTATTTTTTGGTATATTCAGTACATTTTATAAATTCCTTTGAAATTCTTTTTATGTGACTTCTTGTTTTCTTGCTTTCTCTTTATTTCAAGGGCAGGACATGTAACAGATTAGGTTTTCTTTTTTCCTTTTTTGTTTCCTGTTGGTCATCGTTTTCCCTTTCACTGGCATGATCATCTGTGAGGATTGGACCTAATCAGAGTTGGCTGACATATTCCATGAGATGGTTCAGCCAGACAGAGCCAACCCAGAAATGGGTGGTAATGTTTTGCATCTGGCTCATGTGTGACTTCTCTGTGTATTCAGACTGTTGTTACTAATATATCATGTTGGTATGAGGATGAGGGACTTTAGGTTAAACCTAGTGATACTGTGGTAACCTCACCAGTGCCTGAGTGCCATGTATTAGGCAACCTTCTTTGGAGCTTGAACTGTAATTGGATTAATGCTGTGGGTGTTTCTCAGTGGAATAAATTACTGTTCTGTAATTCAGGTTTTTGTATTTGTTACTTAGTTTTTGTGAATGAAAATTAATTTTGTCTTTATTAAAGAGCATTACCAAGCAAATATCTAGTGGAGTCACAGTGTGAATTTAGCGGAACATTTGTCATAGGTCCTGCATTTAAAAACTTTCATCAGGAAAGTTGGTCCAGATTGCCTTGAACCACCCTGGCATCTGAATATCTTTTTTTAGAAGTGAAATGCCATTTCCTCTGTTAATAAGCTAGTGTCCTCATTGTTCTAGGTATATTTTTTCCTGAATTACCCATACACCTTAACCTGATTCTTAACTTTTTATCTACTCATGCAACAATTGGCCGCGTTAATGGATTAGTACATATAGTTTGTTGGTCTTCCTGAATGAAACTAACTGGCCCTAGGATTGTAGCAGTATTTGATTTAATGTGTTGAACAGTGCCTTACATAAAACTAGTAATAATCATTCAAATAAAGTGTCTTACCCATTTTTATGGGAGCTTTTTAATTGAGTCCCATAATTTATTGACTCCCTAGTAAATGCCAGACACTGTACTTCAAACTGGATATTTAGAGATTACAGGTTCCATTTAATTTTTAGTGGGAAAAGTAAATGAAAATAGTTTTTATTTTTCTTCCATCTGAGATTCCATTGTATTTCTTCGGAGTGTTTGAAGTTTGAAAAAAAAAAAAACCCTAAAAAACTGTTTATGTTCTAGAATTTTCCTACTTAGTTTGCTACTTTGGTTTAGCTAGGAATTATCTTTTGTTGGAAGAGAAAGAATATAAAATTTATGGCTTAATTTTTCAGAGAAATATTGAAGTACATTTCTCCAAGATCATGTTTACATTAAAAATTGTTTTTTAGCCTGATAGTCTCACATTAATTGAAATTAAATCTTCTTTCCTGCCGTAGAAATCACATAATTAAGAAGATTGAGACAGAAAATGAAGTCAAAGTCAATGGAATGAACAATTGGAATGAAGAAGATGCAAATAATGATTTCAGTTTTACGGAGCTGGAGCAGATCTTTCCAGGAAAGAAACAAAATGGAATTCCACATCACGGAGACAACGCTGCCATTTTTAATGGACACACTCCCAGCTCTAATGGTGCCTTAATGACGCAGGATTGCTTGGTGCCCATGGGCCACAGTGTTGCCAGCAGGCTTTCTCCAGACTTTGCCCGGGAGGAGGAGCAGGCTGAGAGGAGCAGCACTGACTTCAGAGACTGTGTTGTGCAGCAGTCGCAACAAAGCACTAGAAACACAGATACTGTGCGGGATCCACATAGAACTAATTCCTTCTCCTCATCGTCTTTGCACAGTAACAGTAAAATAAATGGTGCTCACCACTCTGCTGTTCAGGGGCCTTCAAGCACAAAAAGCACTTCTTCAGTACCTACTCTTAGCAAGGCAGGACCTTCAGTGCCATCCAAACCCTCAGATTGCAATTTTATTTCAGACTTCTATTCCCGCTCGAGACTGCATCACATATCAATGTGGAAGTGTGAATTGACTGAGTTTGTCAATACCCTGCAAAGACAAAGTAGTGGTATCTTTCCAGGAAGGGAAAAGTTAAAAAAAATGAAAACAGGCAGGTCTGCACTTGTTGTAACTGACACAGGTAGATACTAAAATTGTTTTCTTAAGAAACAATCATACTTGACCATTTTGTTCTTAAGCTGTCATTGGTATTTTGATAGTACTAAGCTCTCATAACATACAAGTCTTTAGGAATATCAGGATATGTGAGTTACAGTAAGCCTAGCAGATTATAGAAAGCTTTCTTGTTTATTAAAGTATCTTTTACAAATTTAGATTTAAATGTTGGCAACTGCATATTTTTAGGTAACTTAAACAGTAACAAGGTTGAGATTCTGAGCATTCATTCTTCATATAGACTTTGTCAGTTGTTGAAGTTTTGAACTGTGTAAAATATTACATGTGTTCTATTCAGTGCATAAACTCCTGTAAGAATAAATTGGCTTGGCAAGAGTAACTGTTAATTCCAAAAGCTGGCATCCTAATGATTTTTAAATTATTAAATAACTGACATAATAGTTATTGTAATTATAGTGGTAAACTTGTAGTGAGAGTAAGTATTTTCACATAAAAGTAGATGGGTTAATTGTATTTTGTTTTTTAATACTTGTCTTCAGAAGCAAACAAAACCAACAATTACAGGCTATATTTCTGTGCAGTCAATATTGATTAGCATCTGCTTTGAGGTTTGCGGTGCTTTTTACAGAATATATGGTTTTGTTTTATTTTTTGGAGAGAGATCTCAGATTATCTAATAGTACCCCTGAACTTAATAGCTGTGGAAACTGAGGTCCGGAGGGAAGCTCATGGTTCTGTCCTAGAAAGTGATAAATCTTTTTTTCCATGTGGGTTTTTTTCTGTTATGTTTTGTTGTGTTTGATTTATTCCTATATGCTTTCTGTTTCTTATGAAATATTTCAGAGTAATGTCATAGGTATTAGATTATCCATACATCATCCCTTGACCTAATATGGTGAAGGTCATTTAATTTTGAAAGCTTCAAAGAACTATTGCAAATTAGTTTCATAAATGGGAATAAAATGATAAATTTTTATAGTGTAGGAAAGCATTCAATAGGTATATGGTATGTGCATTCTGTACTACTTGAATATTTAAAGCAGTTATTTTGGGTTGCTTACCTTATGTTTATATAGTACTTCTATACAGTAGAAATATGATTAAGTTTTATTTTATAAATCATTTCTTGAGATAAAACAGGGGAGAGAAAGGAAGTGCATGGCTTTGGGGTTCGGTAATATAGCCTGAATCTGAATCCTGGCTCTGCCACTCCTACACTGAGGACCACGGGCCACTTAGTTCACCTCTCTGGGTCTCAGTTTCCTCTTCACAGTGGCGCGAGAGGGTAGTCCCCGGTGCCTACCTCATGGGCTTCTGTGCTTAGGGAAGATGACATGAACAAAGGCTTGGTGCCTCACATGTAGTAAGAACTTGGTAAATGCTTTCACAGTCACAATTTGGTAAATGGAGTAGTCTGAACCTTTGGGGAGTAAAAATGTAAGTTTTGGGAAATCTATCATGAAGATCTACCTTCAGTATTAGTATTCTTTATCAGCACAAAACTCCTTTATGAGATTAGAACTTTTATAAGTTCAGGGCTCTTATTTCCAAGACTTGTGTACCTTGGACCAGGACCAGAGAAAAGGGCTGTGGCTGGATTGGTTAAAATAACCCTGATAAATCAAAATATGTAGCTCAAAGGGATTAGAAGGCAGAGTCTTTAGAAGACACTCAGCTTTATCTTCTTGAAAGCGGCATACATGCTTCAGGGCTGATTTTTTAATAGTGTTTAATGGTCTAAGGAGTAAAGTTCGTATACACTTACCCCCCCCCCCACATATAAATTATATATATTCACACACACACACACACACAGATTTATGTGTAGATTTTTTTTATAGACTTTACTCAATATATCTAGGGCAACAGTGTGATGGCTTGAGGGCTCAAATGAGACCACCTGGAGTTGATGACCAGCTCAGCCAGTAAGACCAGCTTCTTACTGGCTGCATAATACAATTATTAACATAACATAATATTAATCTGTAAAATGGGCATAATAAGATTACTTATCTCAGCATTGTTGTGAGAATTTAAATACACATTAACCTCTTACAATAGTGCATGACATGAGACAATAACAGTAGCAATTTTTGCTTTTTTTTTTTTTTAAATCAGAGAACGTTTGTAGACTGCATGGAATACATCATCAATATTATCTTTTAAAGTTCCTTAGCTCCGTGTAACTAAATATTTGAAAACACTTTTATACATTTTAATGAAATCTTCTGCACAGAAATAACTCTAAGATAAGCATTTAGACATACTATGGATTAAAGACTTAGTTATTAGAATATAGGTTAGGAAAACATGTTATCTTCGTAATTCCAGATTATGCTTGGAAACTAAATGTGTATCTCTGGATTACTTTTAGAGCAAAAGAAACTGACTTTTGACATCTCTTGAGGTGGTAGAAATGGTCTGTAATAGCTTCTGTATTTTTTTTTTTTTTTTGAGGCTTCATTCTAATTATAGGCACTTAAAAATACATTTTTTAAAATTAATTAGACCTGATTTTTTTAAATATTAAAAATTAGTTTGGGGTTTGAATGTTCTCTTTTTCCTTCTAGGAAATATGTCAGTATTGAGTTCACCCAGGCATCAGAGCTGTATAATGCATGTTGATATGGATTGCTTCTTTGTATCAGTGGGTATACGAAATAGACCAGATCTCAAAGGTCTGTATTATTGTTTATATTTTAAGAAAATTGATAATATTGTTACATGTTCTAAAGGATCTAAAAATCTTTGAGAAATATTTATTCTAATTTTCCTTGGCAAAATAAATTTCTGCTTCCAAATTTTCTGGACTCCATTATCAAGAAAGATAAAGGGAAATTAGAAATGCTTTTTTCTCTCTAAAGAGGTCAGGTCTTTAGGGAAGAATACTCCTCTTCACCTGAAGGATCTGTCATCTAAGACTAATATAGACTGGGTTGGGCATTTTCTATATTTTTATATATTTACTATTACTTTGTTATTAAATGGAAATTTTATGGTAACATGTTTGCAACTTGGGTCACTGTGCGCTCTCTCTCTCTTAAATAACTTGATTAACTCTCCTGATGCTAGTGCACATTCTAACCTTTTGGTTAGAGAACAATTTTGCCATTACTGAATCATTGCTAAAACATGCTGTGATCTTGACTTTCTTCAGGTATTTGTGAGCTAGGCAGTACTTTTAAGAACATGTATTCTGGGTTTTTTTAGTAGTTCTCTCTGTGCTTGAAAGATGTTAACTATTAGCGTTTTCTTCTGAGAGTCTGTCCTTCCTTTAAGGAGAGCACAGAAGCTGCTGGGTTAATACCAGGGCTTTATTTTTGTCATGAGTAGCTACTGCTTCAGCTTTAAAAGGATTGTAGAATGTTAAAGAATTGAGTTTAGCCTGATGCATAATTTTTATTCTGACAACAAATGGATTAATTAGTGTATATATGCATTATCCATACTATTGCTTTTAACAGTTCTCTTGTCATTTAATGCACACACAAGGAAAGGATACATGAAAGATTTTATAACTAAACCAAAAACTGAAAGACTGTATCTTCACATTTGATTATATAGTAGGTCAGATTGTGGTCCCTCTGCAAATATATTTGTTTCTCTTGCTGTAAACTTGAAAGATTAATTTAGATGTTACCTTGCTTTTCTGATACGAGAAATATAAAACATCTAGATACAGTTGGTTTTTTTTTTTCCCTCTCCCACCCCTCTAATTTGAATCTAGGATCAGAGTTGACTTGTTTTCTACTGCAAGAAACCAAATAAAAAGAGTGGGAAGCAAAGGGATAGCATTGCTTTTAAGTTGAATAAATGTATCAGAGTTGTCAGTCATAACTAGTTTACTTTGGGGAGGGGGGGGCGTTAAGAAACTTAGGTGGTCTTTGTATGGTAATTGATAACTTTTAAAGATGTTAGCTCCTTTATGGATTAATGCCTCAAGAGAGCTGAAGAAAAAAAAAATGTATCTTTTAAATCTTGTGAAAAACTTTCCTTTACATGTTGTCAGTGTTAACATTCCTGTACTTAGATTTAAAGATAATTTGTTTCTTTTCCTCACAGGAAAACCAGTGGCTGTTACAAGTAACAGAGGCACAGGAAGGGCACCTTTACGTCCTGGTGCTAACCCCCAGTTGGAATGGCAGTATTACCAGAATAAAATCCTGAAAGGCAAAGCAGGTACAAATGAGCTCTCTTTGAAGTCACAGTGCTCCTGCTGAAGACGTCTGGATTTTGCTGCTGGTATTCTTGCTACAGAAATGAAAGAGTTGAAATAATTAGCTTTTTCATTCAAGGGTTTTAAAGGTGTCAGTGACATCTTAAAGTAAAATCTCTATGCAATACAAAGAACTGGTTCATAGGCATAGGCCTGCTTTGTTGAGTTAGATGATGGTATTTTCCTGGGACAGAGAGTGAAGAATGTTTTATAAGGTGTGATTAGTTTGCTTTGTGTACATTTAGATTGGGGATGAAAATAAAATCCTGGACATCACTTTGTGGAAGCGTCTAGACTGGAGAGTTAATTACTAATTGTTTGGTCACTGATCACAGTAGACACTAAAGTTCATGTTGCTAAAGATTTATATGAGGCAGTGGAATTGAAAACAGTAGCACTTTATTTATTAGAATAAGAAGATAAATACCAGAAATCATTCACCATGTCTTTGCTGAACTTGCTTTAACATTTTCTTGCCTTGCTGGCTTTTGAATTTTTGCTATTAATAAATGAAAATCATAACTTAGACTATTCACAATACTAATAAGATTTTTATATCTCTTTTTCTCCCTCAGTAAATTCACTGAGAAATATTTGTATAGAAATTAAATTCTTTGCCACTGATCAGTTTTCTCATGGATGTCTGCAAAGCCAAAAAAATTTTTAAATTAGTTTTCCAGAAAAATATTAACCAGACAATAGTCAGAAATTAGGTACACAGTGGAATGGAAGGCAAGCAGTTAAATTTCATCCTGATTATTTCTGGTTCCTAGTTTTCAGTTATGAAAACTTGGGATTATTTTAGGAACGATCTCATTGAAGTTAAGGCAAAAGGAAAGCCACTGGACATTTCTGAGGATGGGATTACAGTCTTCTTTTTTGGGCTGTGATTATCTGTTTACATGGTGTGAGTACAAAATAGTAATGATAGATATGTCTTTATGCTTCATGTGTATTTGTATTTTCCAGATTTCCTAAAGGCTTTCTTGGTTTTTAAATCTTTTAAGAGATTTTTTGAGATTTTAGTATTTTATGTGTCATGAGAAGGTCATGGGGTCGTCAGTATTGAGCTTGTTGACACTTAGTTGTGTTGTGGTATGTGCCAGTGTGGGTGGTTTCTGAAGTATTGGTTGTATGGTTTTGTGGTAGGTTGATTTTCCTTTTTGTATTTTCTGTGTGAGATGAAATAAAATAAAAAGATGAAATCTTAAGTTCTGGAAAACAAATAAGTAGCATAAGAAAATGCATAATACTTGTTAGCTATTGGGCACTCCGTAAAAAACTTGCTGAATGAACATTGAAAGACGGAAAAATACCTTAGACATAGCATTCGGTAACGTCAGTTAGTTAACCAATGCTCAGTTCCTCCGGTGGGTAGAATCTTGCGTTTGCTGCGCACGTTTGTAGTTTTGGCAGTCTTCGTCCAGAAGTTTGGCGTTGGCAAGCGCACATTCCTTAAGAGTAGCAGGAAACAAGTCCTCTTACATCTTTCCTTCCTTCACAGGTGATCTGACCATACGCAGTTTATTAACAGAGTATGGTTGTTGGTTACTCAGTTATCTTCATCAGTTGAGCCGCTGGAATTTTCATAACATTGTAATGACCTTTTATAATTCACATCCCCTCCACTTCTAAATGTGGATGATAAGTTAGAAGATAAATATTAGGAGAAATATTGAAAATTCACTTGCCATTGAAAACTGTCAAAAAGAGATGTTTCTGTCACTAGGAAAGCTGAATATGCTACTTTGCATTTTATATTCTTTCTTTAACTTGATATTATTCACTTATATTTCCTAAGCCTTTGACCCATTAGGAGCTTACCAAAATATTTATAACATAAAATGACCAGATTGTCCTTTATTATAAAGTTTGGTTGCAGCTAACCTTGTACTTAGAACTTGTTTTTTTCAATGTCTTTGTTCTTCTCTCCTTGTTATTTCCTAATCTTTCTTTCTCTGGGTCTTTATCAGTCATGACACCAAATTTTAAAATATCGAGGATCAGTTTAGGAATTAGAACCTTTGGCTTCTGCACACTAGCTTTTAAAAAAATTTAGTTCTGATGTTTCGGCTCGTATGTCTGGGCAAAGTATTATAACAGATAGCATCTTCAGCCCTTTATAGGTAGAAACTTTAGTTTCTTATTCGTCATATTCAAAAATTCTTTGTCTAAATGGACCAGCATAACCAGGGGCTCTCCATCCATGACTTCCTTTGGAAGCTGCTTCCTGAGCCATATTCGCAGTGACGCTTCTCACTGATAGCTCATTATTTGGAATCCATTTATGCTCAAGATTTTGTGGTTGGGGCCTTTACCTCTTCCTGGATTCCAGGATGCAGATGTTTTCTTATCCCTTCGACAACTTCAGTGTTCGTTCTAAAGAACAGCAGTTTTTAAAATCGTGTTAGTTATAGATTTATTCTCAGCGATTTCTTTTTCACAGACTTGGGTCCTGGCTTCTGATTTCTCCAACCGTTCCTCCACATTCTTCATGTGCCCGTCTAGTTTGTCAAGTTTTGATGAGCAGTTCTCTACTTTGCCCTCCAGTGAGGACAGTGTGTCCCTGAATTTCCCTGAGTCTCCCTTGAAGCAACTCACTGCGCTCGTGGAGGGATCCACGCACTCTGCTGCACTGTGGAAAAGGTCAGCCAGCCCAGTGAAGAGAAAACACGAGGTGGTGCCTCTCAGGCAGGGAATTGGGAGCCCAGGGACCATAGACACTATTCTCACCTCAAGCATGATTTTTCTGTAATTTTCAAGACAAGTATCGTAGATGATTTGATTAGACCTTCAAATATAAGTCCCCAGCTCCCCAGCTTTTAAGGTATAAGGTCATGGTTATACCTCAAAGGCAGCTGGTTGTGGCTCTTCAAGCTTCAACTCTCTGTTGTTTGGTTTAGTAGCAACCTCTCTTGAACTGTGATACCGACAATCCTGAAATTCTTGCAGATTTTTAGCTTAGAATAATGGGCTATGAAAGTGGATATTTAGCCTTCTAAGATGCTTCAGAAAAATGGGGAAGTCTCTGCATTTTGTTTTTAATTTGTCATAGTATAGCATACGTTTATCATAATGTATCAGGAATCATGGCTCAAATTACATACTGTTTTAATTTTTGAGGCAAGTGGGATTTGAGCCCATTAAGATACCAGTCCTTAGAATTCTGTTTGCATTTATGCTTTGTGTATGTGGGTGCTGGGATCCAAAAATGCTTATGTGAGTTGCAGAATTAGGTAAAAGATGTGGACAATTTCTGGAGTCAAACCAGGAAGAGCTGTTTTAGTCCACAAAGCTAGACACATTGCCATGTGTTTCTGGTGGTGCTTTAACTTGGCTGATTTCTCATGGAACATTATGTCTCTGAAATAAGCAGAAAAGTACTGTTTGCTAGTTATATGTTGTCATAATGTACTCAAAATATGTTTGTCTAGAATTAATTGAAATGATATATCTTGGCTTGCTTTACTAACTAATGGCATTTTTGTTCATAGTATTGGAAGTATGGGTGAGATTGTGTTTTAAGAATATATGTTGTTGAGATCCATTCTTGGAATGTAGTAATATCCCAAGAGACCAGGAACCGAAGTTGTGTTTTAATCTTTCTCAATTGCTAGTAAGCTGAAGGTGGTAATGGAAGTAAAGTAGCATGTAGTCAGTGCTCCCTAGATATGTGCTTTTATAATCTTGCGTGAAGCTGTAAATTTGGCTTGGATATTAAGAAGTACTGGCGAGTGGTACTGTTGAGGCTAGAACTGTTTTCTGTAAAGCAGTTGGTATTCTGATCACATTTGAATGTTTTTAATTCAACATGTGTTGTTAAACCATTAAGTAGTGTTATGAAGCTCCTTTACCTGATGTATGTTCAAAAGAAAATTCTTAAATTTAGGATAAAACCTCTTGGTGGTATGTGACCTACTGAATTGCTTGATCGAATGACTTGAAGGAAGTTTTGGTGTTTATTGTTCGTGGTGTTAAGTAGGTTCCAGTTTTTCGGGTAGTTTATTTAGGAAACAGAATTTTCAGAGAAATGTGTATTTTCCATTAACTGTTTCCCATTACAGGGAGCTGTATAATCCTTTCAAGACCATAGTAGATGATTCATCATCCTGATAACTTTTCATCCTTTTTCATCTCAAGAGACTGTTAAAGGGATAGTTTATATTTATCTTTTGATATTTTGATATATTTTGTAAACAATAACAACAATAAACCAAACAGACCTTTACTCAGACACAGCCCTTTGAATTTATTATATGTTTTTGTCTGACCGCTGGTGAAGTATATAATGGAAGCAAACCATTTTAGAGCTATAGGTTTTCTTTTATTAAGTAAGCAGACCAGTACCAATGGATATAACTATATTTGTAATTTATTAGACATTTGTATATGAAAGGAATGGAAAATACATTTCTTGAATGAAAGTTAAGGAAAACAAGTTATTAATTTATAATCATCAAATTTTATTATTTTTAAAGCAGAGATACCAGATTCATCATTGTGGGAGAACCAAGATTCTGCACAAGCAAATGGGATTGATTCTGTTTTATCAAAGGCTGAAATTGCCTCTTGTAGTTACGAAGCCAGGTATGTGGAAATTAAGTGTGTTGTAATCCTTTTAAATAGTTAATTTACTATCATTTTTACAGACTCTCTTGAAGTGGATTCAGATGTGCCAGTCAGGCATAACTTTAAATAAATACCATAGTTTCCTGGTGAATCAGTACATCCTCGACAGTGGGAACCAAAAGAAATTGGATATTGTTTTTTGTTTTTTTTTTAAATACTTTTTTTAGATTTTTATTTATTTGACAGAGACACAGCAAGAGAAGGGAACACAGCAGGGGGAATGAGAGAGGGAGAAGCAGGCTTCCCACCAAGCAGGGAGCAGGACCCTGAGATCATGACCTGAGCAGAAGGCAGGCGCTTAATGGCTGAGCCACCCAGGTGCCCCTGTCGTTTGTTTTTTTTAAAGATTTTATTTATTTGAGAGAGAGAGAGAGAGACAGAGCATAAGCAGGGGGAGGGACACAGGAGAGGGAGACGCAGACTCCCTACTGAACAGGGAGCCCGATGTGGGGCTTGGTCCCAGAACTTTGGGATCATGACCTGAGGCAGATGCTTAACTGAGCCACCCAGGTGGCCCCATGGACGTTGTCCTTTTTAAACCATTGTCTTTTGAAGTATGGAATTAAATAATTAGATATTTTAAAAAAATTTAAAAGATTTTGTTTATTCATTTGAGAGAGTGCACATGAGGAGAGGGGCAGAGCAGGAGGAAGAAAAAGAGAAAGAATCCCAAGCAGACTCCATGTTGAGTGCAGAGCCCAGCATGGGGCTGGATCCCACGACCTTTAGATCATGACATGAGCCAAAATTGAGAGTCGAACTCGCAACCGAGTGAGCCACCCAGGCACCCCAAAAATTATACTTTTTAATGGTGAGGGCCTTAATGTTCTGATCTAATCACTCTTTTTTATAGCTAAGAAAAAAATTCCTTGTAATTTAAAACTACTAACAGTATTTTCTTCAACATTTCTTTAACATTATTGTTAAAACTTGATCACCTATTAAATTACAAGTAAATAATTCTATATTGGTATACCCAGTAATCTCCTCACTTAAAATTGTAGTGTTGTCAACTCATTAGTACCAACTTGGTCTGTAGATCTTTATCTTACCGTAAGCTACTCTCAGTACAATGGGCTGTTCCAGTACAAGAAGAAACAGACATGTATGTGTTCCTCATACTTAAAAAAAAGTATCAATCATTTAAAAATAATCATTTGTAATAGTGGTAAAACTAGAGGGAGTAGTAATGAATTAATTTAAAAGAACAGTCTTGGGGCGCCTGGGTGGCTCAGGGGGTTAAAGCCTCTGCCTTCGGCTCAGGTCATGATCTCAGGGTCCTGGGATTGAGCTCTGCATTGGGCTCTCTGCTCAGCAGGGTCCCTGTTCCCCCCCCCGCCCCCCCCCCCCCCCCCCCCCCCCCGCCTGCCTCTCTGCCTACTTGTGATCTCTCTCTCTCTGTCAAATAAAATTTTAAAAAAGTTATTTAAAAAAAAAAATAAATAAAAGAACAATATTCTTCTTC
>CM053610.1:49753299-49777409 GCA_028646535.1 Procyon lotor
CTGGGCTCAATAGGAGCATCCAAATGAGGGCTAGGAGTGGAAAACTGAGCTGGGTGGTGTTCTGCCGTGTTCTGTGTTCCAAGTATCTTGGCATTCAGGCAGCCAGCAGCCTGAATCTCACACCAGGAGGTTTTGAGAGCGAGCCATGACACATACTAGTCCTGAGACCCTTTCAGTCTGTGGAGACACTATCAGTGGCATGTGGCTGTGCGTGGGGGAAAAATGCAGTGTTACTCTCCTCCCGCCCTTTGGAAATCTTGCCTCGGTTTCATATTCTCCGCGCCACAGGCAGCTTTCACTGGGAAGTAGAATTCCTCCTGTCAGGTATACCCTTCTGTTCTTACAGATTTCACCTTTTATTTGAGCATAAACAAAACAAAACACTCATTTCTTAAATGAGCACAGATATTTATACTTAAATGAATACATCCAATTATTCCAGTCTGTAGCCTGCAGCAGGATGTAGGTGAGACAAGGCACAGTATATGTTACCATCTAGATTAGTGAAGGTATGTTTTTGACCTTGAGGCCTTTCTGGTTGCCTTCCATTTGTGGTCTGCATATTTAATTAGCTTTGGAGCCATTGGACAACTCTGCTCTTCCTTTTCCTCTTCTCTAGCTTTAATTAAAACAAGTTCTTTGTGTTAGTAGATCATGACCGAAACCCACAGTATTTCCGCATTCAGGGAATGCAGTTGATGTTCTTTCAGACAGGTGTTTGGGGGTGATTGACCTATTTGTGTCTTGTATCCGAGGCCTGCTACAGTGCAGTAAAAGGTATTTAATTGTATTTTTGTTTAGGAGATCATCCATTACTTATTTGACTTGATTTATGTGATTTTTCTACCTGTTCAGGATTCTGGTAAACCATGTTTGAACAGTTTTTAGATTAAATGTTATGACAGTTCTAATTTGCCCACTACTTTTCAGCTATTCAGAGCTTTACAAAGGTATCCTCAGCATTGAGAAACTGGAATGATAATTTCTGCTGTATTTTTGGTAGTTAATATGGAAAAAGAAAATACTAATTAATTAGTTCTGTGGTAGGTGACTAAATAATGGCACGGAGGCCACTTTAATTAAAATGCTAATATTTTTTAGCATTTTAAGTCTCACAAGGAAAGGTGAAGAAACATACCAGAGGAAGACTGGAGTTTGCCACATTTGTGTCTCATCGAGGGCAAGCTGCCGGCTGATTCATTGCCTTTGCTTTGTGTCGACAGCTACACACATAACATCGAAGCTGTCAGTTGTGATGAAGCACTGGTAGACATCACTGAGATCCTTGCAGAGACCAGACTTACTCCTGATGAATTTGCAAATGCTGTCCGCATGGAAATCAAAGACCAGACGAAATGTGCGGCCTCTGTTGGAATTGGTTAGTATCCAGCTTATCTTATATGCTTCGTTTTATGCAAAGCATTGCCTCGTGATCATTGAATATCGTTTAATCTTTAGGAGTGATTTTTTAGATTTTGTTTTTTTTACCGTATGGCATAGGCCTCTGACTTGTAAGAACCTTCTTAGCATCACTCATATTTGTGCAATACGTGAGGTAGAAGTGTCAGGCAAGTAAATGGTTGAAGATGATACTACTGTCTTTGGGATAAACAAGTTGGAATATTTCTAGTTTTCAAAAATGGGGAGAAGTGAATTCAGTATTTGTAAACACTCTTTTACATACTCTTTTTAAGTGAATATTATGTCTTTTAAAGCTGCCTTTAAAGCAGGGTAGTTGGGGGGACGTGGAGTTAAGTGTTACTCTGAGTCTGTTGTAGTTCAGTTACTTTGGGAACATCAGCTTCCTGGAGTGCTCGACCAGTCCTGTCTTCACTCTCAGTTCCAGAAGTCACCCTTTTTCAACCAGTGGCCCTCAGTCGTTGGTGCTGTCTCTCCCAAGCCATTGTCTGTTTTATCTTTTAGTCCTCATGCTTAGTTTCCTTAGCCCCTCCCATCATTTGTCCTCATTTTGTTGGCTCTTGCAGTTGTGCCCTCTGGAGCCCTCCTCTCGGATACCTCAGCTTCCCTGAGTCACCTCCTCCTTTCGGAACATACTATACTCGGGAACTCTTGCCAGGAGACCTCTCTACTTGTGTTAGCTCCCGTACTCTATACATCCCAGGCTTGGGGGATAGATGTAACTTCCTCTTAGCTCGTCATTGTCATTTCCAACCACTCCTCCTCCATTTTCATTCAGAAATCCTCCTTCCCCTGAAGTTCCCTGTCTCATTTGTACCCTCGGGATTGTAATTTATGGAGAGAACTGAGTGATGACACAGAGCAGCCAGTGCTCTGGAAAGGTTTTTATTCCTTACACTTGCCGAGAAGAGGAGAGGGCGTGCTGTACCACATAGGGCCACAGGGGGAAGCCCCCAGTTTTGATCAGGAGGCAGAAGCAGGAGTGAGACAAAATCCCAGGTCAGAACCTTTACTGGGGTTTCTGTGGGAAAAGCTGGACAAGTGGAGTAAACAGCTTTGTATTCGCTATTTTGGATAATCCTGTGGTCTTAGGGCTGTAAACGGGGATTGCTTTGTACTAGTTGCCTGGTACCCTGCCTGGATGATTTAGGGCAGGAAAGTACTTCCTTTGTGTGTGAGCCTGATGAGATGGTCAGGGGTGGCTGGCGTGCATGTGAGGGATGCGCTCCTAAGGGAGGTAGTTGTGTTCTGTCCTTAGAAACTAGCCCTGGGAGGGTCATCTCCTCCCAGCCAGCAAGAGTTTTAAGATATCAGAACATACGACATACAGACAATAAAAAACATGATTAATACATTCTTAGCATTCCTCCAGTTCCTAGCTAGCCTACCTTTCTACTCTCCTGTGTTTGGCCTGCAGATCTTTCTCAGCATTCATTTAGGGCTTATTTTCTGTATTCCAGTATTTGGCATGGTGTTGTTTAAATTGTAGTTCCTTTTAATTTATAGGTGTGACAGTATGAATACATTCTTTTAAGTTCAGTCACCAATTAAAACAAAAATCCCACATGATATTCCTGCTCCTCAGCCCCTTTTGCCTCTCTACAACTCACTGCTTTTATTATTTTGCTGTGACTTAGCAGAACTTTTTTTCTTCGTGAATGTCTACATATTTACTCTAGGAGAACACATAGCTGTTACATAAGTCTTCTGTAAGACCGAGGCATGTCCTTCTTATAAGTCTTCCATAAACTCCTCTCACAGGGCCCTGACACCGTCTCTGTCCTCTTGCTTGGCTTTTGCTTTACTTGTCCACATGCATACCCTGCCTGGGACCTCGCTGCCACTGTCTCTTTGTGAGACTTGCCTACCCGCAGTTTCCACCGCACGTGTTCCCGTTATATGGTGAGACTCTGAGTTCTCCAGGCTCCCCCGGCCCCGTCCAAAAGCATGCCTTTGGTTTTATTTCCCTGCTCAACCTGGACACACTGGTTGGCAGGATGATGGAATTTCTGATCATTGCCCCCAATGCCTGCATCTCTGATCATCAGGTTAGGGGCTGCTTTCTCCCTTCCTACCAGGATAGGGTATGTTGAAATGACACTCCGTTTGGAAACAAAGGGAAGCCTCTGTCCAGTATCCATGCAGGTTATAATATGTCCTGTTTAACAAAATTCTGCCAGTTTTGTACTGTATTTGAAATGATCAGAATTGGAAATTATTTATTTTAATTGTTTTTGAAAGTAATTTGATAGGTAACCTTTCTGTCGGTGTCTTTGTTAAGAACCTTAATTTAAAAATAATTGTGAATATTTTTTGAAAACTGTTTTTTTTGTTTTGTTTTGTTTTGTTTTTTAACTTCATAGGTTCTAATATTCTCCTTGCTAGAATGGCAACTAAAAAAGCAAAACCAGATGGCCAGTACCACTTAAAACCAGAAGAAGTAGATGATTTTATCAGAGGTCAGCTAGTTAGTAATCTACCAGGTAAATACAGATCTTTACTTTTTAATTTCAGTTTGTTGTAAATACCTATTCATGCTTTTCATAGTTTTACAATGTTACTTTGTGTTCCGAAACGTGAATTAAATTTTTTTATCCATGACTGAGTGCCATGAGAAACAGAATTTGGAATTCTTCAGTATATTCAGTAAATAATTCCTTCAGTTGATGAATCAGGACCTGAATGTTACCTTTTACTTCTATTTCTCTCACATATTTTAAATATTTCTCAAGGGGCAAGATCAGGGAATTCCTAGAAATCATTTTAAAGAGAATATGATGAAATTGACTTTTGGTCCTTAAGTAAATCTTAATTGAAATTGTGTACTTCTAGGCCAAATATAAAGTTTTGAGAATCGATTCTTCTATTTATAAAAATATACTGATAGACTCATGACAAGTTTCTGAGTTTAGTGAGCAAATAGCCGTACAGGTAGAAAATGTATGAATCCTATTAGGAAGACTAAAACCTAAAGACAAAGTATTATGTTTTGTTAACTCAGAGGTAGAAATAAAATGTCCACCTCCACCTTTCTCCGCTAAGAGCCAGGATGTTTAGTTATTTTATATTGTTGTGTACTTACTGTGTGGCTAACCTAGCTTGTAAAAAATCTTTCCATAGAGAAATCATCAAATACAATGAATTATAACTGAAAAACAGTTGTCCTTTTGGGACCTTGAGGAGATGTAATTTTTTTGTGTAGGACAATTCATTTCACAGTTAATAATTACAGTTCCTTTCACATTTATTAAGTATAAATTTAATATATTTAATAAAAATAAATTTAGATTGGCTTGCTATGGTAGATACCTCTTTCTAAGAAATTTCTCTAAACCGTGCAGTCGTTATCCTTGATACTGTTTCAGATAATCCTATTTGTTAGCAAACACACTCTTAGTTTCACAAAGCTCCTGTGTGTTTGTGGTGGGGAAAATTCCAGACCATAACATTTTCAATGAAAGTTTTTTTCATTCATTTGCTTGTAGAACATGGATTTAGTGATATTTTTAGATGCATATTCTTAAATCTAATAAAAGTAAATCTGAAGCAACTTACAAATTTCTGTTACAGGCTATCAAATACTAAATGACCAAAATGCCATTTTCATGGTAGGTTAAAAGCCTCCTGATTCCCTAGTAAATAACTTAAAAGAATGTATTAGTGTTAGAAATGTGAAATTGGACATTTTGATTGTCAGTTTGAGATTAAATTGGAAGAATAATCTTCTAAACTCAGACTAGCAAATTACTTAATTAGACAGTAAAATTTAAAGTTTTAATAACACATCTTACTGCAGGCTTCTGTAAGAAGGAGCTGGTATAGTGTATTTAAAGCTGCATGTGAACTATACTATACTAGCCATCTCTGTTAGCTTGCGCAGGCTGCTATGCTTACATAACAGAAAATTATTTTCTCAAGATTCTAGGGGTTAGAAGTCCAAGATGGAGTTGTCAGGGTTGTTTTCTGAGGCCTCTGTCCTTGGCTTGTAAATTGGCCATCTTCCTGTGTTGTCACATGGTCTTTTTTCTTTATGTGTGTCTGTCCTAACCTCTTCTAACAGGAAGAGCAGTCATACCAGATTAGGGCCCATTTGTATACAACCTCATTACCTAAATTACCTCTTTCAAGGCCCTAATTACAGTCACATTCTGAGATATTGGGTATTAGAATTTCAACACACACAAAAAAATTTTTTTTAAGATTTTATTTATTTATTTGACACGGAGAGAGATCACAAGCAGGCAGAGAGGCAGGCAGAGAGAGGGAAGCAGGCTCCCTGCTGAGCAGAGAGCCCCATGCAGGGCTCGATCCCAGGACCCTGAGACCATGACCTGAGCCGAAGGCAGAGGCTTTAACCCACTGAGCCACCCAGCTGCCCCTCAACATACAAATTTTAAGGAGTCACAGTTCAGTCTGTAACATCATCTTTGAACTGAATCATTTGTTTGTTTGTTTATACACAGTGTATATTTCCTGAACCTAGTAATCTTTCATTTTAGTTTGCTTGCTGGCTTAGAGGGACTTTATTTCTTGAAGGGCAAGTGTGAAGTTCACTGTCCTGGTCATACTCTTAAGCACATCCTTGAATTTCCTAAGGGATGTCCAAAATATAGTGGGAGGGCAGCAAGATTGGGTCCCTCTGGCAAGCCACCTTCCCGTGTGGGCTCCTCTCTCATTCAAAACCAGGTTGTAACCCAGACTTCTTCATGTGATTTCCATAAGTCTTTTGACTTTTATTAAATTCCCAAATTCTTAATCAGATCGAATGAGAACCTTGGCATGCAGAACGTCACCTTGCACTGTTGTTAGGCCTGTGGAAGATGACATTGTAATCATCTTTTCCCAAAGTGTCCTCTACGGAATGCAGGCTGTTCTTTTAAAAAAAAGTTTCACATGAATGCGGGAACCATCCCTGGTGGAGGGCCCGCTTAGTAAAAGTTGAGAATTGTTACAGTAAAGAAACCTGTTTATCTTTGTTAAAAAGTAGTAATTTCCCACAGATATTTGAAGATTAATATCTTGTGGAACATGCTTTGGGGAAATTTTGCTCTCTAACCAATAGTCAGAAGAAACTCAGGATGAATACACCTCACTTGTCCTCTACCTGCTCTTTCTGGCCCTCTGTGCTGCTATTTATTTGGCACACAGTGTGTCTGGCATGCTGTACACAGTTATCGTAGCTACACGAGAAGGAGAAAACAAAAACATTACTAAGTCAGTTTATGTTTTAGGGGACTTTACAGAATAATGATTATATGTTACGCCAACAAATAAATTGTTTAATAAGATCTGTTTATTTAATGAAAGAAAGGATCATCCCCATCAACTATTTGATTACAGTAACTTGTTTCTTTGAATTCTTTGGGATCTTTGCCAGCCCTTTCACCTCATGCATGTGCCCCTGCCGTGAGAACCTTCTGCCCCTGGTTCAGCCCACGCTGGGTTTGGGCCCCTGGCCATTCTCAGAGAAACCATGACCGTGTAGGCAGACATATAAAGATCTGCACTCTTTCTCATATGGGAACCAGCAGCTAAGTGAAGCCAGTAGCATTTCGGGTTAAATTAATTACAGTCAAATAAAATTAAAATTCAGTTCCTCATTTACACTAGCCACATTTCAGTGCTCAGCATCTTCATGTGGCAAGTGCCTGCTGGACTGGACAGCACAGATACAGAACATGTTCATCGTTGCAGAGAGTTCTACCAGACACTGCTAACTTAGATGGTGAAAACTTGATTCTTCCGTGTCTCTCTTGTACTGTCAAGTCTGGGTGCCAGAGGAGGAGACATTACTGGCTGTTTTTAATTTAGAGTGATAGTTCCCCTTCAAGGACAGAAAATAAGACTTTGTCCCAGTGGTGTGACTAGGAGCTTCCACGTCTTTTTTTTTTTCTCCCTTCTCCTCTTCTTGGAGACTTGCTTCTAAGCTAGCATGTTTTCCTTCACTTTTTCCTTTCTAGGTGGCTGCACTCAATTTGAGTGTCATTTGAGGTATCTCCTTTCCTTATAAACGCTTCCATGATGCAAGTAGTTAAACTAACAATCCCGTCAGGATTTTGGTGCTGATTAATTTTTCCTCCCCACTCAGTATAGTAGTGGTTGGAGGTGGGCCGCCACCCCCACATGCTTCCCGCTCCCACTTGACTTCAGGCCCATTCTGTTTCATTAGATGAGCTTGCAGCGGACAGGGTCTTTCCTTCCTCCCTATGGGGACAGTTCACTTAGATTGGGTTGATTCTGGTTAAGTTGGTGATATTTAATATGATAGCCTTTCTTTTGTTTTTTTTGTTTTTTTTTTTGATAGCCTTTCTTTTGTATCAGGAACAGTTCTATTCCACTGTACTGAAGATATTATCAAAAATTATTAGGTTTTTCTCCTGCCCCACGCCACACACATAGAATTTACCCAGGATTATGGCCTCTCACTGATTTTGCAAGTCAGTGAGAACGTATCAGCTTCACAGATCTGTACAGGAAATGTCATGGTCACAGTTTGAGAGTGGGGAGTGGGGCAACAGAGACAAAAAGCCAAACGATGAATAATGTGTCGAGTGTCTGACTTTGGCCAGCCTTGTGTATGATTTGCTTTTTACCTTAGGGTTCTCCTCTCCGTCTTGGAAAATACTCAGATGGGTTTCACTTAGAATTCCACCTTCTTATGAATGGCATTCCTCTAACAGATTTTGGTGATGTTAAAGCAGACTCTGGTATTGTTTCTTACTCTCTTTTCTTACTTGAGCTTTAAAATGGCACAGACGGAAGGCAGTGCGCTTAAAACCTTTTATCCCGAATGGCACAGACGGAAGGCAGTGCGCTTAAAACCTTTTATCCCGTCCATGAGGGAAAAACTTTTCTTGTTTTAATCTTGTCTTGCCCACCTCCATGGCCGTAGATATTTTGTAAGGTTGGCAGCCTCCTAATCCTGTGTCCTACGTAACTGCTTCAAGAGCTGCTCCTGGCAGAACCTGGACTAGACGAATTGTCCTTCTACTGAAGACCGCTCAGAAATAGCCGCTGGAAGAATGATGATTAATGGGGCGCCTGGGTGACTCATTCAGTTGGCTGTCTGCCTTTGGCTCAGGTCATGATCCTGAGGTCCTAGGATCGAGCCCTGGGGTAGGGCTCCCTGCTTAGCAAGGGAGCCTGCTTCTCCCTCTGCCTGCCGCTCCCCCTGCTTGTGTGCGTGCGTGGTATCTCTCACACAAATCAATAAATCTTAAAAAAAAGAATGATGCGCAAGTGATGAGCACAACATAGCCGCCTTCACTCAGCTGTTCCACGAACTCTTCCAGAAAGTCTTTTCCTTGTTGGTGGAAATTACTGATTTGGTAGTGTGCAGACCATTCCGGTGAGAATTTTAGTTTCTCTAGGTTCCTCTTAAATTTCTCACCAGATACGTGTACCTTTGTTAAGATTTAGAGCAGATTGAGAGCGACAGAACTCAGCAGCATCCTCCAGGTGAGGCTCAGACGTGGCGTCCGGAAGAGAAGGACCCAGGGACTGTGCTGCGTGCTGGCCCAGCTGGAGGGGGGTTGAGACCTTTTGAAGGATAACCTTTGTTGGCAAAAAAAATCTGTCTGCCCTCACTGCCACGTTGTTTCATCCCCAGGTCACTTCATCCAGTGTGACAACAATAACATTTTTGGGTTTGGACCTGTGTCATTAAGTTCTTGTTCTGGTTTCCATTCATAGAAAGTGAGGCTGAAACCCTCATGAAGTTTGGCTGTCACCGAAATCATAGTAGAATCCCCAACACTCGTGAGTCTCCTCACATGTAGGTCATACTGTAGGCCCGTGTAAACACGCCTGTAACTTCATTTGTTGATTTTCTGAAATAGATGGAAATCTTGATATTACTCAGTAATGAATAAAGATGGCATTCTTCTGAGAACTTAGGTAGTTACATATATTTGAGAAGGTTCACCTATATCCAGAGCTCAAATTGAGGAGAGGATTCTAGAAATAACTTTATTAGCATTTGCACTAAACAGATCTTTAAAGTCTATGAGATGCTTCAGTTATGTCACTTAAAAATCTTGAGGGACCAAAAAACAAAAAGGGAAAGATTTTTTTTATTAAAGATTTTATTTATTTATTTGACACAGAGATTACAAGTAGGCAGAGAGAGAGGGAAGGGGAAGCAGGCTCCCCGCTGAGCAGAGAGCCCCATGTGGGGCTCAATCCCAGGACCCCGAGACCATGGCTTGAGCCGAAGGCAGAGGCTTTAACCCACTGAGCCACCCAGGCGCCCCTTGAGGGAGATTATTTTAAACTAGTTGTTTTGTGAGTGAAAGTTACTTCACATCGCGAAATTGTTTTTAATGATTTATATACAGAATTAAAGAATTACGCATATCCCCTTTTCTAGGAGTTGGACGTTCGATGGAATCCAAGCTGACCTCTTTGGGAATTAAAACTTGTGGAGACTTGCAATATATGACAATGGCAAAACTCCAAAAAGAATTTGGTCCCAAAACAGGTCAGATGCTTTATAGGTTCTGCCGTGGTTTGGATGATAGACCAGTTCGAACTGAAAAGGAAAGAAAATCTATTTCAGCGGAGATCAACTATGGAATAAGGTTTACCCAGGTACTGATCTCTTAATGAGTTTTATCCATTTATTTACTGTTCTTTATCTTTTCACCTAGCGCCATCTCTCCAGCTAGCCCACAGACTCTTGGTGCTTGAAGCGAAGACTTGTCTGCACTTGTCTGTCCAGCTTTCAGGATCTAAAGAGTATACATGTTTGATTTTGAAAGTGAAAATACTTGAGAATTGTTCGGTCATAGGAAAATAATGTGGGAGTTTTTCTGTTTGTCTTTCCATAGCCAAAAGAAGCAGAAGCTTTTCTTCTGAATCTTTCAGAAGAAATTCAGCGACGACTCGAGGCTGCCGGCATGAAGGGTAAACGCCTGACGCTCAAAGTCATGGTGCGAAAACCTGGGGCCCCAGTCGAAACTGCGAAATTTGGAGGCCATGGGATTTGTGATAACATTGCCAGGTAAGCTTATGTGTAAAAGGATTTTGGCTGATTGGTAATTCGGGACAGGTCATTACAATTAGTAATAGGAAAAAGAAGAAAACCAAGAGTCTGAATAAAGATCTGTACGCTCTGGGGTTATTGGCTATTCAGCCCAAGGCCATTGCCGCCATGTCACTGCCCGCAGGTTCAGCTGGTCACGGGAACCTGTGTGCCTGGCGTTCCGAGGGAGTCTTCGGGCCGTGGGCTTCCGCACACGGACAGAAGGAAAGGGTGCTGATCGTTGTAGGTGGCAGGAGGGTCCTGGAGGGAAAGGTCAGCATGGTGATTCAGAAAGTGATCTTAATGAGACATTCGTTTTATTTAGGGAGGTATAGCTTCTGTTTCGGAAATGATTAATTACTGTAGTCTTTGCAGACTGGTAGAAAGCATTTAAACCTCCCCGCACCTTTTTTTTTTTTTTAATGCGAGGACCACTAATAAATTTCAGGTAAAGTTTGTGACCAAAAGAAAATACTTATTTATGTGTGCCATTTTATATACCAATAGTACGCTGTATTTTATCTGTCAGATCAAAGCTTTGAGACTTCTGAGCCTGAAAGCTACGCATAAGGAATTGTGTGTTAAAAAAAAAAAAAAAAGTTCGTTAGCTCATGCCACCTGCACCAGTTGTGGGGGTGTGTGTGGGGGTGTGGGTGTGGTGATGTTGCCAGAAGTCACAAGAGGACTGCGCTCAGTCACAGGGAGCTGCCGGCAATGTCACTCACGCATTTGTTCACCATGAAAACAAGGATTATAAATGGTACGTGAAACCACATACTTATAAAATACATTTTTATGCAGTTGGTAAGCTTTTAACTGTTCTATTTACCTATTTTAATAAACATTTTGATGTACCTGTCTTTCAAATGGTAGTTAAATACACTGTTAGTGATCATTTCTATAAGAAGTTGCTTGTTAGGCCCTAACTCTGGAATAGAATGATTTTTTTACACATGGCTTCTCTGGAAAAATCAGATCTAGTTTATTAATACCTTTTCTGTGAATGTAACCTGGAACCTAATTTAAGATACATGGGAAGGATCATCCAAAAACTAATTTTTATTTAGGAAGAGAACTGGCACTAGTTTCCTCTTTTCGTGTATGTATTTTTAAATATCTTCTAGTTACTTAGCACTGTATATTTTGGGGGATTCACTCTCTCTAATCTTAATAAGAAAATCAGCCTTCATTCAGCCCTTTTTAGAAAATGCAGGTCCTCTAGAAATGTAACGTTAACATTAAGAGAACTAGGATTAATTGTAACTTTATTACACCACCATCCCACCTGCCCCCAGTTGAAAGATAATAGCCTTTTTGTCAGCACATTATCTGCTTGCTGTTGTTGGTATTTGTTCCATTTTTGTCTTGAACTTAAAAAGCTTCATTAGGAAAATTTAAAACATTTAAAAGTAGAAAGAGCAGTAGAATGAACCCCTGTGACCCATTACCTGATTCCAGTACTTGCTGTCAGCTCCCCCGATGCCATCCTTCCTCCCTTTCTTCCCAGTTATTTTGAAGCAAATCTCTGATACCGTCTCATTTCTTCCACAGATATTTCAGTGTTCATCTCTAACAAGGTGAGGTGTCAGTTGGGTAGCCAAGGACAGTTCACAGTGTGCTGTGCATAGCTGGTGATCAGGTGTACATTTTGCTGTGCCCTTAAAATACTCTTTTTGGAGGGCGCCTGGGTGGCTCAGTTGGTTAAGCGACTGCCTTTGGCTCAGGTCATGATCCTCGAGTCCCCGGATTGAGTCCCAGGATCGAGTCCTGCATAGGGCTCCCTGCTCAGTGGGGAGTCTGCTTCTCCCTCTGACCCTTCCCCTTCTCGCTCTCTCTCATTCTCTCCCTCTCAAATAAATAATATTTTTTTTTAAAGATTTTATTTATTTATTTGACAGAGATCACAAATAGGCAGAGGGGCAGGCAGAGAGAGACAGGAAAGCAGGCTCCCTGCTGAGCAGAGAGCCTGACATGGGGCTCGATCCCACGGCCCTGAGATCATGACCTTGAGCCACCCAGGTGCCCCAATAAATAAAATCTTTAAATAAATAAATAAAATCTTTAAATAAATAAAACCTTTTAAAAATGTTTATTTTGGAGAAGGTGATAATGTAAAAGTCATGATTAATCAAAACAGGTATAATTTTGTAGATGTTAAGAACATGCAGAGCAGTTGTAAACCATTAACTTAAACCTCATGGAAAATGTATAACATTTTGGTGGTGCTCTAACTGCATGAGTGCTTTAGGGGAGATTATGAAATATTATATAATTATATATATTATGAAATATTCTAACGCTGACCTTGTATTGCCTCTGCTTCCTGGGTTGACACCCAGTTTCCTGTGGGCCATATCCAGCCTGCGGCCTGTGTTTATGTCGTTTGTGTGAGCCAAGGATGGCATTTATGTAAAAGTGTGTGAAAAGCAAAGACTGAAAGGGACCATACAGCACAGGCGATTTACTCTCTTGCCCTTTACAGAAAACGTCTGTGGGCTGCTGCTGTTGTCCCAGCTGCAGTCATGTTGGTCTGAGTCAAGAAGTGGCACTCTGCGTCCCATGATTCTGTTACCTCTTGTCATTAGCTACATGGCAGTCATGTGCCTCCCAGACAGTGATACGTTACAGTGCTGTAAGAGAAAGGACACGTTTTGTATTACAAATCAGCCATATGTAAGTTGAGATATGTGGCTTGATTATCACATAGGAAGTTTTAACAGTTTTTCTTTTGGGGAAAGAATTCCCCCACTGTGGCGCTCTCTTGTATATATGTGTTCTTAATTTTATAAACACACACACACACACACAAAGAATTCCCCCACTGTGGCGCTCTCTTGTATATATGTGTTCTTAATTTTATAAACACACACACACACAAACACACACACTCTCTCTCTCTCTCTCTCTCTCTCTCCTGCACTACTTCTCTTCCATTTGTTCCCCCTGTGTGTGTGTTTCTTTTGCCCCTGGCAGTGTTCCATGACGGTGACCGTGTGCACACTGCACGTGGTTGATCTTAAGAGTCTGCTATGACCACATTCCCCTTTTTTGTGGAACTTGTTTGTCCTGGAGTTACTAAGCATCTCATTTTGTTTGTTGGCTTTTTTGTGAATTTGCCAGATTCCCTGCTCCTAGTGTGTTTCAGTACACCAGTTAATCACCTGGTTTGATCTTTTTTCTTGGAGCGTGCTCTCGGGCCCTCTGGCAGTGCAATTGGGATTAGACGTACTGCGGCCTGGGATTCCAGGGGTGTCCCTTCTCTATGATCTGGGTAGGATCCTTGTTTTCCTGCATCCCTGATCTCCTTCTCCTAGTTCTCTAGTGAGAGTGTATGGGTATAAATTGTTTTGAACCTGTCTGTCCTCATGCTCAATAGTTTTGCTGGCTTAAAAGTTATAGTTAGAAATCATTTTTCCTCATTTAAAGACTCCATTGTCATGTTTTTTTCCAGGATTACTTTTGAGAAGCTCAGTGCTCTTTTGCTTGCCTTTTTTTTTTATAGATCTTATTTACTTACTTGACAGAGCCAGAGAGCACAGCAGGGGGAGCAGTAGCAGGAGAGGAAGAATCAGACCCCTTGCTGAGCAGGGAGCCTGATACAGGGCTTGACCCCAGGCCCCTGGGATCATGACCTGAGCCAAAGGCAGACCCTTAACGGACTGAGCCCCCAGGTGTCCCAGGGGTTCTGGAATTTTATTTGGTCTTTGTTTTTCTGCCAGGTACTTCATCAATATTATTTTTTTATTTCTACCAACATTTTAAACTTCTGAGTATTTTTCTTAACTCTTTGGACATTTAAATATGAATGTGTTATTTCACAAATGATGTATTCTCTCTTCTCTCTTAAATATTCTTCTCTTCCCTCTGTCACTTGTTTTTTTTCCCAATTCCTTCTTTCTCTTTTGATTGCCTTTATAATTAGAGCTTTTCTTCATCCATCTGTGTGATAGTCCATGGGTGTCTGTTCATACATGAACTTCTGAAATTTTATTTGGAACCTCTAGATTCTTGGTGGGACATGTGGATCAGTGGGCTTCATCACAGACAAGTGATTGAGGGGCTGGTCTTTGGTTACCACAACCAATTATATCTATGGTCTTTGCTGTTAGGCTTGTCAGTTTGCCACACAAGAGCTCTTCCCATCTCTGGCCTGCAGTAGGTGAGCCTATGTGAAGCTGGCGGCCAGCATGCTCGTTACTCAGTAGAAGAGCAGTCTGGGTGGAAGGAGTGTAGTTTGTTTTGAGTGAGGCATCTCCCTCCCCTTGGCCATGCATGATGTCCCCTGACTCTCGGCATCGGCATGCCGGGTATAGTGCATCTCAGAGAGGAAGAGCTGACTCTCCATCCGCTGCACACACACATTCTCTGCCCCTTCTCACCCCCTTCGTTGGTGCCTGACACCTCTAATCATGGAGCATTTCTGAGGTTCTCTAGCATAAGTTGACTTATCTCAAACTGGTGGCTTGCTTTTTAGGCATAGCAGGCATATTTGGTAAACTTACCATTTTCTGATGTGCTCTCAGTCTTCTAAATTATGAGTAACATTTTTCCTCTACTCTTATCTCCTCTTGTTTCTAAAGAGTCTGTGCTATTTAAAAGTTGTTTAAAGACAGGTTAGTGGTATTCTGAAAATATATGAAGATAAACACATTTAAACCACCATGGTCCACTAAAAATCTTGCTCTTAAGTTCTGGATTTATTTGTGTGAAATAAACTTAATTGAGGCAACAAATCAATGGAAGTATTTTGCAAATGGTTTCCTTAAAAATATGGGTAACTTTCATGGATGTACATAATGTCCTCATGTACTGAGAAAGTTAAAATAAAATAAAATAGTTTTTAGCACCTAATAATGCTGGCATTCTCTCATCCTCCTTCAGGAATTCTTCAAGATCTAAGAATTGTATATTCTAGTCCCGCTGGGTTTTAGACAGGGTACCACTATATTTCCTTTGTCATAGCTGCCCACACGTTCATTGATTTCTAGAACTTCTGAGAATTGTCATGCACATACTCACATGTTGGAATTTTTCAGTGGCTTTACTTCAAACGTAACAAAAGTCAAGAACTAAAACGGGGATTCATCTTTCTTTCATACCTCAACGTGGATAATCTTGGAATGTAAAATTTAAAATTTCTCTTGGAATCTCAAACATTATATTTACATTCATGCTTTAGTTGCAGCATAATATGCTTGTGTATATACCTGTTAACTAAAATACATCTTTTTAAAGAATTTTTTCCAACTTATTTTCAGTTGGCCAAGTCATCTTTGTTTAGTCTGTATCTCAAAGTCTCAGTGTTCTGTATGGTTTTTTTTGTTTTGTTTTGCTTTGTTTTTTACTCCTTACTGTCAATGTAATTAATTTGTTACTACTGGCTTCGGTGAAGGAAGACTATCTCACTCATTTTCAGTGATTATATTTAGTACTTAATTATTTAAACTTTTCTGTTACTTTCTTAATGACTTTCCTATACTTCTTTAAACTGTTCAGTACTTGTGAGGTACTAGTGAATATATATGGGATGTAGCTTTCGTTCCTTTAAAAAAGTTAATTTTATCACTTACAGGACTGTAACTCTTGACCAGGCAACAGATAGTGCAAAGATAATTGGAAAAGCTACACTAAACATGTTTCATACAATGAAACTAAATATATCGGATATGAGAGGGGTAAGTATGTAACATTTTAAAATTCCGACTTTCTGCAATGTTTTTCTCATTTAAGGCTTGATCTAAGAATGGTCATGGGGTGGGGTAGTGGGTTTATGTGCATATTTTCAGTTTATTTGAGATTATTCCAGAATAGAAACTGAAAAATTCTTGACTTTCTTTCTCATCTGACCTGATGTTGTTATTTTTCAGCAGAGTCAAATTTGTCCTGAAAGCTCTTTGTTTTCTGCCTAGAATAATTTTGTTTCTTATATTTTTAGAGTAATTAACCAAGGGCTTGTTTTACCTACATTATCTTGCTTCTTGTTATCAATCCCCTAGAAGTTGATGGGGCTGTGAGGAGTATAAAACTCCAACTAATTCTTGGACCTTTAAGGCCCCTTTTAACCAAATTCATTCTGCTGTCTGTTGATGCTCTAGAATGGAGCATTTACCACAGGCACACAAACAATGCTTTTGGAACATGTAGGTGAGACGGTATCAAAAATGTAAAAATCTTAATTTTTTTAAGGACGAACCATTGTCCGTTCCATTGTGTGTACACACATATGTGAGTAAAAGGCATTTATTGGCTTGGTGTGGCATTTTTTGGAAGGATTAAAGAATTACTAAGCCAGGCACAATTAAAACTTTTCTCTGAAATACTGTTATAGTAAGGCTTTATGGTCGTGTGTGGTGTCGTTATCTAGACACTGCACGCCATCTCGGGGTAAGGTGTACCCCAGGGCACTCCCCATCCCACCCCGCCCCCACCCATTTATTTGAGAAATACTTCATTTTAAACAGAAATGCTAAATGAAGTAAGGCTGCAAGTGGACTGGCCCCTGTGGAGTTTTTTATGTTAAAAACCTGGCTGATTAGGGGCGCCTGGGTGGCTCAGTCGTTAAGCGTCTGCCTTCGGCCCAGGTCAGATCCCAGGGTCCTGGGATCGAGCCCCGCATTGGGCTCCTTGCTCGGCAGGAAGCCTGCTTCTCCTGCTAACATTCCCTCTGCTTGTGTTCCCTCTCTCGCTATGTTTCTCTCTGTCAAATAAATAAAATCTTTAAAAAAAAAAAAAAAAAAAAAAACCTGGCTGATTAGAACTTTAGTGGGATATAAAAGTATTACACTTTTTTGGATTTTGATTTTGAAGAGATTGCCATATATTTCGATACAATTGGATACTCCCAAGATTGAGGTGAATAACTGCTTGCTGGCTCGTTAGTAGTTTTTGTAGTAAATCATAACAGAAGACTGTTGGAATACTTTCATTTAATTTTTTTTTTTTTTTTTTTTAAAGATTTTATTTGATAGCGAGAAACACAGCGAGAGAGGGAACACAAGCAGAGGGAATGGTAGTGGGAGAAGCAGGCTTCCCGCCAAGCAAGGAGCCCGATGTGGGGCTCGATCCCAGGCCCCTGGGACCATGACCTGAGCTGAAGGCAGATGCTTAACGACTGAGCCACCCAGGCGCCCCTCATTTAATCTTTTATTCTGGAAATAGGACCTAGTAAATCTTTTTAAAAAGCAATATCTGAGAAGTTTGCATAGTTAATTCATATTCTTGCTTGAGTTTTCCTGGAAACACATTTTCACTTCTCGTTCTAGGTTGGGATTCAAGTCAATCAGTTGGTCCCGGCTGATCCAAACCCCTCTGCATGCCCCAGTCGCCCGTCGGTTCAGTCAAGCCACTTTCCTGGTGGGTCACACTCTGTCCTGGATCTCTTCCAGGTTCAGAAAACTAAGAAATCCACAGAAGAGGAGCACAAGGAAGGTCAGTGGTCATCAGTGTGGTTCTTGTTTTAGTGCTGCTCTTATCCTTAGGAAGGCTAAGGAGTTAATCTAACAATTGCCTGGCATGACTCTACTTTTTAAGAAACACATTCTGGATTATGAGGAGTCAATAGTATAAGTTTGTTTTACCTGCAGTGGATTAAAGTAAAACATATTATTCCATCCCTAAGGATACGAAGCTATTTTATGTATTTTCTATACTTTCAGTATTTCTGGCTGCTATGGATCTGGAAATATCCTCTGCCTCTAGAAATTGCACTTTCTTGCCATCTTTTTCAACACATCTGACATCAAGTGTCAATCCTGTTACTAGCAAAGCTGAGTCTTCAGGGAAATGGAATGGTCTGCATTCTCCTATCAGTTTAAAATCAAGACTTAACCTGAGTATAGAGGTTCCGTCACCTTCCCAGGTATATTTTTATAGTTCTAAGTATTATGTAAGTGCAAAAGCAATTTCAAAGTAGGAATGGCGTTTTTAGTTGTCAGCATAGCCAAGGAGGGGAGAAGGCTACTTGTCAGGGTAGATCAAGGGAACATCATAACATTAACTGAATTCCAAAAGAGAAAGATCACGTTAGGAGAAAGGTGGTGCTTTTGCAAAGATCTGCGACTCTTGCAAGTTGTAGAGCGTGGATGGAAGCCAGTTCTGCAGACTGTCATCAGTAGCCACTTTACCTCTTTGTAGCAGTGGTCATAATTCGGACTTAACTCTGTTCAGCAGTACAGCTTTGGTGATCATTAGTAGGGGCCTACATCTGAGGTTTTTTCTTGCACATTTGCAAACAGTTCTTTCTGTAGAGTGAATGGAAAAGTTTTCCTAACATAAGCTAGTAATTCTGTTAGTGTGTGCGGTAAATGTGGAATACGGTTGGAATTTTTTGCTCCTTGTAAGATTGAGATAGCACTTTAAATTATATTGGGAAAGTCCATTTCTCTGCTCCGCCAAGCGGGAGGCTGAAGGAAACATACCTGCTGGCTTTAAGGCTGGGAAAGGGACAGTTGTGACACACTTGCATCGGGTCCTAGATGCTAGTGAGTTAGCCAGAAATAGTTGTTCCTGCCAAAGTAGAACATTGGCCTACCCAGCTTATGGGATTCCATGTTTCTAAGTGCAAGTGCACAGATGCACAGAGGAATCTGGTGTGTAGGCTAAAGAAAAGTTAGTTTCTAGAATCCCTTTTTCTAACTTAGTGTTGTCAGAACCAGAATTACTTGTATTTGGGGCCGATAGTCTACTGTGTGAGAGGTAAACAGGATTCAGTTACCCCATTCCAGAAATCTGACATCTCCTGTAGGCATTGGCCCCTGCCCCAGGTGGGGTGAGGGAAGTCTCTGCTGCAGCTGCAGGAGATACAGGGAACACGTCCGGACTCGCCTGATCCGGCGGTGCTGCCGGTGTAGTGTGTGTGTACAGTGTGCACTTGTCTCCAGACTCCACGTATTACTACTCAGGCTTCACTGGTGAAAGGCCAAAAACCTCCCAAAATGTGCTGCTTTGGAGGGATAGCTTTCCTAGCGTGCTTCTTTGCACCTTTTGTTTATTGTCCAGGATATTCAGATTGAAGTGAAAGCAAGAACACTAACTCTCCTAACCTCTCTGAGCGTGCTTTAACCTCAGACTCATGTGATATTTTATAGCTCGATCAGTCTGTTTTAGAAGCACTTCCTCCTGATCTCCGGGAACAAGTGGAGCAAGTTTGTGCTGGTCAGCAAGGAGAGCTGCATGGCGACAAAAAGAAAGAGCCAGTAAATGGCTGTAACGCAGGAATTTTGCCACAACCAGTTGGGACGGTTTTATTACAAATACCAGAACCACAAGAATCTAACAGTGACGCAGGAATCAACGTCATAGCTCTTCCAGCATTTTCACAGGTAAGTTATCAGAGACCGTCTACCCTTAATATGCTCACCCATCCTACTCCAGCTCAGGGCATATCTCATTTCCTCTTTTCCTTTGGACCCTAAACTCTGAGTAGCTTCCACCGTATCCACTGGGGGCGGAGGGATTGGCTCATTTCTGCATTCTCTAAAGGACACAGACTGGCAGAGAAGAGGGAAGATCTGGTATGTGGGTGCTTCAAGTCTCCACTCAGAAGTAGAACAGAAACACATTCTGTTTCTTTTTTCTTGGCCAGGGATGACCATTGGGCCACACCTCAAATAACTGGGTGATATAGAATCACAGACTAGAGACAGTATACAGTCTAAGCTTGGTGTCTAAAAAACAAAAACATTGCAAATGAGCCAGTTTTCTTGTGTTTTTTCCTCTCATTTTCTAGTAGTGCTGCTTGTCCTGACGGTTATGCAGTGATTTTTGAGTCAATTCTTAACCCCAAATTTTCATATTCTCACCCTAAAACCTTGTGAGGATACAATGAGGTCCTATTAAGAATTGATACAGGAAAAAAAAATTCATACAGATAGAAAAGCATGATTTGAAAACAACATCTGTTTTGTGAAAGAGCATCAGCTCAGGTTTGACTTTGAGCCTTGTTTGCACTAGGTGGACCCTGAGGTGTTCGCTGCCCTTCCTGCCGAGCTTCAGAAGGAGCTGAAGGCAGCGTATGATCAAAGACAAAGGCAGGGAGAGAACACCGCTCTCCAGCAGCCAGCCGCTGCGTCAGGTAAGCCGGGGAAGGCCCCTGTACCACAACTGAAGACGAGAGGAGTTCTTGTGAGGTGTGAACATGTAAGGTGAGCTTAGCGGCCAGCGTCTGAGCTGCCAGTCACGCTGAGAGCTCTTGGAACATGTATACGATGCGGGTGAGTGTTGTCACAGTCCTAGCTGGACTTGTATCCGTAGCTTCTGGACTTACAAAATACTTAAGATGGATACATCAGAGTGTAGGTTTAAAACAAAAAGTCTGAAGGTCTCTGAACACGCATCTACAGTCCTGCCTGAACTGCTGTACTTCACCCGTTGAATTTCCAGTTGTCCTTATGGGCCTGTCCGTACAGAGCACATTGTATGACGGAGCACAGGCGGTGGGCGTCCTGCGGCCAAGGACAGCCTTCCCCACGCACAGTCTGGCTTGGGGGCCTGTGTTGGGATGTGTGCGCGCACACGTCGGGTTGTATCTGAGGAGGAAGAACTCGTGACGATCTCATGTTCATATTCTTTTAGTGCCAAAGAATCTGTTACGTCAGCTCAAGCCAGCAGCAGTGAAAGAAAAGAAACGAAACAAAAAAAATTCCCTCAGTCCCCCCAGAAAGATGCAGAGTCCTTTGAAAAACAAGCTGCTTCCTAGTCCTGTGAAAACACTGCCTGGGGCCTGTGGGAGTCCCCAGAAGTTAATCGATGGGTTTTTAAAACACGAAGGTCCTGCTTCCGAGAAACCTCTGGTAATAGTTCTTACACTTTGACCTTTCCTTTGATTAGATCTTAACGTGCTCACTGTTACGTCAATAGCACTTTTTTATCGTGTGTTTTCTTTAACAGGGAGAACTCTCTGCTTCCACTTCAGGTGCGCCCGGCCTTTCTGGGTCGCAGCCGGAGCCGGCTGGCTGCAGAAGACCCCCGGCACCCAACCTGGCGGGAGCCGTCGAATTCAGTGATGTGAAGACTTTGCTCAAAGAGTGGATAACTACTATTTCAGGTTGGCTGGGCCGCGGGGCAGCTGCAGCCCGAGATGCGGTGGTTCCGGGGTTGTAGAGCAGGCTCGTCTGTAGAAATAGAGCTCCTTTTTCTAAACCTAGTAGGCGAAACGCAGGCACCCTCTAACCTTTGGAACTTGGGGGCTGACCCCGGAAAGGTCCATGCTAGAGCCCCGGTGTTGGATGGGCTAGTTAGAGAAATGCGGGTCTGTCCTTCGTGCCTGCAGCTGGCTGCCTGCCTTCCAAAGGAGGTCGGTCCTTACTTGAGGTTCCCCCCCCTCTAGATCCAATGGAAGAAGACATTCTGCAAGTTGTGAAATACTGTACTGACCTGATAGAAGAAAAAGATTTGGAAAAACTGGACCTAGTTATAAAATACATGAAAAGGTAATTATTTCATCTTTTATCAGAAGGATCAAACGGGACATCCCACCTACCTAGTCACTGCTGTTCACTGTGGCGGCAGCGGAGGGGGGGTGGTCCCCTTCGTTTTGAATCCGAAACTATGATCAAAAGGTTGTGCCTCTTGAGATTTATATAGTGTAAAACCCTAATGATACACGTTGAGCTGATTCCTGCAGGAGGAGTTGGTCTTACCTGGTGTTTTTTCTTAACCCGCCTTTTAGGTTGATGCAGCAGTCAGTGGAATCAGTTTGGAACATGGCATTTGACTTTATTCTTGACAATGTTCAGGTGGTTTTACAACAAACTTATGGAAGCACATTAAAAGTTACATAAAACTCACCCGGGAGCCTGGTGCTCTCCGCTAGCTGTGCCATAAGTGCTTGTGAGGTATTTGCAAAGTGCATGATAGTAATGCTTGGAGTTTTTCTAAGTTTAAATTTCTTTTTAAGCAAGTGTTTTTGTACATTTCTTTTCAATAAGTGCCAAATTTGTCAGTATTGCATGTAAATAATTGTGTTCTTTAATGTAGTATAGATTCTATTTACAAAATGTTTGTTTATAAAGTTTTATGGATTTTTACAGTGAAGTGTTTACAGTTTAATAAAGAACTGTATGTATATTTTGTACAGGCTCCTTTTTGTGAATCCTTTAGGAAGCAAATCCTGCACTGTTTATTGTATTTAAAGGCTGAGGAAACCTACAAGCCGGACTGTCACAGGCTCCATGCTAAGTTTTGAGATTCCTGAGAGGTCCCAGACTGGGATTCTGCTTGTTCCGGGTAAAGCTTCTAAATAATCTTATCACTCTTCTCCCCAAGCATGAACACAGGAGCATGTTAAGAAAATCTTCTTTACTTATTTTAAATTAGAACACACACATAATTGAGTATTTTGTTTCCTGGGAAAATTATGTCCCACAGGTGGCTTAGTGGTATTGTCTCTGCTTCTACTGTCCCTCAAGAAACTTCAGTAGGATTCTCAGATGTATATAAAGTATTTTTCTAGGCTACGTTATACCATAATACTTGAAAAATATAATTTATAATCCTATGCCAGTGAATACTGGGGGACATTTTCTTCAAATGCCTCCCACTGCCTTCAACACTGTGCTATCAATATAAATAGGTAGGTAGTCTGATACTAGAGATCTGTTAGGCAGAATTCATCTCACACTAACAGATTTCCCCAAGAACGCGGGAAGTCCACGTGAAAGTAAGAGAAGTAGCCAAAACCCAATTACTGCCATCAACAAATCAAGATGTCTCTGCAACAACTTTGGAGCACTAAAGCCCAAACAGTCCATCAGGCAGCTCCCTGATGACTGCCTGTCAGGAAACATACGCATGATAGGATTTCTCTAGGACACACTAGGCTAACCAAGATGGATGTACAAAAATTCTGACGCTAACATGTGCTGGCACACCTGGTATTACACTGATGACTCACGGACAGAAGCTACGCTAGCATGGAGGCCTAACAGAGCTCACTGGTAGATGTCTGTTTTCTTTATTGGTAGTTCAGAATTGTGCTGATTACAGTGGACGCTCAGGACTATACAAGCAGTAAATAGCGGCCAGCTATGCTTTACACCATGGTTTCACACAAAGCATATAGAGATCAGAGTGCCTAATTTTCTATTTTAAAAAATTCCTAAGGGCATACGGCAAAACGCTGGGAAAAAAATCACTGTGGGAGGGATATGCATAAATAAAGAAGAATTTCTTACATCAGAAAAGTCCCAATAAATCACAAAATCTGCAGAAGCTTGGTTAATCAAATACTGCAGTACTGATTTAATCAGTATAAAATTGAAAGAGCTTTAGATCTGTAATAAAAATCCAAATTTGGGTTAGGGCAAACTTTAAAACAGCAGCCAGTAGAGAAGGGTTGGGACAGGAAGGGGCAGGTGAACAGGCACGTTGGAACTGTGGGGACATGTAATCGACCACTGTCAAACCAGTGTAAGTTTCTTGGTTTCTCATGGAAAACATTTTATACACCTATTTTTTTCCTTCCATACTTTGAAGTTCATCAGTGTCCAGATCCATCTGTTCCATTTTGTCTGGTTTTTCTTGGTGATTTTACAACATAATATTGCATTTATTCCAATTCCTGCCCCATGTGGAAAAATTAGATGATTTCAAATACTTTCTTCAGCTCCACAATAAGCTGCCAATCACTCTTCTGCATCTCATCTCTGAACCAGTCTTTGAGGGCATCGAT
>CM053610.1:49777509-49842144 GCA_028646535.1 Procyon lotor
GCAAGCCCGAAGCACAAACAAGGTCAACCACGGTGTAACAACCACATGCCAAAAACAATACACATGGCCCAGGCCTGTCACTGGCTACTGCTCATTAAAAACAAACCTTAGCCAAATTACAAGGGCCGCGCTCGTCCCCCTTTTAGAGCAGCACAATCTCTGCCAAGTCCTGGCGGGCACTCATTGTGAGGAGGCCCCTTCCTCAACAAAGACCTGCCCTACTTCACGAAGAATCCAGCTCTCTCAGAGCTACTGTGTAAAGGTAACCACAGAAGAGCCAACCCCCCTACTTTCTTAAAATGAGCCACTTTCAGGAGACACTTACCTTACTGACCAGGATGTCTGTGGCTTCAAAATGTCTTCCATACATTTTGGGAGATTCACCAGGGATAGGTTCTATCTTGACACAGACTTCTTGTCCTTTTTTTGCAACATCCACTTGTTTATGGTTTATTTCAATACTTGTTACTATTCCAATGTCAACGAACTGCAATGTAAGCAGAGGAATCTTGCCAGTCACAGGCACTGCAACTGGACAGCTGAAACAAAAACTGGAGCCAAAGAGCCAGTTGAAAAGCCTTGGCTCTGTGACCCTTCCTGAGCACTCATCACAGGGTAATTTTCTCATCAGAGAGCTCGGGAATGACACCATCACCTCCCCTGCCTGTCACAAGATGGCTTATGAAGGAGACCACTCGTATGCTTTAGACAACTTAGCAAGTTGACAGGGCACTTCCCATTTCTGCTCAACCCTTTCACACAGCAGGTGCCATAGTAAGAGGGAGTGGCGGGCACAAACCTCCTCAATCAGAAATGAGCTTGGAGTGGTCGGGATAAGTCAAGGTGGCAGCCAGGGACACGTGATGTGGGGCCCTGTAGGCCGAGGTTAGAGGATGAGCGCTGTGAGCAGCCTGAGCTCAGTTACAGTGCAGGAGAAAAGCACTCCAGTGCCTGCCTTGTCGAGAGATACGGGAGAATAAGAGTGAGAATGAGTGCCTGGTGTGGCCAAAGCCACAGAGGACAGAACTGCTGCAAACAAATGTCGTACCTCAGTCCACTGAAATGGTAAAGAAGCAACAAGTCCTAGCACTAAGTGCCACTAACCATTAAAGGAACCAGGTCTGGGGCAGGGAAAGTACTAGATGAGCCCAGAGCACCTTCCTGCACCAGAGAGGAAGAAAATGCTCCAAGTACTGAAGTAACCGGCTCGAATGGGCTCCCACGGACCGGAATCGATGGGCAATGGTAATGGATTATAACACTGCATTTTTTTAAAAAGGGAGTGTGCATAAATTACTTAATGAAAAGTTGGGGGGGGGCGGGGAAGGAAGGTTCTTTACAAAAATATTTGGGGAGGCTGCCTTAGAGGAAAGGATTACCAATTACTAAGTCTATCAGGATAAAGGTTGTTGAAGCAGAATATTCACAGGTACTCAAAGTGCCCCAGAGATTGAGAAAGATGTTTCTGACAGCAGTGTGAAGCCAACAGCACTTTCCCCGATAAACAAAGATGGCATCGCCACAGTAAGAGGGCCTGTGTGATGGGGCTGGAGGCAGGCAGGAGCACCTGTGCATACAGTATCTGTTTCAAGTTCAGACAATTCAAGCTGAGAAATAACCTGCAAACAACTGGACTCTCCAGGAAGGATGGAGGTTGGTCCCACTGAGACCAAAACCCTAATAACCAAATGTAGTGCACCTTGAAGGAATCCTGGAGCGGGTCAGCAGAAGGCACTAGGAAAGATTCTTGGGACAGTTGGGGAAGTGTGAACTATAAATTACAGGACATTATTGAGTTAATGTTAATTTTTCTTAGGAATATGGGTGTTCATTATTCTATTCTTTAAACTTCTCAGGCTTGAAACTTCGACACTTGAAAAGGGCAATATTTCAAAGTACTCTGCACCTTTATTTGCTGAAGCACCAATACCTGGTGCTAAGAATCAACACTGGCCCTCCTTACTGAGGTATAAACCATAGAAGGTGACAAGCTCTGCTTGTCGTCACCACTCCTGCACTCCCCATTTTGTTCCTTTAAGAGACCACACTTGTTTTTAAAGTACAACCAAAACTTACATTTTTGCTAGGGACGCACATGGGTGTCCCCTGTTTCACCTGCCCTGCTTCCACAGTCACTCCCATCACTATTGGGTCTCGAGAATTAAAAATATACTGGGGGAGGATTTTCATCTTGCAGGGAAATACTGCTATGTGCCTAAAAGGAAAAAAGAAAACCCAAAAATTTTGAAGCTGACAAAACCACTTAAACATGAAAACAAATACAAGTGAGTATGAGGCTTCTCCTATCGGATAAAAGCAGCACTCCCAGGCGGTGCCAGAAGAGCAGGATGGATGCTGGGGACAGCCCTCTGTGGTGTCTGCCTTGGTCCAGGTCACCTGCCCTGGGTGCTTCATCCCCTCGCTGTCCTCTTCCCCTCCTCCCTCCCTCCATGCTGTTGCTTCCCAAGTCTTAAAGAGGCCGTATCTCAGGAGCAGTGAGCCCTGCCCCTAAATTTAGATGGAGCTTAGCGCCTTGACCGGACCCACGGTCAGGCACACGGGCAGCCTACTCCGGGGACCACACCAGCATCAAACCGCAGCCACGTTCTCTGTACCATGTTCCCAAATGAGGTGATCCAAAAGGCCACTACCTTCCCTGCTTCTCAAGCATGTGCTTAAAGTGTTTTCACTGTGCGTAGCAGGCTTCTTTAGCCACATCTTTTCCCGTTTCATGATTTCAAGTGAGCATATCCCCATCTAAATCCTACTATTCAGCTGGCAATTATACTTCAAATATGTACCCCAATTTTAGCCATCACCCCTCCTACAGACCTAGCCACCCTGTCTTGCCTGGAACACTGGGAGCCTGACAAGACTCCTCACTGCCTCCCTAAGATCCTCCCCAGGGCCTAGAGAGTCCTACCACCTTCTCTGACCCCATCTCCCAAGGGCTGTCTGTCAGATTCCACGCAGCTGCCTCCCAGTGCCGCCCTTCTGCCTGGACAACTCCCCAGGTCTGGGCAGCGCACTTCATTCCCTCCAGATCTCTATCTGAATGGGAGACCGACAGAGCTCAGCTTGCTGCCCCGGACCACACTGCTTGTCACGGCTCTCCTCCTGATCTAGGTCTTCCCTGCTCTGCTCTGCAGCCCTCACCCAACTTCTCATACGTTCACTGCTCGTCTCACCTGGGCTGCAAGGAGGGGGACCTGGTCAGGGTCAACGCTGACTCCTCTAGCACCTGCAGTGATGCCACGAATACGGGGCAAGCTGTGAGGTCAGCTGCAGGAGCAAGCTCTCTTCCCATGGAATACCTCGCGCCCCATTCCACTTCCTTACCATGCACATTTTCATTTTGTTCCTTCCTTCCCATGCAATCTCAGATCACAAACTCCAGCAAGAGGATTTTAGCAATCACTCTCCAGTTAATGAGACCTAGGCCTGCCAATTTGAAAATTAAAAACTGCAAGACTACAGAAGATTAGTTTACAGACTGGTGCAATGCCTCAGATGGGCAGAATTTCTGGTTTTTAATTACTTCTGGATGAGCAAATGCCACGCTTCTATTGTGCACACACCTTTCGGGCACATGTACCCGCCACGTGGCCAAAGTTCGCCTGATGCCACCTTGCTTTGACCTACGTTAGTGCCTGCTTTCCCTAACCAAAAGAGGAGGATTTTGCTCTTTTGAAAAAAAGGCAAAAAGCAAAAACGTTTAGCCTTTGTTTTACAGTGAACCATTAAGAGGCAGCGGGCACCCCAGAGTGGCCCTGCCAAGCTTCTTTCCAGGGACCACTTGGCAACCCAGCGTCACGCCGCCAGAGCAGTGAGCTTCGCACCTGGGGGTGCTCAAAAAACATTTCCATAGAAATTAATGCTAATTGCTTCCTCACATTATGCTGTTTCGGCTTATGGAAGGTTTCACAGGAACACTTTCAGAATAGCGGGAGAAACTTGTATGTAGTAATTCTCAACCAACTTCATTACCAAAGACCCAAAGTAAGTAAAATCACCAACTTACTTAAATTCTTCTTGTTTCTGTTTCTTGTAGTCTTGTCTATATTTTGTAAAGGCATCAAATAAATGATAAATAATTTCTGCACTAAAAATTCTAACTCCTAAACTATCAGCCATTTCTTGTGCATCCCGTTCAATTCTCACATCAAAGGCCAAAATTACTGCGTACCTGAAAGGTTCAAACACAATAAAGATCACTCGGTGAAACACAAGAGTATGTCTTGAAGGGCAGGTAATATGAAAGCCTTCACAGCAGAAGAAAAATTACTTACTGGGGATCATGTTCCAGCATCACCGAAGCCTTCATAACATCTTTTTTATGGACTGGACCAATGTTAATTCCTGCATACTGTAGAAAAGGAGTTTCTGAGCTTAACTGCCTGTGTGTCAGGTAAAAGAAACAGCACCACAAACCACGACTAACACAGACTCCTGTGGAGTCGGGTAGGATTACTTACGGGAACTTCTGATGTTTTTAGAAATTCAAGTAGAGCTTCCAAAGATCCCAGTGTAGATGCCTGGACATAGACTCCCTTTTCTTCCAACTTGATAGCATTTAGTGTCTGCTTTAACTCATGGATCAACTCATCCTTGAAAAGAAATTATATTTGACAAGGTTATAAATACATCTCTATCAGCAATGGCCTAGAACTAAACTTTCTCTTCTTTGATAGATCACAAGTCCACAGAGAGGCAGGCAGAGAGAGAAGGGGAAGCAGGCTCCCCGCTAAGCAGACAGCCTGATGGGGGGCTCGATCCCAGGACCCTGAGATCATGACCTGAGCTGAAGGCAGAGGCTTAATTACCCCACTGAGCCACCCAGGCACCCCTCTTTTTCCCTTTTTAATTAAGTATTCACACATGGAAATATGAAACCAAGGCTAAGAAAACCTAAGGCGTAGCAGAACCTGTGCTTGAGGAGGAGATTCGGGGGCTATATTTGAGCTGTGTCCCACACTTTGCCTTTGTCTTTAGTTTTACTAAAGTGAAAATCTATTTAACCTCGGATGTACGTGGCAAAAAAGGGAGATGGGTGAGCAGAATGAAATGAGAAGAATCTTCAGAATTAAAAGGACTACATCAATGTCATGTGTCACAGTAGCCCACAGGGTCTGTTTGACTGCCCTCACTGAAATGCTCTAATAACCTTGGGAGTCCTTCTCCTCTGTACTGCTCCTTTGCAGATGAAGAGATTTCTCTTGAGAACAAGTAGGACAGCCTTGTCCCTGCCATAGTTGGGACTGGCCAAAGAGGGATGCTTACCCTCTTCTCACTGGCCCTCAGGTGGCCAATTCCCTGACGGCGGTGACATGGCACGTCTGAGGAATAACAGTAGTCCCAGCACACAATATGAACCAATGTGCTGGGGAGAGTGCCATCTTCTCTTTGGCAAATGGTATGTAAACTCACAGTTTGCTTTTGGGAAACTATGCTGGACTCCAGTGGGCATCTGCTCCTACAGATAGGCACACAAGCTTTAAATGACTCCTACCTCCTTGTAAGATTTTCTTGAGTTCTGTGTGTATATTCATGTATCTAAAAACATTAACAACTTCTAGGCTTTTGATTCATTTTTTATTTAAATAAAATGTGTATTTTAGAATTCTAGTGTATATAAATATTACTTAAGCTAATTCAGAGGACTGTGCAAACTGAAGCAATCTAAAAGCATAAACTGTTATGAGCCACCAAGTAAGACCTCATAACAGGTATGAGCCACCAGGTAAAGACAGAAGTGCCTATTTCTATCACTACCAATGTGTCAGGAGGGCACACACAGCTCTGGAGGAAAAAAAATTTTAAGTAACTTACTTTAAGAACTGGGATTTCGTCTTCTTTATAAGCCACCAGGAGCGGTAAACCAGCCAATGTCTTCTCTAGGTCTTTTCCAAGAATCTTTACCCCCTGAGCTGCTTCTACTTCTTTATGCTTTTCATACTGGTTCTGTAGAGATCAAACATTTGTTACCACATTTATTTGATAAGTGGTTAGGAGTAGGTGATGTGACAATATTTTCATGACCGTGAGGCAGGAAAATTTTTCTTAAAGTAGACACAAAAAGCATTAAGTACAAAAGACCCATAAATTCAATATTAAAATTAAACATTTGTTTCTTAAGATACCACAGAAAAGGTAAAAAGACAGGTAAGAGAGAGAGAGACTAGGAAAAGATGCCACTAACAGACCCATCTCCTGACTATACAGACCACTCCCATGGCTGTAATAAAGACAATGCTGGAACACGAGGACATTTCACAAAGGAGTGAACTTCAATGGCTAATAAGCATACAAAATAACCATATTTCATTCAGTTAAGTACCAAATCAAACAACAATGAGCTACCAGATGGAAAAATTTAAAAATGTGACAGCATCAAGAGCTGATGGACATGAAGTAACGCAAACTCTAATATACTGCAATTGAAAGTAACTTGTTGGACTCACTGTGAACAACAGTGTGGCCTTATCCAGTAAAACTGGGGCTCAACAATTCACTCCTACACATATACCCCGCAGAAACTTGCACAACTGCACCAAGAGATAATACAAGAATGTTCAAAGCAATAACACCGTTGTTAATAGCAAAAATTTAAAAGCTGGAGATACCCTACACTTGCCATCAACAGGAGAACAGAGAAATCAACCATGATATATTCACGCAGTAGAATACCACCCAAACAAAAATGAACTATAACTATATGCAACAACAGAGGTAAATCTTAAGTGTGTTTTGTTTGGTTTTTTTTTACTTAAAAGAAGCCAGATACAGTGGAAATGAGAATGACTCCACTTATATGAAGTCCGTACATATTTTTTTAGGGGCACACTCTCAGGTATTAAAACTATTTTGAAAAAAAGGATATTAGTTACTATAATAAAAATGGAAGCACAGTTAACTTTTAGGAAGGTGTGGGGGGTGGCTAACATCTGTGAAAGACACAGAGGCTTCTGGGGTGTCAACAATGTTCTGGTCCTCATCTGTTTGCTTCCTAAAAATCTGTTGGACTTTTCCTCTACGTTTTGTGTAGTTTTCTGTATTTATTTCATAATAAAAAATGTTAATAAAAAACTAGCAGTGTAGAACGAAAACAATATACTTCAGTTCTCATAGAAAGCTTAGATGATAAATAAGAACTTATTTATCACACATCTCCATTCTGACAGATGATCCCTTCTGTATGAAGACATCTAACAGAGGATGAGGAGCGAAGGCATGCTAAGCCAAGCAGCTCTCGAAGTGAGGAAGTGACCTCAACAGAACTCATACACACTGTACATGTCCCCATGTGTCAACACTTACCACCTAGGCTTACCTTCACCCGTAATTCCTTCATTGGAGGAGGTAAGAGGAGGCCTCGAATCTGAGTTACAATGGGCCCTTCTACCCCAGGAACAATAATTGTATCTCCTTCCTTCAAACGCCCATTGATCAGTATCACATCTATAGTGGTGCCCATTCCTGGGAGAGCCTTAACCTGAGAGGCATAAATGTAAATGGAGTGAGATAAATGCTACACTATGTTGACTGAATCTAAGAGCAGAAGACATCCCCACCCCAAATTCACTTTAAAGGGAAAATAAATTCAAAAGCTGATCATTACCTCCATAACCTGTGCTCTTAGCTCCTCACAATGTGCAAGTCTCTTGCTCAACATAGTCTGAGTTAACTCAACAAGAAGGTAGATCAGACTTCCCATGCCATCACCAGTATGCGCAGAGGTAGGTACCAAGGACACAAAAGTACGAGGATCCTTATTCTCATAAAACAAAGCTGCATTCAAACCCTAGAGACATAAAAAGCAAAATCATTCCAAAAGGCCAAACTGTGGAAGAAAGTACCTGGGACAGCATGACTGATTAGACGACAGATGAGCAAAAGGCCCATCTTTCTGAACTCCTCAAAAACACTCAAGAGATCATGCATATCCTATAGGTATTAGTTATATCACAGGAAAGTAGTACCTTATCGGGTCAAATTATTTTTTTTTAGATTTATTTATTTTAGCGGGGAGGGGCAAAGGGGGAGAGAGAACCTCAAGGAGACTTCCCACTGAACACAGAGCCTGACACAAGGCTTGATCTCACAACCCTGAGATCACGACCTGAGCCAAAAACAAGAGTCAGACACTTAATCGACTGAGCCACCCATGTGCCCCTCCAAATCAAATTTTAAAAATTTAAACATTCAGACTACAAAGACAGATCTTTGAAATATTAGCTAATTTAAAAAAAACAGGGATAAGGGAAAAGAACGGAGAACACTACTTGCCATCAATAAGAGAACAGAACCAGCGTTAGTGAAACTGCTGGCTTTATTATAAAGACAGGAGAACAAAAGGAAAAAATATTCTTTGATACAGGCTCTTCATTAATAAGGCAAGTTTTCTTACCTGCTGTGCAAATTCCACAATAATAGCCTTTGCTCGCTCCTCAAATTCATCTTTTGTATTCTTTTTCTGCTTCTTTAAAGTAGCAGCCACATCAGAGTCGGGGCTCTTTTTCCAATCATACAACCTATCAATCTGGACAAAAATTTTTTGTAAGAAACATCTTTAAAACATTCAGAATACTCAGGAATTTAATTAAGGTTAAAGCTCCTAAAAGTTCCTAATATATACTATATACATTCAGGAGAGTGTGAAGTACTCAAATATTTTATTGTACCAAAAGGCCTGTAAAACCCACTTAACTGCTTCCCCTCTTAAATTAGAAACTTCTGAGGTAACAGCTTCCAAACTACTTCAGGAAAGGCCACCATTTGTTTGCAAAACATGAGATCTTAGAATTATCTTAGGACTATTACTGTATTGTTGGAATTCCAAAATGGTTTTGTTTAGTAGTCAGAAATAAGAATTACAGCAAGTATCATTACCAGGAAAATTATACACCAAAAAAAAAAAAGAAAAAAAAAGAAAAGAAAAAATAATTACATCCTATCTCAGAGAAAAGCCCATTTTAATTGCTTTATTGCTCAAATTAGATTTACTCTGTTAAATAAATCATGTATTTTCCTTCACTTTTCAAAAGTGTGATAAATGGGTATAGAGAGGAAAAACTAATAGTAAAAACAAAAAAGCAAAATCTGTTTCCTCAATCTAGGGGTACAATATAGAGAGGCTGTCCAAATCTGAATGCTACCAAGGAGAAAAATTAGTTAGTAAAAATAGACCCAGACATGACAAAGATGTTATAATTAGCATATGAGGTCCTTATATATGTGACTTTAAAGGAAAAATATGAAACTTGTAGAACTAAAAATCACAGAATATGAAATAAGAATTCACTAGATAAGCTTAACAACAAATTACGTATTATAAAAGACTGGAAGCCTTGAACATGTAGCAATAAAAACTATTCCAAAGGAAGCAGAAAAAAAGCATGAAAGAAAACCTTAGTCACTTATGAAAAGTATAACCAAAAACTTTTTAAACTGATGAATATATAAATTTTGATCTAAGAAAATCAAACCAAGTAGGATAAACCGAAACTATTACATAATCTCAATGATGAACCCTTATAAGTTCTTAAAAGCGATCAAAGAAAAAGGAAGACACATTACACACAGGGAAACAGGACAACTAGAGATAAAAGCCATAAGGCAATGATGATGAAGGAAAATTTTTTTTTAAGATTTTACTTATTCTAGAGATAGAGAGCAAGTGAACACAAGTGGGGATAGAAGCAGAGGAAAAGGGACAAGCAGACTGTGCTGAGCACAGAGCTGGACTCGGGCCTCAATCCAACAACCCTGAAGCACCACCTGAGCTGAAGTCAAGAGTGAGACGCTTAACCGACTGAGCCATCCAGGCGCCCCTCAGCGGCTCAGTTGCTAAGCGTCTCCGTTTGGCGTCGGGCTCCCTACAAGCCTGCTTCTCCCTCTCCCACTCTTCCTACTTGTTTTCCCTCTCTCGCTGTCTCCCCCTCTCTCTGTCAAATAAATAACATCTTTAAAAATGTGTGTTGAACATAGCCTTAAATACTTCTTTTAGACAAGAAAAAAATATCTGAAATCAACTATCTAAAATTCCACCTTAAGTCAGAAAAAGTAGACATGAAAACCAAAGAAGAAAGAAGGAAATGAGGAAATTAACCCTGGAAATCAAAGAGATATAAAACAAACAGTAGAGAATATCAATAAGACAAAGATCTAGTTCTCTGAAACATAAATTTCTACAGTAATTAAGATAAAAAAACAAAATAACCTGTACCTGTTTAAAAGAGATTCTATGCAGACATGGCTTCCTCGTAAATTCTACCAAACTCTTATTAAAGAAATATCATTTCTATGCCAACTCTTTCAGAAAATAAAGGAGGATATGCTTCTTAATTCATCTTACAAGGCAAAATTACTCTGATACCAAAACCAGACAAAAGATGTTTTAGGAAAGGAAAACTATACAGCAAAATCACTCATGAATATAGACACAAAAATCATCAACAAAAACTTATCAAATAAAATCTGGCAATATGTAAAAGAGAGAAAAAGTACATCATGACCAAGTAGGGTGTATTCTAGTAATGCAAGGTTGGTTTAATGTTTAAAAATTCAACAGTAATCAACAAATGGTGCTGGAACAACTGAACATCCGCAAGCAAAAAAACCAATCTAGACACAATACAGACCCTCCATGTCACAAAAATTAACTCAGAATAATCACAGACCTAAAGGTAATGTACAAAACTCCAACAATCCTAGAAGAAAATAGAAAATGTGATGACCTTTGCTATGGTGAGTACTGTTTATCAGATACCACACCAAAGACATGATCGATGAAACAAAGAATCTGATAAGCTGAACTTCATTAAAATTAAAAAGTTCCATGAAATAGAGTGAGTCCAGAAAGTGAAATAAGAAAGACTGAGAGAAAACATGTGCAAAAGACATCTGATAAAGAACTTGTATCCAAAACATATTAGGAACTCCTAAAATACAAAAATAAAAAATCTAATTTAAAAATGAGCCAATGAATTTGACACCCCAAAAATGGCAAACATATGAAAAGATATTCCACATCTTAAAGAACATCTTAGGGAAACACAAAATAACAAAAAACTGGGGCACCTGAGCTGCTCAACTGGTTAACCATCTGCCTTCGGCTCAGGTCGTGATCTCAGGTTCCTGGGATTGAGTCTCGCCATCAGGCGGGAGTCTGCTTGTTCCTCTCCCTCTGCCCCTCTCCCCTACTACTACTCTTTCTCTTTCCTCTCTCTCAAATAAATAAATTTTTTAAAAAATAAATAAAAATCAATGAAATAACACCATACTTACTGGAATGGCCAAAATCCAAAACCCAAATCTTGCTGGTGAAGATGTAGAGCAACAGAATTCTCATTCATTGCTGGTGGGATTGCAAACTTACAACCACTTGAGAAGAGTTTGGCAATTTCTTCCAAAACTAAACACTCTTACCACACAATCCACCCTCACACTCCTTGGTATTCACCCAGGAGGTAAAGACATATGTCCCACACATATGGAGGTTTACAGCAGCTTCATTCATAACTGTCAAACTTGCAAGCAACCAAGATGCCCTTCAATGGATGAATGAATAAACTGTAGTGCATCCAGACAATGGAGTTACTAAACAAAATGAATAATGATCTAAAAGTAAAAAATGAGCCATGAAGCCATGAAAACAGATGGTGGAAACTTTTTTTTTTTTTTTTAAAGATTTTATTTATTTGACAGAGAGAAACACAGCGAGAGAGGGAACACAAGCAGAGGGAATGGTAGTGGGAGAAGCAGGCTCCTCGCTGATTAGAGAGCCCGATGCTGGGCTCAATCCCAGGACTCTGGGATCATGACCTGGGCCGAAGGCAGCCGCTTAACAACTGAGCCACCCAGGCGCCCCCAGATGGTGGAAACTTTTAATTCCTATTTTTTAAGTGAAAGAAGGTGATCTGATAAAGCTTACGGTAGAATACTGTATAATTCCAACTATATGAAACTCTGGAAAAGACAAAACTATGCAGACAGTAAAAAGATCAGAGACCTTTTTGCTAAGGACTGGGCGATGAGGGAACAAACAAGCAGAGCAGGAAGATTTTCAAGGCAGTGAAAATACCCTATGATACCAAAATGATGGATACATGTCATTTTTTTAAAACTTTAAGATTTTATTTTTATTATTTCTTTGACACACAGAGAGAGAGAGAGAGAGAGAGAGAGAGAACACAGGTAGGGTTAGTGGGAGAGGGGGAAGCAGGCTCCCCATTGAGCAGGTAGCCTGATGCAGGACTTGATCCCAGACCCAGAGATCATGACCTGAGCCGAAGGCAGATGCTTTAACTGACTGAGCTGCCCAGGCGCACCTGGATACATGGCATTATACATTTGTCCAAATCCATAGAATATACACCAAGAAGTAATCCATGGACTCTGGGAGATGGTAAGTCAATGTAAGTTCATCAGTTATAACAAATCTATCACTCTGGTGTGAGAGGGAAGGTGCTGATAATGGAGGGAGATTGTACATGGGGAAGCAGGGGTATGTGGGAAATCTCTGTTACCTTCCCTTCCAAATTGCTATAAAATTTTAAATGGTTCTAAAACAGAAAAAAAATCTTAAAAATAAAAAGTAAAGTACCCTTAAAATATCAACATTTACAGAATAAAGAGGAAAAGCCACATAAATATCTCAGAGATGTGGACTAGCTATGTGACACAAATCAACAACTCATATGACTTACAAAAAAACAAACAAACAAACTACAAATAACACTTTAAGCAACTTATGACAGACATCATATGTAATGGTAAAGACCAGCTATTTCCCCCTAAGATGGGGCAAAAAGCAAGGTGTCGGTCATTACTTTTACTCAATATTGTTCTAGAATGTCTAGTTAGTGCAGTAAGGAAGAAGAAAATTTACAGAGCACAAACATGAAAGTAAAACAGATATATACAGATAATATAATTGTGTAGACAGAAAATCCCACATGATCTACAGAATAAGCTACTAGGCCTAATCAGTTAATTTGATAAGATTACAAGATTAAAAATGAATACATAAAAATCAACTATATTCCTATATAAAATTAAAATTAGAAATCTGAATTTTTAAAATGGTATTTACAATAGCACCAAAACCATGAAATACTACAGATAAATTTAGAAAAATATATCCAACAGAACATGGACAGTGTAACTACAAAATATCACTAAGAGAAAATAAGTAAATGTAGAGATATCATGTTCATTTATCAAAAGACTTAATTTTGATAAAATGGCAACTCTTACAGAATTTATCTATAGAGTAAATACAATCCCAATAAAAATTCCAGAAAGCTTTTTGTAAAAACTAAGGACAGTTTCTAAACTTTATATGAAAATTCAAGGAAAGGACCCTAAAATAACCAAAACAGTTTTGAGTAACAAAACATTAAAGAAATGACCACTACTTGCTTTCAAGACATTACTATAAAACTATAATAATCAAGATAGGGTAGTAGTGGCACAAGGATGGATATATATGGGTCAATGGAAGAGAAGATAAATACCAAAAAGGGACATATATATACACATGGCTTACACAGTTTTCAACAAAGATTCAAAAGTAATACAGTGGAGAACTTCTGATCCAAGATGGCAAGATGTAGGAAGACACTGAACTCACCACCTCCATGGACACACCAAATCTACACCTATTCACAGAGCAAATGATCCTGAAGAACTAAGAGCTGACTGAACAGCTTCTGCACAACAAAGATTACATAGAGAATAGCAAGAGAGACAAAGACACAAAAAGAACCCCGTTCATAGCACTGCGAACTGCTGTGTGGAGGAACAGTACTGAGGGACTGTGAGTAGATTCGTCTGCCCTGGACTACAGAGAAAAGCTGTGGTTTGAAAGGACAACTAGAATGTAAAGGGACCAGTTCCAAACCCTGCCTAACAATGGACAAACTGCCGAAACTCACTCCAGGTACTGTCAAGAGGAATTATTAAGTACCACAGTTCACATTCCCCTCCACCCTGAGAGCACAAACAGAGGCAAGGTCCAGGCACTCTAGCTGGCCTACCACCTCAGTGAGCCCTGAGTCCCTAGCCCATACCAGCCCAAGCCATCCCGTCAAGGTGGCTCCACTGCGATGCATACCAGGACATGCCTGGCCGGCCTTCACTACCGGTCCAGCTGTCTCATCAAGGCGACACAAACACAAAGCACCCTAGAACACTCCAGGCCCACACCACTTCGGCTCCAGACAACTGGCCAGGGAACCTCCTGCGCAGGGGCCCCCAGGCACTCCCAGCCTGCACCCACCTTGGTTCCAGCTGCCCTGCCAGGACATCCTTGCCCACAACTGCCTTGGCTTCAGCCACCACCAGGGCATCCCTACATGGAGAGCCACAGGAGCCCCTAACTTGCATCCACTTCAGGTTTAGCTGTACCCCAGGGTGCCTTCAGTATAGAACTGCCCCAGCCTGTGCCCACTCGATTTCAGTTGTCCTGTTAGAGTGCTCTCTGCAAGCAGAGCCCTCAAGTCCCCTGGCTTATACCCACTTCAGCTCTAGCTGTGGTGCTAGGGTGCCCTCTGCAAAGACAGTCCTGAGACCCTCTGGCTTTCGCCCATTTCACCTCTAGCTGTGCTGCCCTCTGGACAGAGAGCCCCAGGGACACCCACCTTGAACCCAGTTCAGTTCTGATTATCATACCAGGGTGGCCCCAGCATGGAGTGTGCCAGGACTTACAGCCCACAAACACCACAGCTCCAGCCAGCCACCCAAACTCACCAAGCACATTCTACACAGGAACCCATACACAACATCACTCCCTCTAGTTAAGGAGAAATAGCTGTTCCACCTAATTCATACAAAGAAACAGGAAGAAATCAAAATGAAATGACAAAAGAATATACTCTAAACAAAAGAACAAGAAAGAAACCTCAGAAAAAGGATTAAATGAAATGGAGATAAGCAATATACCTGATAAAGAGTTCAAAGTAATGGTAATGAAGATACTCAATGGACTGGAGAGAACCATGAATGAACTCAGGGAGAACTTCAAAAAATACATAGAAAATATAGGAAAGAACCAATAAGAGCGAAGAATACAATAATTGGAAAGAAAAATACATTAGAGGGAATCAACAGACTTAAGGATGCATAAGAAGGAATCAGTGATCAAGAAAACAGGGAAATGGAAAGCACCAAAGCTAAACAGAAGAAAAAAGAGAAAGAATTTTAAAATGAGGATAGATTAAGGGATCTCTTAGATAACATTAAGCAAATAAACATTCTCTTTATAGAGGTCCCAGAAGGAGAAAACAGAGAGAGAAAGGGGCAGAAAACTTATTTCAGGAAGTAATAGCTGAAAACTTCCTTAGCCCTGAGAAGGAAACAGACATCCAGGTTCAAGAAGCACAGACAATTCCAAACAAGATGAACCCCAAGGAGGTCCATATCATGAAACACAGTTAAAATATCAAAGATGAAAGACAAAAATGGAATTTTAAATGTAGGAAAAGCGGCAACTAGTTATATGCAAAGGAAACCTTGTAAGGCTACTGTCAGTTGATTTTTCAGCAGAAATGTGCAGGCCACAAAGGAGTGGAAAAAAACTACAACCAAAAACATTATACCCCAGCAAGTTTATTCAGAATTGAAGAACAGATCAAGAGTTTCCCAGACAAACAAAAGTTAAAGGAGTTCTTCACTACTTAAACCAGCCTTACAAGAAATATCAAAGAGATGTCTATAAGTGAAAAAGTAAAGGCCATAATAGAACAAAATTATGAAAGGAAAGAAGACTCACAAAATAAAAAGATGCAAAATACAACAACATATATTTAAAATGTAGAGGAGGTAAATAAAATTCTTTTAGACTATGTTCAAACCTGAGTGACCACCAAATTAATATACACTGCTATATACTTTGGATATCACAAGTAAACCTCATGGTAACCACAAACGAAAACCTAACAGATACACAAAATAAATCCAATCATGACACTAAAGAAAACCATTAATCACAAAAAAGAGAGCAAGAGAAGAAGAAAGGAAGAGAAATACAAAAACAACCAGAAAGCAATTGACAAAAATGGCAGTAAGTACACACCTATTAATAATTACTTTAAATGTAAATGGTCTGAATGCTCCACTCAAAAAACAAAGGGTGAGAGAATGGTTAAGAAAATAGAACCCATTTTATATGCTGCCTACAAGAAGTCCACTTCAGCCCTAAACACACAAAATGAAAGAGAAGGGATAGAAAAAGCCATTCAATGTGAACAGAAGTGGAAAGGGGGGAAAAAATGCCAGGCAGCAAAGCTTGTATCAGACAAAAGAGACTTTAAAGGAAAGACTACTACAAGAGACAAAGGCACTACATAATAATAAAGAAATGAAACCAACAAGAAGATCCACAACTGTATTTATGTACCTAAAGTTGGAGCCCCTAAAGACAAAGAACTATTAACAAACATAAAGGGAGGGGCTCCTGGGTGGCTCAGTTGGTTAAGCGGCTGCCTTCAGCTCAGGTCATGATCCCAGGGTTCTGGGATCAAGTCCTGCATCGGGCTCCCTGGTCGGCAGAGAGCCTGCTTCCTCCTCTCCCTCTGCCTGCTACTCTGTCTAGTTGTGCTATCTCTGTCAAACAGATATACATACATACACAGATACATACATAAATAAAATGTTTAAAAAACAAACATAAAGGGAGAAACTGCAAGTAATATAAGAATTGCAGGGGGCTTTAATACCCCCTTTACCTCTATGGATAGATCATCCAGGTACAAAATCAATAAAGAATCAGTGTATTAAAATGACATATCCAACAAAATGGACTTAACGGACATATATGGTATGTCCTGTGCAACAACAAAGGAATACATCCTTTTCAAGTGCACACGGAACATTTTTCAGGAAAGATCATGTTAGGCCACAGAAAAAGTTTCAGTAAACTTAAGACTGAAATTGTATCCATCCTTTCCAACCAAAACAGTATAAAAATATAAATTACAAGAGAAAAACTGGAAAAAACATGTGAAGCTAAACAACATGGTTCTGAACAATCAGGCAGTCAATGAAGAACTCAAATGAAAATGAAAATACAAAATCTTTGTGATACAGTGAAAGCAGAATTAAGAGGAAAATTCATAGCAACACAGGCCTATCTCAAGAAAGAAAAATCTCAAATGAACAATCTCACCTTACATATAAGAGAAAGAACAACAAAAGCCCAAAGTTAGTAGAAGGAAAGAAATAACAAACATTAGAGCAGAAATAAATGCAAGAGACTATAAAAACAATAAAGATCAATGAAACCAAGAATTCATTCTCTGCAAAGAAACAAAATTAATAAACCTTTAGCCAGACTCAGTGAGAAAAAAAGAGGACTGAAAATCAGAAACAGAAGTTACCAAAACCACAGAAATACAAAGGACAAAGGAGTCTGTTACCAAAAATTATACACAGGGGCACCTCAGTGGCTCAGGTTAAGCATCTGCCTTCAGATCAGTTCATGATCCCAGGGTCCTGGGATTGAGCCCCACGTCAGGCTCCCTCCTACTCAGGAGGGAATGTCTGCTCTCCCTCTGTCCCTCCCATTTGTGCAATCTGTCTCTTGCTTGCTCTCTCTCAAATAAATAAAATTAAAAAAAAAAAAATTATATGCCAAAACTTTGACAACTTATAAGAAATGAGTAAGTCATTAGAAACATACAACCTTCCAAGACAGAATCAGGAGGAAACAGAAAAGCCAAAAAGACCAGTTGATTACTAGTAACAAAATTGAACCAATATTCAAAACAGTCCCAACAAATGTCTAGGACTTTTAAAGCCAAATGGCTTCACAGGTGAATTCTACCTAATATTTAAAGAATAGTTCATACCTATTTCTCTCAAACTATTCCAAAAAAACAGAAGAGGAAGGAAAATTTCCAAACATTCTATAACGCCAGCATTACCCCAATTCCAAAACAAGACAAAAACATTACAAAAAAGTAAACTGCAGGCCAATGTCTCTGATGAACACAGATGCAAAAATCCTCAACAAAACATTAGTAAACCAATTTCACTAATACACTGAAAATGATCATTCACAATGATCAAGTGGGATTTATTCTGGGGATGCAAAGATGGCTCAATATTCAGAATCAATTAAGGTGATACACCACATTTACAAAACGAAGGACAAAAGTCCTAAGTTCATTTCAATAAATTCAGAAAATGCATCTGACAAAAACCAATATCCGTTCATGATAAAAACTCAATGAAGTGGGTTTAGAGGGAACACACATACCTCACATAACTAAGGCCATAAATGACTAACATATATTGCCACATATGTTAGTTCACCACTAATATCATACTCATTGGTGAAAAACTGAGAGCTTTTCCTCTAAGATTGAACAGGGCAAGAATGTCCACTCTTGCCACTTTTATTCAATATAACACGGGAAGTCCCAGCAGTAGCAATCAGACAAGACATAAAAGTCATCCAAATTGGTAAGGAAGAGGTAAAGCCATCACTGTTAGTGCATAACATGATAATATATATAGAAATCCCTACAGACTCTACCAAAAAATTATTAAAATGCATGTATATTCAGTAAAGTTGGAGGATATAAAATTAATCTACAAAAATCTCTTGCATTTCTATACACTAATAAGAGAAAGGCAAGTTAAGAAAACCAGCCAATTTGACAGTTATACCAAACAGAATAAAATACCTAGAAACAAATTTAATCCAAAAGGTGAAAAACCTGTATTCTGAAAACTCTAAGATGATGATAAATGGAAGATGACACAAACAAATAGAAAGATGTAACACACTCATGGATTGCAAGAATACTGTGAAGAAGTCCATTCTACCCAAAGCAATTTACAGATTTAATTCAATCCCTATCAAAATACCAATAGCGGGCGCCTGGGTGGCTCAGTGGGTTAAAGCCTCTGCCTTCGGCTCAGGTCACAATCTCAGGGTCCTGGGATCAAGCCCCACATCGGGCTCTCTGCTCAGCAAGGAGCCTGCTTCCTCCTCTCTCTCTGCCTGCCTCTCTGCCTACTTGTGATCTCTGTCAAAAAATAAATAAAATCTTAGAAAAAAATACCAAAAGCAATTTTCACAAAACTACAACAAATAATCCTAAAATTTGTACAGAATCAGAAAAGACCCCAAATAGCTAAAGCATTCTTGAGAAAAAGAACAAAGTTGAGTAATTACAATCCCAGATTTCAAGCTGTAATACAAAATTATAGTAATGAAAAGAGTGGCACTGGCACAAAAACAGACACAGTTCAATGGAACAGAACAGAGAGCCCAGAAATAAACCAATGCTTATACAGTCAATCTACTACAAAGGTGAAAGAAATATACAGTGGAGAAAAGACAGTCTCTTCAATAAATGGTGCTGGGAAACATGGACAGCTACATGTAAAAGAATAAAACCAAACCGCTTTCTAACACCATACACAAAATAAACTCAAAATTCATTGAAGACTTAAATGTAAGACCTGAAACCATAAAACTCCTAGAAAAGAACACAGGCAGTAAATTTCTCTGACACTGGATGTAGTAACATTATTCTATATATGTCTCCTAAGGCAAGGTAAACAAAAATAAAAATAAAACTATTAGGACTACACCAAAATAAAAACCTGTAAAGTGAGGGAAACAATCAACAAAACAAAAGCACAACCTACTGAATGAGAGATGTTTGTAAAGGTTATATCCAATAAAGAGTAAATATCAAACATACATAAAGAAAATAAAAAATGCAACATGCCAAAACACAAATAATCCAAATAAAACAATGGGCAGAGAACCTAAATAGACATTTTTCCAAAGAAGACATATAGATGGCCAATAAACACATGAAACGGTGTTCAATTTCACCAATCATCAGGGAAGCAAAACCACAATGAAATATCACCTTATGATAGAATCAGAGTAGCTAGTATCAAAAAGACAATAAATAACAAGTGTTGCTGAGGATGTATAGAAAAGAGAACCCTTATGTAAATGCAAATTGGTGCAATAAATCAATGTGGAAAACAGTATGGAAATTCCACAAAAAACTAAAAATAGGAATACCATTATGATCCAGTAATCCCACTACTATTTACCTAAAGCAAGCAAAAACACTAATTCAAAGAGATACATACCTATGTTTATTGCATCATTATTTAAAATAGCCAAGATATAAAAGCAACCTAAGTGGCACCGATAGTTAAAGATGTGGTGTGTACACACACACACACACACACACACACACACACTCTCCCCCTCTCTCTCTGGAGAATTAGTCATAAAAATGAATGAGATCTTGTCATTTACAACATGGTTAGACCCAGAGAATATTATGCTAAGTGAAATAAGCCTGACAGAGAGATACAAATATTTTTTGATTTCACTAATCTGTGGAACCTAAAAAGAAAAAAGAAAGCAAAAACAAGCAAACAGACCCATAAACAGAACAAAGTGTTGGTTATCAGAGGCAGGGCAGTGGTGGGGCAGAGGGAGCATGGATGAAATGGGTGAAGGGGAATAGGATGTGTGGGATTCCAGTCATAGAATGTATAAATCACAAGAATAAGATACAGGATACTGTAATAGTACTTTATAGTGATTGATGCCAGCTACATTTGTGAGCACAACATAATGTGTACAGTTCAATCACTATGATGTACACCTGAAACTAATGTAACATTGTATCAACTGTACAGCACTATAAAAAAGAAATCAATAAATTATAATCTTTTCAACAAAAGGTTTTGAACCAGATTTTCATGTGGAAAAAAGTGAACCCTGATCCTTAACTTATACTATACACGAAAATTAACTAAAAATACCACAGATCTAAATGTTAAATATCTAGAAACACTAAAAATAACTTTCATAAAGTTGGGGTGGTTAAAGACTACTTATAGAGAACATAAACACAAATTATAAAAAAAAATTGTCATACACTGGACTTCACCAAAATTAGAAATTTCCGCTCTTCAAAACACATCATTAAGAAAATGAAAAACCAAGTCCTTGACTACAAGAACATACCCGCAATACACATAACTGACAAAGGACTTCAATGAACAATAAAGAACTCTTAAAATTGAATAGTTAAGACAATAATCTAATAAAAAATGAGCAAAGATTTTAAAATAGTTACTTCACAAAGAGAGAGATGGCAAATAAATATATGAAAAGATTTTTGATGCCATTGGTCATCATAGAAATGCAAATTAAACCACAATAATTGAGCATTATACACTTATTACAAAGGCTGTAAGTATAATAAACATTGGCAAGAATGTGCAGAATTGGTATCTTATAAAATATAAAGCAGTACAAACTCTTTGGGAAAATGTCATTTTCTCTTTAAGTGGCACATATACATAAAACGTGACTCCACAGTTTTCTTTTTAAATATTTATTCAAAGTAAGTCAAAAGAAATTTCAACCCAAAGATGTGTGGGAATGCTGACAGCTGCTTTGTTAATAACTTAAAAGTGGTATCAACCCAAATATTATTCAGTGTGTAAATGGATGACATGTGGTACTAACCAGATAATGAAATATCACTCATCAATGAAAAGGAAAAACTAATGGTATATGCAATAACATGGATAAATGTAAAATAACAAGAGTAGTGGAAAATGTCAGACTCAAAAGATTACACACTGTATAATTCCATTAATATGAAATTATAGAAGAGACAAAACTAGTGTACAGTGATAGAACAGTGTTTGGGGTTGAAAAGGGGGTAGGCAGGCTTACTGTAAAAGAACATGAGTGAACATTCTGGGAATATGGAGATGGTCTATATTCTGATGGTGGTGGTTATATGTGTGTATAAATTTGTCAAAGTAATTTTAACTTAGCTCGAGTACATACTGTTATATGAAAGTTATACTAGGATAAATCTGTTTAATCACAAAAATTTAAGAAGCATGTTTTCACATTAATTCTTCAGGGGAGCTTACCTTATTGAGTGCAACAATAAAGGGACACTTTTTAGATTTCAGAAGGTTAATAGATTCAATTGTCTGGGGCTCCAAACCATGCATAATATCAACGACTAAAATGGCAATATCGCAAAGAGAGCTTCCTCTGTTTCTCAGATTACTGTTGAAAAGAGGAAAAAGATGCATAAATAGAAATCTTGAAATTACTCTTTTACTTAAACAAATATTTCTTTGTAAAACCTAAACCAAAACAAAACAAAACAAAATGAAGCACATGCATTAAAAATTTAAGTGCCATTAGCCCTTAACTTGCCAAATGTTTATCTGACACAGTGAACTGACATCAGCTGGAATAATTTAACTCCAGGAGTTACTCCAATATTTCTGCAAATTGCATTGGCCAAGTTTTTTGCACTACAGAATATAGCCAAGAGGGAACCGATAAATTCCACATATAATGGGTTTCACAGGAAATAGATCAAGTATGTATTAGGATTTGATCTTTCAAAGCAGAAAAGATCTCTATAAAAAATGAGTATACAAATAAATTACTACTTGTTCAGTAAGGCACAGATGATGACTGGTAGATACAGGGACTACAGTTCTTAAAATATTACTCCAGTATTAATCAGACTTTCTCACTCACTAAACTTTTAGATTGAATGGTTTCTAGCAGTTTGATGCCAAATAATGCAAGTTGCTCTTACCTGAAAGACTCATGCCCAGGAGTATCAATAATGAGCATTCCTGGAATTCGTACGTTCTCTCTATCAAACTAGAAAAGGTGGGGAAAGTAGAGAACTTAAGGAAGCCAAAACAATGAAAGTTTCTTTATAAAAACAATTATTCAGCCATGAAAACTTAAAAACATCACCACTTCCTTTTCTAAATAAATGGTTTTACAACAGTCAGTGAATCAACCAGCAAAGCACAACAATCAATATTTTCATTAATCAAAAGGAATTTGCAGGGGGAAAAATGAAATGAGAAAACATGCTCCTTGTTAAGATCATAAAACCATGGTGTACTCTAATTTTGACGAGATTATCAATAAGTAACAAATGATAGCAGTTGTCCGAAAGTGATTATCTATAAAAAGGTTCAAGAAGAGGTTCTGACTACTTGAAAAATGTATCTAGTCCAACTTTAAAGCAATTCTAAACTTTGAAAAATATCCCAAAGTATGTTTTAAAGAAAATTTACTACACCAACCTAAAACGTTAAAGAAAGACTGCCTTATGTAAATAACATCATAAATACTTGACTTTCTGGACAAAAGTTCTTTAATGAATGGGAAAAAATTACAATATGCCTGATATGGACATTCACTTTTACTCTAAATAGTGGCACTGACCAACAACTCTCTCTCACACACAATTTTGTTTACTTGCTTATCTATATTTTTTGTCAATCTTCCAAGTGATTTTTCAAAATCTTATCTCCTGATCTAGGTCAAAATGATTCAAATGTAAAACATCTCATATGTGTATTCTGGTGATTTTAAATCAACATTCACTGAGCACCATAATTATTTCCACTCTAGTGTCTGGAATACAATCATAATTGTCATATGAAAGCTATCCTGAGAACATTAATACAGACCTAATAAAAATCATGCTCTTTAACTGTGTTCTAAAGTAACACCAGATTTCAAGTTCTGGCAACTGGTGGAATGAGCTGTTATTAAAAATCCCCAATGACTAACACATAGAAATACCAGATAAACACAACCAAAATAAATTTTAAACCATGAATTTGAAAAACTATAATTCAAGAAAATTGTCTTAAAATAAAGATTTTAAATTACACACTGAAATGAAACTGGAAAATTTTTACTAACTGGAAAACTGACCTAGAACAATCAACCCCAAGATGCAGAAAGGCCACATTAACTTATAAAAAGATGAAAAACAGATTATGATCTGACTTGAAAGGCAGTACTCTCAGAAATGAGAGTAACCTTTAAAAAAAAAAAAATGAGAGTAACCTTTAAGGTATTTAAGGAAAGAAAATGTGAATCAAGGAAGCCAACTAACTTTCCAGGGTGAAGGCCACAAAGTAGGTCTGCAATATTCAAAAACTCAAAGAACATAATTCCCCTTATTCTTTCCTTAGGTATCTACCAGAAAACAAGCTTCATAAAACACAATCTCCAACCAAACCCCACCCCCACCCCCAAAACTGGAGATAAACTCATAGACCCTTCCTATAAGACCAAATAAAGAATAAAGGGAGATGCTAGCATATAATAATTTATGTTCTGTGCATCAGTTATCAGTTGTGTTACGTCTTAGTTCCAAATTTACCTTTTTTACCTGCTCTGTGATAATGGAACTAGGGAATTTTTTACAAGGCTCAGTTCCAAGAATAGAGCAGTTTATGTAAGATAAGCCTAAAACATCCTGCTACATCAGATACAAATATGTAAAAAAGACTACTAAAACTGAATCAAAAAGTTTCAGGAGTCAATCACTGCAGGAAAATGAGACTATCTCACCATAAGAACAAATGAATTAAGACATAGTAAATATGTTAATCCATGAGTTTATAGAAAACAAAACCAAACCAAACCACTCTTTATAAACATGGATAAAGGGCTTGGAATAACATTTTGCAACCTCTAACACACTAAAAGGTAGAGATTACTTTAAAAGTTCCTCCTGAGTAGAAGAGTGTTTTGATTAGAAAAGGCCTAACAGAGGTCTTCTGAGGTAACGGCCAAAGTTCTATCTCCTAACATATGTGACAAAAGTGTTTGCTTTATAATGATTCATTAAGCTTTACCATAACCTTATGTGATTTTTATTTTAAATAAACGAAACATCTCCAAAGTGGAAAATATTAGGGAGATAAAGAAAATACAATCAATGTGATAAAAAGAGAAGAGGATGGAGGAGTAAAGAGTTTTTCAACATGGAAATCTACAGGAAAAAGTGTTAAAATATGCAGGGGAACAATATACTCTAATTTCAAAACAGCATTTCCCTTTAGGAGCAAGAGGAAAGGAATGAAAAATGGCTCCTATAACATCTACTGTTTTCTTTAAAAAAAAAAAAAAAAACTAAAGTAAAACAGAACAAAGTGGCACATGTGTTAATTATGAGCTATTCTTTTTTTTCTGTATCTGAAATAATTTATACCTTAATTTTTGTTAGAGATTAAAACACAACAAATATAGTGTACTTACATTTTTAATCATCTTAGTCTGTTCATTAATAGCTTCTAGGGGAACATTGGTTGCCCCAATTTGTTGCGTAATGCCACCTGCTTCACCATCTTGTACATGTGTGTGACGAAGCTGGGATGAGACAGCAGATTCAGATTTGTATTTTGAAATATAAAAAGAAGCAAAAGCAGTAAGAAAGTAGCAACATATTTAATGTAACAGAACTGCCTATCTGTGCTATGGTTTCTATTAGCTTTTTATAAGGTATCATTCACTTACTTAAAAAGTTATATCAATGCTAATAATATTTTCTTACTTTATCTAGAATTTTTGTCTTCCCTGTGTCCACATGTCCAAGTACACAAATAACAGGAGCTCTTAGCTTTTCTGTATTTACATTTTTACTATGTTCGAGTCGCCGTTTCTAGGAATTAAAAAAAAAAATCACAAAATTATTATTTCAAACCCTATCATTATTGTTCTTTAAATTATGTTGCAAGAGAATGCCACAACCTTCATCCAAGTTCTTTGTTGATTTAACTACACGTGATTGCATTTTACAACATAACCTTTACAATCTAATTCCCATTACAGTACCTTTGGACAAAGAGAAACCTGTTAAAATAAATTTCAGGACAACTGTTAAATATGAGTAAAATATTTTTACTGTTAAATATGTTTAAGCTGTTAACTATGAGTAAAAATAGTGTGAAGTTTTGGCTTTAACTTCCTGAACACTTTTGTACACCATTTAATAGAATACAAGAAAATGATCTTGTATTCCATTCAGGGCATATACAGTATATCCTCTAGCTTATGTGGGGTTTTATATAAAAGGAGATACACTCTTGCATTCAAACAATTTCATTAGAACTTCAAAACCATAAAATATTTTAAAGCAATTTATTTTTAAACTTTATCCAATGTACAAACACTATAAAACCTTTCAACTGAGAGATGGTTTACTTGATCCCCAGCCTAAGATGTCCAATGACATTTCCTACCTTCTTAAAATACCACTCATCAGGCATGAGAAGCATGTCCTTGCATCACAATGCATTTCTCTTACAGCATTTACCTAGGTACTTCAGCTTTCTAAGAACCAAACAAAAACACACATGCCAGCAGCTCTTTGAAATGTCAACTTTTCAAGTATAGTAAAGCTGGCATTGAAATGAGATAAGATTTCCATCAAAATTCTGAAGTAATTTATAAAATATTTTCCATCTAAAAACCATTTTTGTAAAAAATTCTTTACTTTCATTTCTACCACTAGACACTGGATCTTTCTATAGAAAACAGAATGAGGGGCGCCTGGGTGGCTCAGTGGGTTAAGCTTCTGCCTTCAGATCAGGTCATGATCTCAGGGTCCTGGGATCGAGCCCCGCATTGGGCTCTCTGCCTACTTGTGATCTCTATCAAATAAATAAATAAAATCTTAAAAAAAAAAAGAACGAAAAAAATTTTGGAATGTCAAAAGTCAGATGTGAGTGTTTACTAAGAAGGAGTAGTACACAAGAGCTCTATACTCTGTATGACTCAAATGCAAATATCATGACCTTAGGATTTGATATGGTTGAAAACTGCCTTTTTCTCCCACACTTGTATCATTAAAATTTTCTGGAGGGCAATGCAGTATAGACTTTAACTCAGAAATTCCACCTGTAAGTATTTGTCCTGAAGCAATGACATAAGCATAGAGAAATTTATGGGTACAACAGTGTTTGTTCATTGCAGTATCGTCTGTAACAGCAAAAATTAGTAACCACTTAATCATCTATAGCTGGGGATTTCTTAATGAATATTTCCTCAATCCCAGAGCTAAAACCTCTCTGCTTGCATAGAACCACTTAGAGACCCCTATCCACAATGGAGATGATTACTCAGGATGTCTGGTATGGATTTTAGAAAATTATATAACAAGGTTTTAGAACCATGAAATTTGTTATGGACTTAAAAGTGTATCTCTCCAAATTCATATATTGAATCCCTAATTCCCAATGTGACTCTATTTGGAGATAGGGTCTTTAAGGAGGTAATTAAAGTTAAATGGGTAGGGCCCTAATCCAACAGGACAGATATCCTTACAAGAGGAGAAATAAAAAAATCTCTCTCTGGGCATGCACAGAGTAAAGGCCATACGAAGACTCAGTGAGAAGGCAGCCACCTGCAAACCAAGAAGAGAGCTCTCACCAGGAAACAACCCTGCTGATGCTTTCATCTTGAACTTTTAGCCTCAAGGGCTACCAGAAAATAAATCTCTATTGTTTAAGGCACCCAGTCAAGGAGACACGTATCTCCAAAATCAGAACCAAAAGAAAAGACACCACTACTAACCTTACTGAAAAAAAGGATTATAAAAGGACACCATAAACAGCTGTATGCTCCCAACTTAGATGAAATACAATAGTTGGACAAAAATTACTGAGAATGACTCAAGATGAAAAAATATGACAAAGAAATAACAATGTAACAAGAAATTGAATTAGAAATTTATAAGTCTTTGAAAGACAAAAGCTTTCTTAGTAAACTTTACCAAACACTTAAAATAGGAAAAACAATCTTTCACAAACTCTTGCAGAAAAAAGGAGGAAGGAACACTTCGTGACCAATCTGAGGAAGTTAATTTTAAACTGACACCAAAGTGTGACAAACAAATCATTAAGAAAAGTTGATCAATATACATTATGGGTATAGATCACAAATACCTCAACAAAATATTACAAACCAAATCTAGTAACATATAAAGAAGATTATACCTGGATCAAGTGAGATTGATTTTAGGAATGCAGGTTTGGGCTTAATATTTAAATACCAATACATCATATATTAGTATAAAACAGAAAAAAGAGTCTCAATGCACATAGAAAAGGCATACATTCCTATTCATGATATGAACTTTCAACAAATTAGGAAAAGAAGGGAAGACCTTCAAACTGATAAAGGGCCATTAACACCATAGTTAACAGTGAAATCTGAATGCTATCCCCACAAAGACTGAAAACAAGGCAAGTATGTCTGCTCTTACCACTTCTACTCAATAATGTACTGTTCTAGCCAGGGAATCAGGCAAAAAAAGGAAGTAAGCAGCAATGAGACTGGAAAGTAAGAATTAAAAAACTATCTTTGATAGAGAACATGACACTGATTATAGGAAATTCTAAGGAATCCATAAAAAATTACAAAAAATATTTCAATATAGTTACGGGATGCGAGATCTATAAAACTCAACTGTATTTCTTTATACTGGGAATGAAAAAATTTTTAAAAATTGTGAACCCATTTTCAATAGCATCAAATACAATAAAATACCTAGTAATATGTAACAAAAGAATTACATACCCTTTGTGGACATTGGGGAGGGTATGTGCTATGGTAAGTGCTGTGAAATGTGTAAGCCTGATGATTCACATACATGTACCCTGGGGCAAATAATACATTATATGTTAATAAAAATTAAAAAAAAAAAAAAGAATCTTAAACCGTGAAAACTATGAGACACTATTGGAAGAAACTAAAAGATCCAAATGAATGAAGAATTAGCCTATTCCCATAGACTGGGAGATTCAATATTATTAAAATAGATGATAATTCTCTTTAAAATTGATCTACAGATTCAACACAATCTCTACCTAATCTGAGCAAACTTTTTGCAGAAACTTTCAAGATGACCATAATACTTATATGGAAAACCAAATGACCTAGAATAGCCAAAACAAACTTGAAAAGGAGTAACAACCTTGTAGGACTTATATTTCCCTACCTAAAAACCTACTATTAAAGCTATAGTAATCAAGACTGTGGTACTGGCATAAGAACAGATAATACAGATGGTGAAACAACTGAAAGTCCAAAACTAAACACTCATATTTCTGACCTATTGGTGCCAAAGCAATTCAATGGGAAAAAAATAGCTTTTTCAACCAATGATGCTAAATTAGTAAAAAATGAGTTTAGTCTGACTCATCATACATAAAAATTATCTTAAATCAGAGATAGAGCTAAAGACACAAGAAACTAAAGGCAGAAATTTAGAAAAAAAATAGGACAAAATATCATGGCTACTTTAATGAACACTAGATGCATGCTCTATAAAAGCAAGTTTTGATAAAATGGATGTTAACAAAATTAAAAAATCCACTTCAAGAGAAACTTAGAAAAATGAAAACTTTCACAAATCAGTAAAAAGAATAATATTAAAATTTTAAAATGGACAAAAATTTGAGTAGATGTTTCACCAATGAGGGGCACCCGGGTGACTCAGTGGGTTAAAGCCTCTGGTTTCAGCTCAGATCATGATGTCCTGGGATCAAGCCCCGCATCAGGCTCTCTGCTCAGCAGGGAGCCTGCCTCTCTGCCTACTTGTGATCTCTCTTTGTCAAATAAATAAAAAATAAAACCTTAAAAAAAAAAAAAAAAAAAAAAGATGTTTCACCAATAAGATACAGGCATGGCCAAGCAGCACACTGAGAAATGCTCAACATCACAGGAATTCAAGTTAAAATCACAGTAAGATATACTATTTCATACCTACTAGAATGACTATAACTGAAAAGACAGATGTTAAAACAAGTATTAGCGAGGATGCAGAGAAACTACTAGAACCCTTAACTGGTGGGAATCTATAATTGTACAGCCACTCTGGAAAGTAGTTTAGCAGTTTCTGAAAAAGTCAAACACAAATTTACCATATGATCCATCAATCTCACTTGTAGGAATATATCCCCAAAAAAAAACCCAAAAAACATTTCCATACAAAGGTTTATATGCAAACGTATATAGAAGTACCATTTATAATAGCCCCAAACCGGAAACAACCCAAATGTCCTCTACTAGTGAATAGATAACAAAATATGGTGTACTTATATAACACTATCTGGCAATAAAAATGAACAAAATTCTCATAAAGCTACCACACAGATAAACAGAGTAAGTGAAATAAGCTAGACATAAAAGACAAAATATTATGATTGAAATTTACAGCAGTCCCCTCCTTATCCAGGGGGGTGATACATTCCAATCCCCTTAGCGGATGCCTGAAACTGCAGATAATACTAATTCCTATATATACTATGCTTTCTCCTACACATATCTAAGACACAGTTAAATTTAGGGGTGCCTGGGTGGTTCAGTCAGTTAAGCTTCCGACTCTTGATTTCAGCTCGGGTCATGATCTCAGGATTGTGAGAAGCCCTGCATCGGGATCTGTGCTGGGCATGGAACCAACTCTCCCCCCCCCCCCCCCGCCCTTTTTTAAAGATTTTATTTATTTGACAGAGAGACACAGTGAGAGATGGAACACAAGCAGGGGGAGTAAGAGAGGGAGAAGCAGGCTTCCCGCCGGGCAGGGAGCCCAATGCAGGGCTCAATCCTAGGACTCTGGGATCATGACCTAAGCCAAAGGCAGATGCTTAACAACTGAGCCACCCAGGCACCTCAAGCATGGAACCTGCTTAAGATTCTCTCTCTCCACCTGCCCCACCCTCCTAAAAAAAATTAAATTGATAAATCAGGCATACTCAAAGATTAATAATAGCTAGTAATAAAATATAACAATATTAAGAATGTACTGCAAGAAAGTTATGTGAATGTGACCTCAAATATCTTATTGTACTGTACTTACCCTTCTTCTTGTGATGATGGGAGATTATAAAATGCATGCCTACGTAGTAAGATGGAAGTTAGATGAATAATGTAGTGTTAGGCTACTACTGACCTTCTGACAATACAAGAGAAGGAGGACCACCTGCTTCCACACTGCAGTTGACCATAGGTAACTGAAACCATGGAAGGAGAACCATGGATGGGGGCACTGGGAGGGTGGAAGTGGGAACTGCTGTATATGTGGGGCTAGAAATAGAGAATGACTGCAAACTGTTACAAGAAATCTTTTTGGGGTGTTGAAAATATTTTCAAGTTGAGTTGTGATAACAGATGCCTAACTCTATAACTTTACAAAATGTCACTGAATTGTAGACTGGATCAATTCTTTAGTATGTAAATCATATCCCAAAAAGCTGCTTAAAAATTTGCTGGATGAAGAGGTCCATAGCATATTGTTATGTAAAAAAAAGAATGTATTGGGAAACACCAGGGCTCAGTCAGTTAAGTGTCTGCCTTTAGCTCAGGCCATGATCCCAGGATCCTGGGATGAAGTCCCACATTGGGCTCCTTACTCAATAGGGAGCTTGCTTCTCCCTCTGCCTGCCACTCACTCTGCTTGTGCTCTCCACCTCTTTGACAAATAAATAAAATCCTTTAAAAAAATACATATATACAAAATTTATTATCTTAGTTTTAATTAAACATTTTAAAAAACTTGAAGCTCATGTACAGAACTATGCACAAGTCTGGGAAGTGAGATAATGGGGAAACTTTTCTGCTTTATACCCATTGTTTTTAAATCATCAAACACATTTCAAACTGTCTCTCACACATGGGTACAGAGCAAGGGAGTTGGCTTGAGTAGGTCCCACTGCTGTGGGAAGCAGCGGTTACAATGGGGAAGGAGAGAGGGAAATACCACGGGCGTTTAGTGGGTGGAGGGCAGGGATACTGCCTAACATCCTAAATGAAGAGAACTGTTCCCCACAACAGAATTATACAGCCTAAAGATGTCAACACTGGCAGGGGTGAGAAATCCCAATTTACAACAACAGACTTTCTTAGTCCTTTAGAAATTCTGAAAATGTATCCCTTTAATAGACTTTACAGAAGTATGAGGCAAACACTAATATATAAGTTATTTTTTTAATATATAGATAAAAAATAAAAGACTGAAAAGTCAGAATTATAAATAAAAATATTTTTTTTAAAAAGGAAAGCTAAAATTGTTTTTAGCTTTAAAACACTTGACCTTAAGCCAGTTTTCAGTGTATTTATACTAAGCTGACATAATTAAAGAAAACTCTCAAGTCTACCGCATTAAGTAGGAAAAATACAGTAAGCCTGCTAGGTATGTACACTTTGCTAAATAGAAAGATGCCTCATTAATCCATCAGATTTCAATAATTAAAGTCATCAGATGCCTCACAGTGACTAACCTAAAATACACAAGGCAAATGCTAGTTTAACCAGTGTTTATGACTACAGGCTACATGCTCAGAATATCTCTGTACACCTTTAACCCATCATTTAAAGATCACATCAAGAGAAGCCTGGGTGACGGGACGCCTGGGTGGCTCAGTGGGTTAAAGCCTCTGCCTTCGGCTCAGGTCATGATCCCAGGGTCCTGGGATCAAGTCCCGCATCACTCTCTCTGCTCAGCGGGGAGCCTGCTTCCCCCTCTCTTTCTGTCTGCCTCTCTGCCTACTTGTGATCTCTTTCTCTCTCTGTCAAATAAGTAAATAGAACCTTTAAAAAAAAAAAAAAAAAGGAGGGGGGGAGCCTGGGTGGCTCAGTTGTTAAGCGTCTGTGTTGGGCTCAGGTGATGATCTGAGGGTACTGGGATCCAGCCCCATATCAGGCTCCCTGCTTGGCAGGAAGCCTGCTTCTCTCTCTCCCACTCCCCTGCTTGTGTTCCCTCTCTCACTGTGTCTCTCTCTGTCAAATAAATAAACGAAATCTTAAAAAAAAAAAAAAAAAAAAAGAGCACCTCAAAATTTGGAGAAAGCAAACAACAGAAACAATGAACCAGTATACCATTCTGACTTAGGTAAGGGAGTAAGGTCCTTAGGTTAGATCAATGTCAAAGACCCAAGGTCCAACCCAAATTCATGAATATTTTGTCTTGTTTTTTCCTAAAATTCATATCTTTAGTTTCTTCTATCTTTAACTCTCTACCTCTGATCTGCTTTAAGATAACTTTTATATATGATTTGGGGTCAGAGACTAAACTCATTTTTTATTAACTAGCATAATTGGGTTGAAAAAACTATCCTTTTCCCATGGAATTGCTTTAGCATCTACGACAAATCAGTATGTCAGAAATATAAGGATTTTTTTTGTTCATCATCTGTATTATCTGTTCTTATGTCAATACCACACTGTCTTTAGTTCAGAAAACAGTTCTAAGATCCCAGATGAGAAGTTGGGAGGAAAGGAGTCAAGTGAAAGAGGAAAATAAATACCTCAATCCTCCGTTTGGCTTTGTCATAAGCTCTTTCATCTTTAGTACGATCATCATCAGAGTCGAATTCAGATTCCGAACTCATTTCTTTACTTGGTTTTTTATCTAACATTTTCCCGGCATCCTTCTCATCTGACACCTTTTCATCCTCTTCATCACCTTCACTGCCTTCACTTTCTCCTTCTTCTTCTTCTTCCTCTTCACTCTCATCTTCTTCACTCTCTTCTTCCTCTTCCTCTTCCTCCTCCTCCTCAGGGTTTTCTTTTACTTCTATATGCACGGTGTTTTCTTCTTTCAGGAAAAAGAAATTTGAAAGTTAAAAATGGAGATTTTCATCAACATTAGAGACCTTAAAAGGAAAATACTATTAAGGGTGCACTAAGTATGGCAGTAACATTATAAAATGCTAAATTATTATTCAGCATTATGAACGTAAATTATTTTCATGCATCATAAATGCAAAGTGTTGGTCACATATTTGCCATTTAACAGTAAAAACTTAGTATGTGACTGAACCAGGCAGTAAGAACAAGAACAAAGGGAGGGGAATACAACATTTAGAATTTCTTTCCGTTGGGAGCATTTGCCAATTCTGCTCTTGATCTTAGCCAAAAGACTGAGAAGCAATGGTCATTTGCTCATTCTGAAGGATGAGGCTTAAAGGCTAAGCAGTGCTTAGGGGTCCAGACACTGGGTCTATTAAAGACTAAAGGGGGCAAGGTGGACAGACATTGGGGAATACTCTCATTGTGGAATGAAATCCCGAAGAACTGAACACTAGCAGTTAGAATGAATAGGAAATAAATAGGACCTCCCCATTATTGGCCAATCACCTCCACGTTCTATCAATTCTAAGTCTAGAATAAGATGATTCCATATTGCTAGTTCATTCAGACTCCTGATGGATGTACACATAAATTCTCCCTAGAGAAAGAAAAACACTATCTCTGATGTCAAATTATTCCTACTATTTTACAAGTATAATATCCAGTACAATATATGAAAATAACAAGCCACCTGAAAAAACAATGCACATGATGGAAGCCAACAAGCCCCCAAGCTGAGGGACGCCTGGGTGGCTCAGTCAGTTGAGCATCCAACAGTTGGTTTTGGCTCAGATTATGATCTCAGGGTCATGAGATGGAGCCCAGAGTCGAGCTCTGTGCTCAGGTGGCATCTCCTTGAGATTCTCTCTCTGCACCTCCCCCTTACACTCTTTAAAATAAATAAATCTATTAAAAAATTGGAAAAATGACTATGTTTCTAACATCTAGGGAGCAAAAGATTAAAAAGTTTATAAAGTAAAAACTCACAAAAAGCAGTTAAATGGAGTATTTAAAACTAGAAAATACTGGAGTCAAATCTAAGAACCCAAAAGATGTTGGGCAATTAAAACAGCTGAAGAGAAAATTAGTGAACCAGAAGACAGATCAGAAAAACAATCTAGAATGAACTATGGAGCTCAATTACATGGAAAACATGAAAAGAAATACTACACTGATATAATAAGAAGGTATATCATAGGTGTAACTAGAATCCCTGAGGAGAAATAACGGCTCATAACTTTGCAAAATCGATAAAAACATAAAATCATACATTGATAAAGCTCTGTAAGCAGAATTAAGAACAACAACAAAAAGATCAACCTTGGCCATATCATACTAAAACTGCTGAAAACCAAAGGCACATGAAAACTTTAGGTTGATACCTGACTTCTCAACAGAAACAATGAAAGCTAACATAAGGGAATAATATTCAAAATGTTAAACAGAATTTCAACAAAGAATTCTTCACTCAGTAAATATACCCTTCAAGAATAAAGAGATAAAGTATATTTAGAAAAGCAAAAAAGGAATGCCTAACAGATTCATACTAAAGGAAATTCTAAAAGGTATTCTTCAGGCAAGAAGAAATGATCTCAAATGGAAGATCAGAGATGCAGAAAGAAAGAAACACAACAAAGAGCTGACAATATGAGTAAACTTAAGCTATGATGGGATTTAAAAGAGGGAATTAAAATAAATGGGAATAATAAACTGAGTAGGGGATAAATTTGCTCATGTACTTGTGGTCTTTGCAGTCTGGGACAAGAGTAACATCAGACACTGATAGTTCAAAGATCCATGTTGTTAAAAGTCTCTAGAGTAATAAAAAAAACTAAGTGGGAAAGTATATAACTTCCAAGCTCATGGAAGGAGGAAAATATGGAATTAAAAACAAAAAACAAGGCATGCTTGAGTAGCTCAGTCAGTTATGGCTCAGGTCATGATCCCAGAGTCCTGGGATCTAGCCTTGCACAGGACTCCTTTCTCAGTGGAAAGCCTGCTTTTTCCTCTCCCTCTGCTGTTCCTCCCGCTTGTACTTTCTCATGGTCTCTCTCCTGCTCTCTGTCAAATAAATAAAATTCTAAACAAATCAACAATCCCAAACATGGTTAAAAGGGACAAAAAAACAAATAGAAACAGTAAGGACTAAATAAGATAACAAATACTCATTACTTACACAAAGGGTTAAATGTACTGAGCTAAGTGGTCCAGGTAAAATATAAAGATTGACAAACTGGATTTAAAAATCTCAACTAGGGACGTCTGGGTGGCTCTGATGGTTAAGCGTCTGCCTTTGGCTCAGGTCATGATCCCAAGGTTCTGGAATCAAGTCCCACATCTGGCTCCCTGATTTGTGGAGAGCCTGCTTCTCCCTCTCCCTCTGCCTGTGCTTTCTCTCGCTGTGTCAAATAAAAAAAATCTTTAAAAAATAAAAAATATATAAAAATCCCAACTATGTGCCAGTCAAGGAGAGAAAGTTAAAATTAGAAAAAGATCATGTAAATCAAAGCTTTAAGGCAAAAAGCATTGTTAGAAATAAATAAAAAATAAATAAAACACAACAGAATAATAAATCAATGAGTCCAGTTCATCAAAAAATATGAGAGTGTATTCACCTAATAATATAGTACTAAAATATATCAAAAAAATTAACAGAACACAGGAGAAACAGACAATCTACAATCACGACAGATTTCAACCCACCATTCTCAGTAACAGAGAGAAAAGCAGTCCAGAAAAAAAATCTCAGAAAAAAGATGAACAAAATGATGAGCAAATTTGATCAAATACAGTTAGTTTATCCTTGAACAACATGAGGATTAGGGATATCAATGCCCCTATGCAGTCGGAAATCCATGTTTAACTTTTGACTCCCCAAAAACTTTACTAGCAGCCTACTATTGACTATAAGCTTTGCTAATAACATCAAGAGTTGATTGACCCATTATTTTTATGTGTATTATATACTGTATTCTTACAATAAACCAGACAAATAAGAATGCTATGAAGAAAACTTAAAGGAAAATATATTTATAGCACTGAATAAAAAAAAATCTACAGTAAGTAGACTCCTGCAGTTTAGGCACACAACCACTGCAGAATATAAATTCCTTCCAATCACATATTAAACACAATAATCAACCATGTGCTGGATTGTAAATTAAGTTTCAACATATTTCAAAAGAAAGAACCACGTAAGTTCTCTGATCTCAAGGAAGTAACAAGAAAATAATTAGAAAATCCCACTTTTGTAAATTAAGAACTACACTTCTAGCCATCAGGTAAAATATGTTAAAATGGAAATTTAAAAAAATCAAAACTTGTAAAATCTGACTGAAGCAATGCTTAACAAAAAATTTAGTTTTAAAAACATGTTTGGTGTTGGCAAGGATGTGGAGAAAAAGGAACCTTCTTGTGCTACTGTGGGAACGCAAACTGGTACAGCCACTGTGGAAAACAGTATGGAGGCTCCTCAAAAAATTAAAAAAAGAACTACCTTACAATTCAGTAATCACACTACCAGGTATTTACCCAAAAAATACAAAAACACTAATTCAAAGGATTACATCACCCCTATGTCTATAGCAGCATTATTTATAATAACCAAGACATAGAAGGAGCTCAAGTGCCCACTGACAGATGAATGGACAAAGAAGATGTGGTGTATATATACAATGGAATATTACTCAGCCCTGAAAAAGAATGAAATCTTGTCACTTGCAATGACATGGATGGAGCTAGAGAGTATAATGCTAAGTGAAGCATGTTAGAGAAGACAAATACATGATTTCACTCATATAGAATTTAAGAAACAAAACAAATGAGCAAAGGGCAAGAAAAGAGAAAGAGGCAAACTAAGAAACAGACTCTAACTACAGAGACAAACTGATGGTTACCAGAGGAGATGAGAGTTTTGGGGTGGGGTCTGGGGAAGGGGGTATGGGTTAAAGAGGAAATGGGAATTGAGGAGTGTGCGTGTCCTGATGAGTACCAGGTAACATATGGAATTGTTGAGTCACTATATCATACACCTGAAACTAATATAACACTGTATTAAATGAATTAAATGAAAACTAGAATTAAAATTAAAACTTAAAAAAAAAAAGTATTGGGAAAAAAACCCTGAAAAATCAAATATCCATCTCACCCCCCAACAAATTAAAACCAAAGAAAGATTTTTGTAATACAAGACAGAAAGTAATAACAAAGAAAAGTTATTTATTCATATTTATTAGGTTCTATTTGCTTGTATTACCTTTGTAATACATTCCAAATTAAAGTGCTTTTTTTTGGTAGGTTAGCTTGAATCAGTTAACCCCATTTACAATATCACTCTGAAAAATGTTATTTTAAATCCTAGAAGCCCCTGAAATACCATTATTCATAAAATGAGGATCCACATGAGGATTTAGAAACCATGGCAATGGAGAGGGAGAGATCTGAGACTGCTTTTTATTCCCAGAAATGTTCATATGGCTTTCATAATCAGAAGACTGACTACGCCTTTAAATACTAATAACCATTAGATCTGTCAACTTGTACTTATGAGTTGTTCACCTTTTTCTCTCTCTTCATCACTGGCCATAGCTTCCCAATCATCCAATCCAGCATCTTCGGTTTCTTCTTCCTCTTCTGTAAATAAAAATTTTTGTTAAAGACATAGAAATCACCTAGAAATAGGGGCTTGCATTTAGAAAAAAGTGGAAAATTTTGCTGACATTAAAAATATTTTAATTATGCAACAACATACAATTTTGTTCTCTCTGAACTATTTTCTCAATATAGGTACATGATATAATTTACTATTACCAAATGCTGCACAACTTCCTAAAATTTTGAATTTCCTAGAATTTAGAATTAAACCAGATTTCATATTTGACATAACTAAAATATTAGAAACTCAGACAGCGAAATGTTAGATTTTGAAAAGGGTAGATGATGATTGTACTCAGTTCTTAAAGAAAATTGAAATTTCACAATAGCCGCCCCCCCATCTTATCTACTGTCTTGCCTTCTGCATTTTGTCACCCACAGTGAACTGCAGTCTAGAAGCAAATGATCCTCCATTCCTCCTTCTAACCTATGGTCATAAGGTCAATGGTAGTCTAACCTTACATCACAGTGCCTACATCATTCATCTCACTTCATCTAGTCACATGGGTATTTATCATCTCCCACCATCGCAAGAAGAATGAGTATAGTACAAGAAGATATTTTAAAAGAGAGACACTACACTCACATAACTTATTATAGTATACTGTTCTAAATGTTCATATTACTTATTGCTGTTCATCTCTGACTGTGTCTAATTTTTAAGTTAAACTCTTCTCACAGTTGTATAGGAGAAAACAGGGTTCAGTACTATACGCAGTTTCAGGCATCCACTGTGGGTCTCAAAACATATCCCCCACGAGGCCATTTGCAATGACGTGGATGGAACTGGAGGGTATTATGCTAAGTGAAATAAGTCAGTCAGAGAAAGACAATTATCACATGATCTCTCTGATATGAAGAATTTGAGAGGCAAGGAGGGAGTTTTGGGGGGGTAAGGGAGAGAAATGAAACAGGAAGGGATGGGGAGGGAGACAAACCATAAGAGACTCCTAGACTCACGAAACGAACTGAGGGTGGCTGGGAGGTGGGGGGGTAGGGATAGGGTGGCTGGGTTGTGGACATTGGGGAGGGTATGTGCTGTTAAGTGCTGTGAAATGTGTAAGCCTGATGATTCACAGACATGTACCCCGGGGCAAATAATACATTATATGTTAATAAAAATTAATTAAAAAAAAAAAAAAAAACATATCCCCCACGAATAAGAGAGGATTACTTATTGTATCTTCATTTTGATCTTTCAGACTTCTATGCCATACCTAAGAATTTACTCATTTTATTACTTTAACTTCTATAGCTACATACAAATACTACTTAAATCATAGTTGTAGGTACAAAGCTACACCTCTATTCCAGTTGAAAATAAGATTTGCTGACAACCCAAAAACATCCAGAAAGGTATAATTCTGAATATTAAGACTTACTATTCTCAACAACTTTTTTTTTTACTGAAATCCAATAAAGCAAAACTACTCTCAAATCCAAGTGGGACAAGTGGTATTTGCTTCCCTGTAATAATTACTATTTGCCAACAAGTTTGGATCATCTTGAGAAAGAGGAAATGAGTTAGGTATATGTACCCAAAATACCTTCTAAATTAGCAATTCTTTCTACTGCTACATATGTCATCTAAAATAATGGACTGCCATTAAGCATATCAACCTGAATTTCTCCAGTGTCATCATGCTAAGCTGAGTCGTGCCAGGTAAATGATCCTTTTATACTAAGAAGATGAGGAAGAAAGGAGGACAGGAACTATCAATGATATTTTTCACCACTGTGGGTCAATCTTGATATTCTCTTGCTATTTATTACCACTCCAAACTTTAAACAGTGGAGATTCTTCTCGATTTTGGTAACGATACATGTAGCTAGCCTCTGGCTCGCCTATCAATATCTGGTCTAATGAATTAAAACAATGTTTATCTTAAAAAAAAGCCAAAGAGTTTCTCCAACCTCAAAACACATATACACACACATAATAAACTGAATCCTCTTCGAGGTTTAGTAAATAGAAGCTGACCTCTAAGAAGGTTTAAAAATGCCAATTTTTACAGTACTCTTAAAAAGTTGTCAATAAAATGCTTCCGAAGAATTAAAGAACTTCAGGTCTTCTTGGCACCACTTAAAATTTCTGACCCACAAATGAAAACATCAAAAAAAATCCAAAAAACTTTCATTCTCTCTACATTTTACTAAAAACTGATTCAAGTGTCACTAGTACATTTTCTTTTTTTTAAAGTGGAGGCCAGCTTGGAGTTCAAACTCATGGGGGCTCGAACTTACAACCATGATATCAAGACCTGAGCCATGACCAAGAATCAGATATGCAAACGAATGACCCTCCCAGGCGCCCCTAAACTTTTTCAAAATGGAAATGGAAAGAAATGGTTTAGAAAAAAGTATGAAGAATACCGTCCTGCCAGATATTTGGTTTCTCCGAATTATTCATGACTAAGACAACTTCTGACACATCAGTGCTATTTAATAGGAAGCAGTTAGTCAGTGCTACTAGCCTGGTTCAACAGGAGGTGGTGTCTCTTCCTTTTCTGGAACTCCTTGTTCTATAACTTCTACAGCAGCACTTAATTCTATTGGTTCAGATACTGAAAAAAGGGCAGAAATTAAGTTAATGATACTTTTACAGTGCATAATTTCTGTTGGGATACTCTGTTACATACTGAATAAAAACCAGTAGTACATATCTAAATTCTTTAGCAAGTTTAGAAAATGTTTAAATATCAGTCATATATTTTACAGGAAATAGTCCGCTCAAGGAACAATGTGAAAATTACAAAAGGTTGAGAAAGAAACAAAGAAAAATAAGAATGATAGTTAGGAATAGTTTTGGGGAAGATCTAGATTTTTCAAACAAAAGCACTTTTTCATTAATCTGTCACTGAAATCAGTTGAGAAACAAGGTATAGGAAATATGTTTCAATATGTAATTCTGATTTGTGGTTTCTTTTTAAAAGACATTATTTTGAAGGTTATAGGAAAAAGGCAAACAAAATTATTTTTAAATCACGGGTCACTTTATATACAAACCTTCTTTATTTTCTAGCTGCTGTAATGTTTTTTTCTTCTTTTTATCTTCATAAATTGGCCTTTTCTTTGGCAAAGAGTCTTTTGATGGCACTTCAACACCTAAGGGATAAAAAGGAAAATTTTAGACTTATGCTATTTGTGTATCATCTAAGAAATGCTACTTAAAAAGATAACACTTCAGGGAAGTCTGGGTGTCTTAGTCGGTTAAGGCTCTGCCCTTGGCTCAGGGCATGATCCCAGGGTCCTGGAATTGAGTCCCACATCAAGGCACTCTGCTTCTCCCTCTACTTGCCACTCACTCTCTCTCTCTCGCTCTGTCTCTCCAAAAAAAAAAAAAAAAAAAAAAAAGATAATATACTATTCACCTCAGAGATACATACATTCATGGGAAAATATCTTTTCTATATAAGGAGTTTTAAAATTTACATAAACTATCTTGGTGTCCAGTGCTGGGACTTTTGAAAAATGTTCAGAGTTATTAAACACAGTGAAGATGCAGAATAATTCCATCACCCTGTGCTGTTCTATGTAATCAAACCCTACTTACATCCTTTACCCCTGCCAACCACTGATCTGTTTTCTATCCTGAAAGATTTGTTTTTTCCAAAATGTCACAGAAAAGAAACCTTATAACCTGGGCTGTTGTCATCATAACGGATTTTATAGTCATCCTTATTATTATATGTACTAATTGTTGTATGTACTAATACTTCATTTCTTTCTCTTGCATTCCATTGCATGGATATACTATAGTTCCATTATTCTGTAGACAACTGAAGGACATTTGAGTTTTTTCCAATTATGAATAAAGCTCCTAAAAACATATATATATACCAGGTTTCTGTGTGAACATTTCTCTGGGATAAATGTTTTGGAGTAGGAATGATGGGACATTAGGTAAATATGTATTTAATTTTATAAGAAATTGGCAACTGTTTTCCAAACTGACTTTACAGTTTTAACATTTCAACCAGTAAGGCAGATGAGTTCCAAATGTCCTGCATACTTGCCAGAAAAAGGCAAGTTTTTAAACTTTATGTATTTCAATAAATATGTAGTGATATCTCACTGTGGTCTTAATTTGAATTTCCCTAATGACTAATGTTAAACATTCTTTTCATTGCCTATAGTTCTGTTCAAGTCTTTAAAATTGCCCATTTTTAAACAGGGCTGTTGCTCTTCCTATTGTTGAATACTGAGTTATCCTCACCTATTATGCATATTAATCCTTGTCAGATATGTGGCTTTTCAGGTATTGTCTTTAAGTTTTCCCACTGGTGTCTTCTGCAGAGTAAGTTTTTAACTAGACTTCCCCAAATATGTTCCTTTTATGAAATATGCTTTTTAAGTTAAACTAAGCACTAACACAGGTCAGAAAGATTTTCTACTATTTTCCCCCCTAAAGTTTTGTAGTTGTACATTCTAGATTTAGACTTATGATCTTTTTGAGTTAATTTTTATATAATGTGTGAGATTTAGGACTAGGCTTTTGGGTTTTTGTTTTTGCCTCTAGATACCCAACTGTTCTAGTATCAGTTGTTGCCAACACTATTTTACATACTAAACTGCTTTTTCCCCAAAACTGACCATATACATACCATATTGATCTATTTGTCTTTATTGCTGCTTTTGCCAATATCACCCTGTACTGATTACCACGGCTTTATAGTAAGTCTTGATATCAGGTATTTTGAGTCCTCCAAGTATATTATTTCCAAAAATATTTTGGCCATTCTAACTCCTTCACCTTTTCATACACATTTTAGAAATAGTTTATAGATATTCACAAAATATCCTGCTGCAAGTATGATTGGGGATGCACTGAATCTAGAGGTTATTTTGGAGAACTGATAATCTCAACAGTATCAAGTTTTCTAATTGTGAATGTAACACTTCTCTTTGATTATTTTCATGTTTTTATAGTTTTCAGCATATAGATCCCACAAATATTAGAATTATAATGAAGAATTTCAATTTATTTTGGGGTGCTACTACAAATAATACTGTTTTGATTTTCAGCTGTTAACTACTAGCATTCAGATATACAATTGATATTTACATACTGGCCCTATCTATAACCTTATTAATCTCACTTATTAGTTGTAGGGTTTTGTAGGGGTTTTTTTTGTTTTTTTTTTTTTTTTTTCAGTTCTAGATTCCATGGTATTTTCTATGTAGGCAGCTATCATTTGTGAATAGTTTTACTTTTTCCAATCTGTATGCCTTTTTTTTTTTCCTAGTTGCCCATGCTAGGATGTTCCAGTACAACATGGAATGATTGTGGTAAGAGTGGACATCCTTGTCTTAATTATAATATTAAGACTTAGCATCTATAATTCATCATTAAGTGCAATGGTTGAATATTTCTATGTAGATCTCTTTAGCAAAATAAGGAACTTTTCTATTTTCAGTTTGTGAATTTCTACCACACATGGATCCTGAATTGTCAAATGATTTTTCTATGTCCATAAGATGATCATGTAGTTTTTCTTCTTTAAATATATTTACTCATTTTCAAAACTGAACCAGCCTTGATTCCCAGGGTAATCTTTATGAGTTTTGATAGTTTATGTCTTTTAAGGAATAGCCCTATTTTATCTAAGCTTTTGAATCTATTAGCATTGAGTTGTTCACAGTACTACTTTATCATTCTAATACCTGCAGATCTGTAATGATGATATCCCTCCCCATCCTTTCCTCCTGGTATTGGTAATTTGTGTCTTGTCTCCTTTGTTTGTTAGCTGGTCTAGAAGTTTATCAATTTTATTGATATTTTCCAAATACTAACTTCTGGCTTCAATGATTCTCTATCAATCTTGTTTTGTATTGCATTGTTTTCTGTACTTTTTTTCCTCTCTGCTCCTCTGTTTTTTAGTTTAAGATGGGAAGCTTAGACTACTGATTTGACCTTTTTTTTTTTTTTTTTCTGAAGCAAGCATTTAATATGACAAATTCCCCTCTAAGCACTGCTTTAGCTGAATCCCACAAACTTTATTGTTTTATTTTCCTTTTTGTTTTTTTTCAAATTCAAGATACTTTCTGATTTTCAGTTAAGACCTCCACCTGGACTCATGGGTTACTAAGAAGTGTGGTTTAGGGGTGCCTGGGTATCTCAGTCAGTTAAATGTCTGCCTTCAGTTCAGGTCATGATCCCAGTGTCCTGGGATGGAGCCCCACATCAGGCTCTCTGCTCAGTGGGGTGTCTGCTTCTCCCTCCTCCTCCCCCTGCTCATGCTTGTGCTCACTCTCTGAAATAAAATCTTTAAAAAAAAAATTTCATCTAATCTCATAAATACAAGTCAAACTACTCCATAAAACTTTATTAAGATTGGCAAATTACTCCCACCTCAATTTCTGACTGTTTTTAGCCTTCCAGATAGTTACCTGTCAAATCTGGTATCTGGGTACTAGTTGTACTAATATTTGTTCTCAATTTCATCTTTAAAAAACTGTATCAAATTAAGAATAAAACTAATCTAAGTATTGTGTTTCTCTTTATTTATTGCTCCCAGCTGAACATATAATGCATAATTAAGAGGTGGTCATACAGATCAGTTTAAATCTCAGCTCCATGACCTTGGGCAAGCTGTTAAAACTCAGAAGACTCTTTTTCTTCACCTAATGATGGGAATGAAAATACCTATTAAGATTTTTATGAGAAAAGAGACAATGCCAACATTTTATGACAGCTTCAGTTATGTAATAAATATATAATTAAATGGTACCTATTACCTTAATAATAGCATAAGCACCAAAATTACTGTCCTATAAAAATCTGTAAACTATAAGAACAAGAAATGGAGAGGTCCTAGTATTTTCTCAGTGGAGGAGAGACATTTTAATCTTATCTGTCAAAAACATAATCAGTTATATGTCCAAATTGACTAAAAGGAACCAAGGAACCAAGGATAAATAGGTCATTCCTCCAGATCTAAGACAGAAAATGTGCAAGATAAACCTCAGATAACTTGTTTTAGAAAGCAAAGAAGTAGTCTAAGAATACTATAGTCATGTAGAAAAACTCAACAAGGACCAACCGAGCTCCTGTTGGCCAAAGATGGACAATTTGAATATAAAAACATGAATGACTTTATGAGATAAAACCCTATCAATTACATAAAACCCCATTAAAAGAAAACTATATATATTCAAAAAACAAAATTACACTCATTGATCACTTTTGAAGTTGCTAAGACACTAATCTATTGTTCTGGAAATTAATAAAGGGTAAGAATTAAGCATTTATTCTGGTTTTCCTGCACAAACTACATTTCAAGGAAAGCTTTTATTTAAAGGAATGCTAATAAGTGCGGGAGAGATGACAATATCACAACTCTGCAATGATCACCAACTGGATATTAAATTATTAAGCTGAATATTAAATTATTATTAGGAAAAGTCAGTGTAGTACTTGAATAATGGACAAAGCTGCCAATACCTAAACCCAGTGATCAATACTGACATCACTGGAATGAGACAACCAGATCACATGCCTCCTGACAGGAGGCAATAGAGAGTACACAGTACCACTTGAAAGAAGTTGCTATATCTAAGAAATTATAAGGGACAGAGAAGTCTATTAGCCAATACCAGGAAAACACCATCAGATAAATCCAGAATACGAGAAATTCTAAAGAATAATCCAGTATCTGTGACTAATAAAGTGTATGCCAAAAACAAGAATGGGTAGTGTTATCAGTTAGAGACAGATATATCAACCAAATGCAATGTGTGGATCTAATGTAGATCCTGATCTGAACAAATCAATTATTAAAACATTTTTACAGATAAGAGGAAAAATTAAACACAGAAAACCAAATGCTGTCAAGGAATTATTTTTATGTAATAATACCAAACTCTACTTAACATTAAAAAAATCTTTATTTGTTAGAGATACATAATAAAGTAAAATACAAGTGAAATAATATGTTTAGAATACACTTTATAGAAGTCATCTCCCAGAATAATCTAATTATCTTACCTATTCTTTACTTTTTTTTTTTTTTAAGTAAGTCCTATACCTAGTATGGAGCCTTTAACTCATAACCCTGAGGCCGAGTTGCATGTTCTCCCAACTCAGCCAGACAGGTATCTATTCTTTCCATTATTATTTGACTTTTTCCACGGCATTTTCATAGGAATTTTCTAACTTAATTCAATTCCCTTTTGACCCTCACAGACCTATAGCTGTATGACAAAAGCTTCTAGACTATTCAGTTAATTAAAAATATTACTTACCCTGAGCTTGTAGAAGTTTAAGGGTAGCCTCAGCTCTAGCTCTGGCTTCTCTCTGGGATTTAGTTAAAAGTTTCCCTTCTTTTTTTAAGCGTTCTTTTCTTTCTTTCTCTTTTTGCTTTTTCCTTTCTCTCTTTTCTTGTTCTAGTCTTTCCTGCATAAGAGTACATAAATAAGACAAAAATTATATTGGCATAATTATAAAATTTACATGTAAAGAACTCAAACTCACATGTAAAGCTCTAGAGATACATGTAAAATATTACATTATGAATACCCAAATGAAGATATTTTAATAGCTGTACATAATAAATATTAATCTTACACAAAAGTAGGCTAAGTATTGGCAAGGATACATAACCAATTTCTGCATTTGAGGAAATAAAGGTAGGATTTTCTGTATTGCTTCATCTTGTTTATGTCAGAATAATACAACTGAATTACCATGACATTTTTAGAATTAAAAGGTTAAATATATCTTACAGATCAAAGACTTAAGTTAAATAAAACTTCATGAAAACATACCTCTTCTTTACGCTTAGCTTCTAACTCTTCAAGCCGCTTTATGCGTTCTTCCTCTTCTCTCTTCTGTCGTTCTTCTTCTTCTTTAAGCTTAGCCAGAGCTTCTTGCATAGCTTTTACTGTAGCTTTGCTAGGTCCTTTTTTCTTTTCTTTCTCTTTTTCTTCCTTTTCTCCTTTTTTTTTCTTCTTATCTTTTTTCTTTTTGTCTCCTTCATTGTCATCTACCAAAAAAGAACAGAGGCAAAGTGTTTTTTAAAAAGTTATTTCCTGGGCACCTGGGTGGCTCAGTTGGTTAAGTGACTGCCTTTGGCTCAGGCCATGATCCCAGAGTTCTGGGATCAAGTCCCACATTGGGCTCCCCCTGCTCTGCAGGGATCTTGCTTCTCCCTCTCCCTCTGCTGCTCCTCCTGCTTATACATGCTCTGTCAGATAAATAAATAAAATCTTAAAAAAAGAAAAAAAGTTTCCTAAAGCCGTGATAAGCCCCAGAATTTAAGGACCATACTGGGCCAAGGTTGATGCCAGCAGCAGGGTAAGCTCTCTAGCCCTATCAAGGGGGTACCCAGAATAGAATAGCTCAAACCACCCAGCTGCCTCCTTAGAAGCCTACAATACTGGTGTTGTTCTAAACTGTCAGGGAGTACCCAAGAAGACAGGTGGATCCTGACAGCAAGAAGAAGGTATACTGTATTTAATGTATCTCTTAATCCATAGTATCTGAATTCCTGCCTAAATTTTGTAGCTAGTTTTGCCTATATAAGATGGGGGTGATAGGAATGATGCCAACCTTAAGGGGATATTAGAAGGACAAAATAAAAAACATACATAATTATATCCCAAGACATCTACAGAATTAAAGTTTATTAAGCTACTTTTGTGGTGTTACTCCTCAAAGATGTCCAGATAATAAAAATTTGGTTAAAAAAGATAGGCCAATTTTTCCATTAAAAGCTTTCTCATCTAAAAAAAAAAAATCTATGTGAATCATTTGATCTTTATTCTCCTTCTGAAGGAGGAGGATTTTAGCTAGAAAACTCATTTTTCGTTAATTGGTTTTGGCACAAAAACTTGGCTCACTGTTGCTTAAAAGATGTCAACTAATTTTAGCATGTTTTCACTTTTCTATTTCATAGATTGGATTGGGTTTTTAAAAACAGAAAAGTATTTATAAGAATAAAAAAAATTTTAAACAGGAAAGAATTGTTATTATCTGAGACTGAGATATCAAAAGGAATAAACTTAACATTAGGCAACTTCCAGTCTTTATCAGCAGCAAAACTGTTTTCACAGTGCAATACTTTTAAAGATCCTACTCTGTACACAAACCGTTTTAAAGATATTTTATACTATATAAATGTTTAACAATAAAAACCAAAAGTACTTAGATATAATTTTTATAAGTCCTCTTCTTATAATTTAAGTCCCTGTATAACCAAGGGCAAAAACCAATATGACTCTGGGGCAAAACTAAGACTAACAATCCAAGCCTTCAGCCCTTTCCTTGATAGTATTACCAACCTTCTGCAGCTGTGGGAGTCTCTCCTTTCTCTTCAGAGGCAGGGACTGCTCCAATATCAAGGGCCACTTTGGATTTTACAGCTTCTTCTTCAGATTTCTTTTGAGATTGTTTACTCTGATCCTTTTTCCCAGTCTCTAGCTCTTCTTTTTCTTTTAGCTTCCGCAGTTTTGCTTTTTCTTCATCTCGCTTTTTTCTTTCACGTTCTTTCTTTTCTGCCTTCTTTTGAGCCACCGTCTTAATTTTGAAGGAGGAGTCATCGTCTTCATTCCCACTCTCCACATTAGGACCTGGCTTATTTTTTTGATTTTTTTTCTGTCCTTTTCTAGACGGCAAAAATTCATCTGATTCATCACCACTTTCACCTGAAGAATTTACTCTGGAACGCTCTTTAACTCTTTTACTGTTATCCTCATCTTCTTCTGACCCATCCCCCTTTTTATTTGATTTCTGAGCTTTCCCTTTAGCTTTTTTAGAAAGTTTATTAAAATCATCATCATCATCATCACTCCCAGAGTACATTTCCACTTTTGGCTTTGCAGTCTTTTTTGATTTTGAATCTTTATCTTCCCATTCTTCACTATCATTATCATCAAAACTTTGTTTTTTGCCTTTCTGTCCTTTCTTTTTTTTATCTTGTTTTGAGGTGGATTCTTCTTCATTATTTTCTGTTGGCTAAAAAATTTCCATTGTTAAAAATTTTAAGTTACATTTTATTTTTTTAAAATAACAGACTCCTCAATCATGTATTTTACAAAGTACACACAGAAAAAATTCTCAAAACAACTTCAAAATAAGGTCCTCTTTATAAGAATATAAAACTCAATCCAGTACCAGAAGCTAGCCTAGGCCTCAGGCACATTTGACATTCACTGTCAATTTCAGAATCCAGGTGCTCTGAAGCAAGTACTAATCATCAGTTCACATTCACTACCTTCTCAAATGGCATAAAGAACCTATAGGGAAAATGAAAGAAAAAACTATGCCTATCACTTTCCCATTACTTTGAGGCTATCCAAATTCAAAGAATGAAAAAGAAAGAACACAGCAAAGTGGAAATGGAAACGTTCTATCTCCAAATGTACCAATTTTATGACTAAGCAACATACCACAAAATACCTTTAAATTCCTAAATAAAATGTTTTTGTATCTGTGAAAGGTTTTAAAACACATTATTTCTTTCCAAAAAACTGTTTTCCCTCTTTGGCATCAGAATTTACAGAAACTTTTAACTAACATATTCACATTGCTCAAAAGCTTCCAAAAGCAGCTCCCCAAAACTGGCACTAGGACACAGAATAGGTAACAATGGTCTGTTTTTCACCTTTACTGCAGCACTTTCTCTGTCAGCTTTGATGCCTTGAGCTTCCCAAGACAATTCTTCCAGTTCTTTCAGGATATCGTCTTCACTAGAAAAGGATTAAAATCTGATTAAAATTAAAGGATTAAAGGATTAAAATCCAATTATGAGGCACTGAATTAGCTTAATAGGTCAATCTAGTACCAAAGCTAATAAAAATCAAATATATTTGAAATACTTACTCAAAGTCTGGCTTTCTTTTATCCTTTTTCTTTTTCCCCTTTGACTTTTGAGATTCCTGTTCTTTGGCAGCACCAGCTCCTTCTATTTCTGCAGCCAAGGCATCGAGATCAATGTCATCCTTGGCACTTAAATGAAAACAAAGAAGACCTAAATGTTACTTGAGAGCAAAATAATCTACCACATTTACAGAGAAGTTTTTAACATTTTGCTTTTTCTCATGTATTAGCAGTCCATTGAGAAATATCATTTGTCAAGTTCTTTCATGAGAACACTTGAGGTATATCTACTAATCAGCCTCCCTGCATCTGTTTCAATAAAGTTATACTCAAATCAGAAAGAACTATAATGAACAGCTCCAGGAAAATCTAGGTAACAAGAGAAGGAAATTAACTTTTGTTGATACCAAAGGTCTTTGATGTATGCCTGAAATAAATTATTTATAAAATGGAGAGAGCTTAAAAGATAAAACAAGTTTTATTACTTTATTATCAATAGCAATACCTACATACTTGAATAGCTATTCATTTTTACTTGGAATAGTGGAAATTTTAGAGCTGGAAGAACTTTAGAGACCATCTAGTGTATTATCTCATTTTGCCAAACTAAGATGCATAAAGTTTGAATGCCTTGAGCAAAACATGCCCACACATCCAAATCTAAATGAATCAGGAATGATTTACTAAATAAAACACATAAAACATTCAAAACCCAGGACCAATTTTGCTCATAATCTTTTACATTCTTGGTTTCATTTCCAGTTCTATCCCACAATGTCCTCACCTACAATACTGGAATAAACCAAAATAAGTTCCAGTTAAATACTACAGAAAACCAAGGAGGTCAGTCAGTCTGAGATGTACAAGTATGAAAGGTAGATGAATCCAAATAAATGACACAGTAAGAAAACAAAAACTTTGAGACGCCTGGGTGGTTCAGTCGGTTAAGTGTCTGCCTTTGGCTCACATCATGATCCCAGGGTCCTGGGACTGAGTCCCATACAAGTTCCTTGCTTAGCAGACAGAAAACCTGCTTTTCCCTCTGCCTGCCTCTCCCCCCACTTGTGTGCTCTCCCTCTCTCTCTGACAAATACAATCTTAAAAAAAAAGAAAAAAGAAAACAAAGACTTCATGCAACATGACCCCACACTTTGCACACCTTGTTACAAAGATGCTTCATTTCAGTAAAGAAAATTTCTTGAGAATAACTTTTAGGTCTATGATAAATAAAATCTTAAGATTAATTATACACTGAGGAGGGGCGCCTGGATGGCTCAGTGGGTTAAGCCTCTGCCTTCGGCTCAGGTCATGATCTCGGGGTCCTGGGATCGAGCCCCACATCGGGCTCTCTGCTCGGCAGGGAGCCTGCTTCCCCCCACCCTCTGCCTGCCTCTCTGCCTACTTGTGATCTCTCTCCTCTCAAATAAATAAAATCTTTAAAAAATAATAATATTAATAATACACTGAGGATATAAAATTTATTCTCAAGAATCTCAGAAGAGACAGATAGCAAATCAATAAAACAGGAATTGCAAAATGCCAAATGCCAAGAAGTGAAGGAATTTATGCTTTTATAATAGCTGTCCAGAACTGAAATAAATCTTTGGTCCTGTATTTTAGACAGTGTATTTGAGAAAAATTATATAACACTGAATTGCTGCATTGGAGAGGACTCCCTGAAGCATGAAATCCACAATAAGAAAGTCAGACACTTCCTGGCAGAGGACAAGCCTGGAACCAAGTACTGAACAAGCTGGACAAAGCAGGTGTGCATCTATCAGACACAAAAAGTACAAAAACCTAAAGACAAAGTAAGTACATGATGTCTTAAGACTCATAAAAGGGTATCTGAACTAATGGAGATGTTTTTCTTAAGTCACAGACTTCTTGACCCAACCCAAGATCAAGGGACCCAGGAATGGGGTAGACACAGTATTTTTAGCAATCTTTCCAAGTGACTGTGGGTTCAATTTGAGTAGTTACCCTTTTTAATAAATGTAGAAACCAAGGCTGGGAGAATTCACCCATTCAACCTGATATGGGACTCAGTCCCAGGACCCTGGGATCATGATGTGAGCCAAAGGCAGACACTTAACTGAATGAACCACCCAGGCGTCTCAAAGTTTTTGTGTTCTTACTGTGTCATTTATTTGGATTCATCTACCTTTCATACTTGTACATCTCAGTACAAGGCTAGGATCACACTAGGCAGAATGGGATTTGAACCCAAAAGTTCTGATTCCACAGTAACAGACTCTTAACTCTGCTTACATAACCAAATTTGCAAAAAGCTACCTCTGGTATGAGTGGAAGACAAGAATCCCAACTAGTCAACAAGCAGACCAGTTAGGGAGCTTTTATAGTTATTTATAATGAGAAATAATGAACCTGACTTACACCAGTGGCAGGCAAAATGATGTAAGATACATATTGAGGGGATCAATCAGCAGCATTTAAGTGACCACCTGGATGTGTTATATATAGACGAGAAAGAATCAAGAACCACCCTTAGATCTCATAATGTAACAGAAACCTAAGCCTGGCCGAGTATCAAACAGTAGTATCTCCAAAGGCACCTCTGCCAGTATTTCGTACCACACAAGCTTCTAAAAACAGGGAAAATGGTTAATGATTGAAGCTTGGCACCTCATCTCCAAAACTCTGCCAGCTCTCACCTGAACTATATTCATCTTATCAGAATAGCTTGTGACTAGCTCTATTTCCAGAGCAGTCATTTGGCTTCATTTAGCTCTATGATAAATATTACTGAAACAAACATCTCCAGAACAGTATATAGGACTACCTCTGTATGCTGTTGAGTCTGAGGCTTCTTCTGGCTAGTAATAAAAGACTAATGGTTTTGGGTTTGTTTGTTTGTTTGTTTTTTAAAGATTTTTATTTATTTATTTGAGAGAGAGAACGAGAGAGAGAGAGAGAGAGAGCGAGCGAGCATGGGAGGGGGGAGGGTCAGAGGGAGAAGCAAACTCCCTGGTGAGCAGGGAGCCCAATGCAGAATTCGATCCTGGGACTCCAGGATCATGACTTGAGCCAAAGGCAGTCACTTAACCAACTGAGCCACCCAGGCACCCCAAGACTGGCAGTTGTTTTTTTTTTTTTTTAAAGATTTTATTTATTTAACAGAGAGAAACACAGCAAGAGAGGGAACACAAGTAGAGGGAATGGCAGCGGGAGAAGCAGGCTTCCTGCAGAGCAGGGAGCCTGATGCGGGGCTCGATCCCCGGACCCTGGGATCATGACCTGAGCCGAAGGCAGCCGCTTAACGACTGAGCCACCCAGGCACCCCAAGACTGACAGTTTTTGAGTGCCTATTATATATCAAAGCACTGTGCTGATCAAACACTAGACATACTATGTATCATTTACTCCTCATAACAACTGTATTAAGTTAACCTTAAAGACAAAGATAAAAAGAATTTGCTAAAGACTAGAAAATAGCATACCACTCATGAACAAAACTGACACTAGAATTGTGCTGTCTTCCTTAAAAATGGGAGATCATCAAGTTTCTGAAACTGTCTGAAAAATTCAAACAATTCAAACATACCTAACACAATATATCAGTGACACACAGCACAACTTAAGTCTTAACCACAATGGTTTCTTTTTCTTTTTTTAAATATTTTATTTATTTATTTGACAGAGAGAGATCACAAGTAGGCAGAGAGGCAGGCAGAGAGAGAGAGGGAAGCAGGCCACCGGCTGAGCAGAGAGCCCGATGCGGGGCTCGATCCCAGGACCCTGAGATCACGACCTGAGCCGAAGGCAGAGGCTTTAACCCACTGAGCCACCCAGGCGCCCCCCACAATGGTTTCTAAAGTGTTCCTTCAATATGTACTGAAGTTTCTGCCCCAGACTCAGGAAGAGGTCCTAAAAAGTCAATTATATTACATGAAAGTGACATGAAAGTGACCCACATATAATATCACTTGAAACTTGATACTACATTTCCAGTGCTACTCCTGTACCTACAAACTACAGCTTTAAGCTTTAAGATTTCAATAAACCAAAGACTCAAATCTAAAGTCCAGTCATGCTGGTAAGAAAAGCTTTAAAACCTTTAAAGATTCTATAGAAGTATTTTTCTATGTCTTTCTGCAAACCACTTATTGTTCGCTTTAACAAAGCTATAACATTCCTATTAATATTTCCTGTGACAGCCCCCAATCCTTTATTCTAAACTTACTACCAATTTACAGAAATAAAAAGCAATTTTCTATTATACTATGTTTTCACAGACCACATTCCTCCATCAAAACAATAAAAATATTTTGACTTAGTGGCCTTAAAAATAAAGCTTTTAAAAAGTTATACGTAGTTTTTGAGAAACAGCCAAACTATTTTCTAAAGTGAGTTTACCATTTAATATTCACACCACAATGTATGGAGATGTCCTTTTTTTCCGACATCCCAGCCAGTATTTGATATTATGGCCACTGTTCCTTTAAGATACTCTAACAGATATGTGGTGATATCTCATCATACTTTTCATTTGCATTTCCTTAAAGGCTAGGGCAATTAAAACATTTTTTCCTGCATACTATTCAGTTAAATATCTGTTCATATCTTTTGCCCATTTTATAACTGGATTGATTGAATGTTGAGTTTTGAGAACTTTATGTTCTGAGTCACTGGTTGAACATGGTTTATATAAATTTTCTTCCAGTCCATAGCTCATCTCTTTAACAGGTTTTTATCACAGCAAAAAATTTAATTTTCATAAGATTTTTCTTTATCAAAATTTTCTTTATGAATCATGCTTTTGGTGTCATGACTAAGAACATTCTACCATGCTCTAAGTCTTGAAAATAAAACTTGTTACCTTCTAACAGTTGTGTGCTTTAATGTTTTACGTTTAACTCTATGGTCCATTTTAATCTTTTTTTTTTTTTTTTTTTAACCTATGGGTATTCAGTTGCTACACCAACATTTTGAAGTATCCATCCTACACTGAACTGCTTTTGCACTTTCAAAATTCACTTAGCTTTACTTGTATAGGGCTATTCCTAAGTCCTTTATTCTGCTCTACTGATCTATGTGTGTCTCCCTTTGACAATAACAATCATGATTAATGGAGCTATATAGTAAGTTTTGAAACCAGGTGGAATGATTCCCTCCCTTTATTATTCATTATGAGAATTGTTTTATCTATTATTAACTTTGACTTTTCAAATGTATTTTAGAATAAACTTGTATATATCTATGAAAAAAGTCTTGCTTTTAATAGAATTTTAATAGAAATTGTGTTAATTATATACAAAGAGATGTGAAGAGAACATCTTCATTATGTTATATTCATAGATTGGAAAACAATATGTTTCTCTATTTATTTACATCACTGATTTCTTCCATCGATGTTTTGAAATTTTCACACAACTAGTGTTTTTTAAATAATTGGAGATTTTAGAATTCAGTTTCTACATACTCATTACTAATGCACAGAAATAGGATTAGGTTTTATGTTGATCCATTATACTGCAACCTTGTTGAACTCACTTATTAGTTCTAAGAGTTTAAAAAGAGTTTCTAGAAACATCATGCCATTTGCATATAAGAACAGTTTTACTCCTTTCTGATATGTGTTCCTTTATTTCTTTTCTTTCTTTATTGCACTGGGTACAACTAGTGCTATGTTCAGCAGCAGTGGTGAAAGCAAACATCATTGCCTTGTTTCCCATCTCAGGAAACTTAAAAGAGTTTTTCATCTCTAAATATGTAAGCTGCAGGCTTTTTGTAGATATCCTTTTCAAACTGAAGAAGTTTCCCTCTATTTCTAGTTTTCTCAGTCGTACTATGAATGGGTGACATATTTTTGTCAAAAGCTTTTTGTATCAAATAAAACAGAAGAACTTTTTGGATCAGTTGGTATAATCATAATTTTTCCCTTTAACCTGTTAATGGGTGTATTACATTGATCCGTTTCTAAATAATGAACCAATATTTCATCACCTGAATTCACTCCACTTGGTAAGATGTATGATGTAGTTGTACTCAATTCTATTTGTTAATATTTCATTAGCAACTTACACGATCTAGATTTATGAGAATATCAGCTTGTAGTTTTCTTTTTTGTGCACACCACTTTTGACTGGCTTTGAAATCATGGTAATACTAGTTTCATAAAAACATCTGGAAGGGTCTCTTCTCCCATTTTCCAGAAATGATTATATAGATTTGGTATTAATTCTTCTTTAAATATTTGGGAGAAATATTCAGTAAAACAGTCAGACTCTGGAGATTTATTTTTCAGGACATTTTAAATTATAAATTCAACTTCCTTAACAGGCATTAGGCTCTTCAAATTGTCTATCCCATCTTGGTGAGTTTCAACACCTTGAGAAGTTAGTCTATTTCATCAAAATTATCAAATTCATATGTATAGAGTTGTTTAAACTGGGTTTTTTTATCCTGTTGATGTACAGCTATAATACTATCCTTTATTTCATCCTTAAAGGCCTGTATCTAGTAAACATACTGAATCATTAATTTGTAACATTCCAAAAGAGAGCACTAGGCCCAAGTAATTTTACTGGTGAATTATAGCACTTAGGGAAAAAAATTATACCATTTCTCCACAATCTCTAGAAAATAAAAAGCAGTCTTCCTAATTCATTCTGTGAGGCCAGCATTACCCCAATATCAAAACCAAAAACAGTGTAAGAAAAAACAATATCACTCATAAACAAAGATGTAAAAATCCTCAAAAAAAAAAAAAAAAAAAAAAAGGCAGCAAACTGAATCCAGCAATGTATAAAATGAATTATGTACTATGACCAACTGGAATTTATTTCAGATACGCAAGATTTGAATACAAGGATTACTGTGAACAACTATATGCCAACAGATTCAATGACTTAGACGAAATGGACAAATCCTAGACAAACTGCTACAACTGATTCAAAAAGCAGGAAATCTGAATATACCTTTAACAAGCAACTGAGTCTAATGACTCAGACATGACGCTAGTGGGTTTTCCAGGAGACCAGATCCAGATTCTGACGAAGATAAAGATTATGAGTGAGAGAGGTGGAAAAGAAGTATGGGCGGAGCTGCCATTGCGCCTCCCACGTCTCTTGTAGAGAAGGACAAAGAGTTACCCTGAGATTTCCCTCACGAAGAGGATTCAAGACCTCGCTCCCAGTCTTCCAAAGGTGCGATCCCTCCCCCGGTATACGAGGAACAAGACAGAATCTAAAAGATTCCCACTAAGAAAAGCCCAAGCCCAGATGGCTTCACTGATGATTTCTATGATACATTTAAAGAATTAACTTCAGGGTGCCTGGGTAGCTGAGCCAGTTAAGCCTCTGAGGCTCAGGTCGTGGTCCCAGGGTCCTGGAATGGAGTCCCACATCAGGCTCCTTGCTCAGTGGGGAGCCTGCTTCTCCCTCTGCCCACTGCTCCCCTTGCCTGTGTGCTCTCTCTCTATAAATAAATAAATAAAATTAAATAAATAAATAAAATTAATTTTATTTAATAAATAAAATAAAATAAAATAAAATTTAAAAAAAATTAACTTCAATCCTTCACAAACTCTTTGAGAGAGAAAGGGAGAGGAGGAGTGTGGGGGGAGGGCAGGAGGGAGAAAGAAAAAAAAGAACACTGAGGCCAATATTACCCAGGAAACAAAACTAGACAAAAAGACTTAAGGTATAGATGAATATCTGCATATACAAATATTCTGAAAAAAATACTATCAAACCAACCACACATAAAAAAAGATTACATATCACAACCAAAAGGAATTTACTTTAGGAATGCCAGGTTGGGTTTAATATACATAAAAGCAATGTTATCAATCACATCAACAGTCTATGGGGAAAAAAAAACAAACCTATGATCATATTAACTGCCACACCAAATAAGTTTTATGAAACCTAACACCTATTCATATAAAAATAGGTGTTCATATAAAAATACTCGGCAAACAAGAAATAGAGATCAAGACTTAAACAGAAAAATGTTCCGTGATCATGCACTGGAAGATAATGTAGTTGTCAATTCTTCCCACCATAATCTTCAACCACTTTGCAAATATCAACAAACTGATTTGACAAATTAAATGGAAAAGCAAACGACTGAATAGTCAACACAATACTGAGGAACAAAGTTGGAGGACTTTACCCTATTTCAAGATTTACTATAAAGCTTACTACCAAGACAATGGAGGTAAAAAAAAAAAAAAAATGCAAAATCTATTGGTAAGTATTAGGAAGTAATTGCAGAAATGGTAGAAGAGAGAACTAGAATTAGAAGTGGAAGATAAAATTGAAATGCTGCAATCTCATGACAAAACATTTAACAGATGGAGCTGCTTCTTACAGATGAGCAAAGAAATGATTTCTTGAGATGGAATTTACTCCTAGTGAAGATAACTGTGAAGACTGCTGAAATGACAATGAAAGATTCAGAGTATTACAATTATCAATTACAAACTTAATTGATAAAGCAGCAACAGGGTTTGTGGCAATTTTGAAAGCTCTACTGTGAGGGGCACCTGGGTGTCTCAGGGGGTTAAAGCCTCTGCCTTCGGCTCAGGTCATGATCTCAGGGTCCTGGGATTGAGCCCCACATCAGGCTCTCTGCTCAGCAGGGAGACTGCTTTCCCTCTCTCTGCCTATCTCTCTGCCTACTTGTGATCTCTCTGTCAAATAAATAAAATCTTTAAAAAAAAAAAAAAAAAGTTCTACTCTGAGTAAAAACAGGCTACCAAACACCATCGTATGCCACAGAAAACGGATTCATGGAAGAGTCAATCAACAAACCTTACTGTTGTCTTCTAAGAAACTGCCACAGCCACCCCAAACTTCAGAAACTACCAACCAATGTGATCAGTCGGCAGTCATTAACATCAAGGCAAGACTCTAACAATTATGAATTGCTGAAAGTTCAGATGATGGTTAGCATTTTCTAGCAATAAACTATATTTAAGTTAATATATATACATCCTTTTAGACAATGCTATTTTTTGCACATAATATAGTATACTATAAACACAATTTTTATTTGATGTGCTTTTTTATTGTAGTGGTCTAAGAACCAAATATGCAGTATCTCTGAGGTATGCCTGTATTTGCAAAACATTACTGGCTGAAGTACTTGTATCAAAAATATGGAAAAAAAAAAAATCTTAAAACTCAACAATAAAAAAGAACCCAATTAAAATATGAATAAAGATCTTAAGAGTCACTTAACAGATAAATGGCAAAAAAAAAAAAAGCAAATTAAAACAAAGAGATAGGGATTGCATTCAATAATATAGAGTGCTATAGGTACCACAGAAATTTTAAAAGTATTTGTAGGGGTGCCTGGGTGGCTCAGTCGTTGAGCAGCTGCCTTCGGCTCAGGTCATGATCCCAGGGTCCTGGGATTGAGCTCCACATCAGGCTCCCGGCTGGGCGGGAAGCCTGCTTCTCCTTCTCCCACTCCCCCTGCTTGTGTTCCCTCTCTCGCTGTTTCTCTCTGTCAAATAAATAAATAAAATCTTTAAAAATAATAAAATAAAAGTATTTGTTCTTCAAATCCGTGAACATGGAACACTTTTCCATTTCTTTGCGTCTTCCTCAATTTCTTTCACAACTTTTCTGTAGTCTTCTGAGCACACATTCTTTGCCTTTTTGGTTAGATTTATTCCTTACGGGGTTTGGTGCAATTGTAAATGGGATTGACTCTTTAATTTCGGTCTTCTGTCTCATTGTTAATGCATAGAAATGAAACTGATTTCTCTGTGTTGATTTTATATCCTGCCACATTGCTGAATTCCTGCTTTAGTTCTAGCAACTTTGGGGTGGAGACCTCTGGGTTTTTCACATAGAATATCACATCATCTGCAAAGAGTGAAAGTATGACTTCTTCGCCAATTCAGATGCTTTTTCTTTTTGTTGTCTGATTGCTGAGGCTAGGACTTCTAGCACTATACTAAATAACAGTGGTAAAAGTAGACATCCCTTCCATGTTCCTGACGTTAGGGGAAAGATAATCACTTTGGGCTTTTCATATATGACTTTTATGATATTGAGGTATATTCCCTCTATTCCTACACTGTGAAGAGTTTTAAACAAGAAACTGTACTTTGTCAAATACCTTTAATCCATCTATTGAGAGGACCATATGGTTCTTGTCCTTTCTTTTGATTTGCGGATACTGAACCACTTACAGCCCAGGAATAAATCTGACTTGGTCGTGGTGAATAATCCTTTTAATGTACTGTCGGATCCTATCAGCTAGTATCTTGGTGACAATTTTCGCATCCATGTTCATCAGGGGTATTATCTGTAATTTTCTTTTCTGGTGAGGGTCTTTGTCTGGTTTTAGGATCAAGGCTATAGGTACCTGGCCTCATAGACTGCAAGTTTTCCTTCCATTTCTGTTTTTTGAAACAGAAGAATATGTATTAGTTCTTTAAATGTTTGGTAGAATTCCTCTGGGAAGCCATCTGGCCCTGGACTCTGTTGGGAGATTTTTTTATTACTGCTTCAATATCCTTGCTGTTTATGGGTCTATCCAGGTTTTCTATTCTTGTTTTATTTTTGGTAGTTTATACGTCCCTAGGAATGCATCTATTTCTTTCAGATTGCCTAATTTGTTGGCATATAGTTGCTCATAATATGTTCTTATAATTGCTTCAGTGTTAGTTGTGATCTCTTCTCTTTCATTCATGATTTTATTTGGGTCCTTTTTTTTTTTTTTTTTTTTTAGTAAGTCTGGCCACGGATTTATCAATCTTATTCTGTCAAAGAATCAGCTCCTACTTTCATTGATCTGTTCTACTGTTCTTTTGGTTTCATTGATTTCTGCTCTCATCTTTATTACTTCTCTTCTTCTACTGGGTTTAGGCTTTATTTGCTGTTATTTTGCCAGCTTTGTCAGGTGTAAGGCTAGGTTGTGTATTTGAAACCTTTCTTGTTTCTTGAGAAAAGCTTTTATTGTTATATACTTTCTTCTTAGGACTGCCTTTGCTTCATCCCAAAGGTTTTGAACAGTTGTGTTTTCATTTTCATTTATTTCCACGAATTTTTTCAATTATTCTTTAATTTCCTGGTTGACCCATTCCTTTTTTAGTAGTATTCTCTTTAGCCTCCATGTATTTAAGTTCTTTCCAACTTTCCTCTTGTGATTGAGCTGGAGTTCATAGCACTGTAGTCTGAAAATATGCAGGGAATGATCCCAATCTTTTGGTACCGATTGAGACCTGATTTGTGACCCAAGAAGTGATCTATTCTGGAGAATGTTCCATGTGCACTTGAGAAGAACGTATATTCTGTTGCTTTAGGATGTAATGTTCTGAACATTATCTGTTAAGTCCACTGGGTCCAGCGTGTCATTCAAAGCCCTTGTTTTCTTGTGATCTTCTGCCTAAAAGATCTGCCCATTGCATCTCATTAATAGCCTTTTTGATTTCAGCTTGATTTTTAGTTCTTTTATTTCTCCAGAAAGGGATTCTCTAGTGTCTTCTATGCATTTTTTCAAGCTCAGTTATTATCTTTATAATTGTTATTCTGAACATCTTACTTATATCCATACTAATTAGTCCAGACATCTTACTTATATCCATACTGATTAAGTCCCTGGCAGTCAGTACTGCCTCTTGTTCTCTTTTTTCAAGATTTTTCAAGAGGGAGCTGTAAGTAGAGGGAAAAGCAGGCTCCCTGCTGAGCAAGTAGCCCAACGAAGGACTCAATCCCAGGACCCTGGGACCATGACCCAAGCCAAAGGCAGATACCTAACTGACTGAGCTACCCAGACATCCCTCTTGTTCTTTTTTGTGGTGAGTTTTTTCCATCTTGTCATTCCATCTTGCCATTTCCATCTGGCCAAAGAATAAATGAATGAGAGAACAAAATACTAAAATGGCAAGAACAACCCCAGAGAAATATACTCTAAACAAATCAGAAGAGAACGAAAACCAAAAAGAATTTTTTTAAAAAAGAAAAATAATCAGGATCAGTGAACTGAACAGAGCAATACATTCAACTCTGTAGGTATTTTGGTCTGTTTGTTAAAAAACTAGATCCCAAAATTGTAAAAGTCATACAAGTACATAAATAAAGTTAAATACTATGCAAGGATAGAATATAACTACAAAAATGAAAATTAAAAGACCAAAAAAAAAGGGCAGACAATAAACAGGTGAACAGAGCAATTTACTATATCCCGAGTGTATTCTGGTAGGTTAGAAAAAAACCACATCTCAAAATTGTAAAGAAAGAAAAACTTACATACACAAAAGTAAAATTAAACACACTGAAAGGACAGAATGTAACTGTAAAGATGAAAGTTAAATAAGACTAACAAAAAAAGATGAAAAAGAAAAAAGAGAATATGATCAGACAGGTGAAGAGAACAGAGCCATACACTAGATTCTGGGTGTATTTCAGTCTGTTGGTTAGAAGAAACTGCATCGCAAAATTGTAAAGAAAAACATATACATACAAAAATAAAATTAAATACAATGAAAGATAGAATGTAATAGCAAAAATGAAAATTAAGTTTTTTTTAAAAACAGAGTTGATAAAATAAGAAATTGGTTGGAAAAGGAAAGAATAAAATTAAAATTGAAAGACTAAAGAATCATGGGAGGAAAAAACCACAAATTCTATATACTATTTTCCCTAGCACTGGAGTTTTGCAAATTCTCTATGATCCATAAACTTCATCTTAGCTAGATGTTCCTGCTGATCTTCTGGGGGAGGGGCATGTTGCATCGATTCTCAGTGTCTTTGCCCAGGGCAGAACTGCACCACCCTTGACAGGGAGCCAGTCTAAGCAAGCAGCTCCAGATTGTTCCATGTGGCTTTTGTTCCTTGAAGGCTTTCTAGAAAGTGCAGCTTTAGAGGATGAGAATGAAAATGGCAGCCTCCTAATCTCCAGCCCCAAAGCCGAGAGCTCTGGGCCTCACTCGTCAGTGTGCCCTCAGAGAAAAGCAGTCACATCTCCCTGGACTCTGTCTGCACTCCATGTTCACCCAACCTGTGACCGAGGTCATCTCAAGCACTTGACCCTGTTTCAAGTCTCCAAACTCTGCAGACTCCTGTGGTACACACCTGCACCACTCCTGGATGGGAGGGTGTGTGTCTCACTGCGGTTCTGCTTCCCACTGGGCCCCTGCTCAAAGGTGGCTGGCCAACGGGGCTGTCTTTCATGGTATATGGCAACCTGGAGCTGAGAGGCCATTGATGGGCTTGCTGATTACAGCTGGCTTCCCCACTCCAATGCCTGGGAACTCTGACACACTCAGGTACCCCTGGTCTTCCTGCATCCCTGGGGATCCTGAGACCACACTGTCCCACCTAGGATTCCGCGCCGTGTCGCCACCTGGGCACCTTTCAGACAGGGACATCCCTCACTGGAGCAGACTTCTCAAAGTTCTGATTTTGTGCTCCACTGCTATATCACTTTATGGTGTTGCCTTACAGAGGCCCCCTCCCACCACCACCCCCCACCGGTTCATCTTCTAATATATTGCCTTGGATTCACTTCTCTGTACCTCCTACCTTAAAGAAGGCAGTTGCTTCTCTATTTGTAGGTTTGCACTTATTCTTTTCTTAGAGCTCTGGTTGAGTTCACAGGTGTTCAGAATGCTTTGATAGCTATATAGCTAAATTCCTAGGACCAGACAAAACTAAGGTCTCCTACTCCTATGCCATCTTGGACTATCCAAATTAAAATAAGGAGAAAGCACTTCATACTTATCAGAATCACTAAAATCCAAGAAACTGACAGTATCAGTTGCTGGTAAGAATGCAAAATAGCTGATTCTAGGCTTGGAGTAAGCCTGGAGCATCTTGTGATACCAGAAAGTAAGTGGTTAACATCTCCTTCCTACCTATCCCTCCCACCCCTACCCAAAACAATGAGTGTATAGTCAAAGGAATAGAGAAACCTAGTGAAAGCTCACGCAATGGCCAACGAGAGGAATAAATGAATTTCTTAATTAAAGTAACAAATTAATACAGTATTAGATTATAAGCCAAAGTATAAAATATCATCCCCAAGTCCACACTGTTACAGATAAATGAATGAGTAAGTAGGGATGAGACAAGTCTCTCACACAGAAGAATTCTAAAGTAAGTTATGCAGGCATGCTATCATCAAGGTAATAGATAATTTCCCACTAAAGTGTAAGCAACACACAGTGATTCACTTCTGAAAAATACATTATGGAAAAAAGTAAAAAAACGGGTAGCTTTACAATGTAAAAGTATGACAAATACAGCCAAATTATCAAGGTCAATATCAGTGATATACTGAAGTCTTCTCAAAGGAGTTCAAGGAAAAATGACAATCATTTACAATCACTTCAAAGAAAATGCTTTGCTATAAATCTAACATGTATAGAATTTGAATGCTGAAAATTACAAAATGTTGATGAAAGAAACTCAACAAAACCTTACTAAAATGGGAGATATACCCCGTTCATGAACGAGATTCAACACAGTATGTCAATTCTCCCCCCAAAATGACATTCAAGTTTATGCAATTCCAATAAAAACTCCATCAAGATTTTCGAGACATAGCCAATATACATAAGACTACTCTAAAATTTATGCAGAAAGCCTAGACAAACCACCAACTTACAATAGCTAAAACATTTTAGAAAATGACTAAAACAAAAAATAACTTTAGCCAACTGTGAGACTAAATATGTCACTAGAATAACCAAGAC
>CM053610.1:49842644-49856893 GCA_028646535.1 Procyon lotor
TATGTCCTTTAATGGGTGAATGGTTAAATAAACTGCGGTTCATCCGCATTCCATAGAATACTATTAAGCAATATCCATAGACTACTATACTTTCAATATCCATAGAATACTATTAAGCAATAAAATGTAAAGAACTATTAATACATGCAACAACTTGGATTAATCACAAGAGAATTAGGCTGACTCAAGAGAAGCCAATCCCCAAAAGTTACACACATACACAATTCCATTTATACATTATTTTCAGAAGAAAAAATTTTACAAATGTGGAACAGATTCAAGGTTACGACGGGACAGGGATGGGCAAGGAAGGGGAGGTACACAAGAAGGAGATGAATACGGTTACACATGAACAACATGAGGGATCCCTGCAGTGATGTTCTGTATTTTGACTATGGTAGTGAATACACAAATCCACACAGGTGATAACACTATAAAGCACCACACATAAATGCAAATGAAACTGAGCAACCTGAATATGGTCAGTGAATTATATCAATGTCAATATCCAAGTTGTGGTATTGTATAGTTCTGGAAGATGTTACCATAGTGGGGAAACCCATAAAAGGTATAAAGACCTTTCTGTGTTATTTTTTATAACTGCATGTGAATCTACAATTATCTTACAAGTTTCATTTGATAAACCATTGTCAAATAAAAAGGCAAGCCAGATTGAGAAAAAAATTTTGCAATGCATATACCTCATGAAGGATGTCTATATTTTAAAAAAATTCTACAATCCAATATTAATGTAATGCTTTTAAATGGATGAATGACTTGAACACTTAACCCAAATGAGATTCAAGAATGGCAAATTAACACATAACAAAATGGTCAATATCACTAACATAAGAAAATGTAAATTAAAGTCACAATGAGATGTCACCACACAGCCACCAACATGACTAAAAAAAAGACTGAAAATACTAAGTGTTGAGAGAGGATGTGGAGCTACTGGAATACATCCCCAGAGGGAATGTAAAAATGGCACAGCCACTTTGAAAGAGACAGTTTGGCAGTTTCTTAAAGTTGAACATACACACTTACCATATGACCCAGCAATTCCCACTCCTAGGTATTTACCTAAGAGAAATGAAAACATATGTCCACACAAAGACTTGTACTCAAATGTTCATAGCAGCTTTATTCATAATCACAAGAAGCTGGAAATAACCCAAATATCCATCTACCAGATAATTTATAAACAAATCGTTCTCTCTCTATGGATAATCTCAGAAGTATTATATTAAATGAAACTCAGCCAGCCAATAAAGGCTACATGCTCTGATTCTACTTTTATGAATTTTTGGAAAAGGGAAAACTACAGTGAGAAAGAAAGAAAAGAAAGAAAATAAAAAATAAATAAAACAAGAAACTACAGTGATTTCTGGCCAAAAGCCAGTTTTAAGGAAAAAACACTGCCTACAAAGGGTCATAAAGGAACTTTTTGGGCTACTGGAAATATTCTATATCATACTGTAGCGAAGGATGCACAACTGTATACATTTATCAAAACTTCTCAACTGCACCCTGGAAATTTGTGAATTTTATGCCAATTATATCTAAAAACAAGTGTTAATTTTAATTTCTAGTAATGCTATAAAAACAGTTGAGAAATTACAGAGAACATCTATCAGTTTAAACAGTTATGGTTAAAAGCACATAAACCTAATATAAATCATTTACCCATTTTTATAAGTTATGAAAGTAAAAACAAATCTGTAATATTCTCTAATACCTTAATTTCTATTAACATGACATAATGTATAATTAAAATGGTATTACTATAATGGAATCTTTTAAAAACATGGTATTTCTTGGGGAGTCTGGATGGCTCAATCAATTAAGCATCTCACTCTTGCTTCAGCTCAGGTCATGATCTCAGGATTCTGAGATGGAGCCTGGCACCGGGCTCTGCACTCAGCACAGAATCTGCCTGAGATTCTATCTCCTTCTTCCTCTGCCCCTCTTGCTCGTGCTCACTCCTTCTCTTTCTCCCTTTCTCTAAAATAAATATTTTAAAACACAGATTTCTTTATTAACTGTGTGTGCAGGCATATACTCAGGTATTTGGCTTTTTAGAGTAAACATCAAATATAAAAATAAAACACACTTTGAGATCAATATAATAAAGCCTCTTGAAGACACACAACATTACCCAAAAGTTCACTGAAAAAATGTAAAAGGAAAATTAACCTTATGTGCAAATCTCAATTCCAAAATTTGCAAATTTAATGACATTTTCCACTGAAAAGTCTAATGTAAAGTTAGACAAGAACACAGACAATCCAAGTCTTGCTAAATTATTCCACAATTCAAAATCTTCAAGTTTCCTAAGACTTTCTCCTACCAACCCCTCTCCTCCAGTGTCTCTCTACCCCCTGTGGATGTTTTACAACACGGCTCAAAATTTCTCAATGAGAGATGGAGGTCTGTCACCTTCACTTTAACATGGGGCTGTGTGAATGATCAATAGACTATGCAGAAATGATCCTGTAGTTTCTGGGCCCATGCCTTTTCTTGGCAGCATCTACTTCTTGACTTGAGATATTCACTGCCAAGCTAATGAGGATGTCCAGACCACACAGAGGGTAAACAGAGATGTTCCAGCTTAAGTCCCAACCAAGAGCTACTATCATCATCCACCAGAACTGAGTGAACTGCCAAGTGAGGAAGACTAAGATGACTCCCTCACAGCCACCATTTATTTGTAACCATATGAGAGACTCCAAGTGAGACCCACCTAATGGCTTCTAGTCAATCCTCAGAACCAAGAAAAGATAATGATTTTTATTATTCTAAACCAAACTAAATTTGAAATGACTTGTTATGATGCAAAAATAATTGGAGACCTATATATTCTACCTTTCCCTAATCAATACCAAGGCCTATAGAAATGGAAAGTACATCAATGGAAAGAGGTAAAATCCCAAACACAATACTCCTTCCTCTCTACTAACCCCCAAGTTGAAAATTATAAATTAACCATAATCTCGAAGCACTGAGGGAAATGCTGAGGGAAGCAACAGTCACGTACAACCCTGTTGCTACCCCTTTTCATTTTACTTTGGTTTCTGCTCATCTCCCCAATGCTTTTAAGATTTTATTTATTTGGGGGGGGGTAGGAGGAAGGGGAAGCAGAGAATCTGAATCGGACTCCAAGGTGAGCATGGAGCCCAACGTGGGGCTTGATCCCAGGACCCTGAGATTGTGACCTGAGCCAAAATCAAGAGTGGGACGCTTAACTGACTCAACCACCCAGGTGCCCCTCAACTTCCCAACTGTTTTTTTTTTTTTTTTTTTATTGGACAGAGAGAAACACAGCGAGAGAGGGAACACAAGCAGAGGGAATGGTAGCGGGAGAAGCAGGCGTCCTGCCGAGCAAGGAGCCCGATGCGGGGCTCGATCCCAGAACGCTGAGATCATGACCTGAGCCGAAGGCAGACGCTTAACGCCTGAGCCACTCAGGTGCCCCATCTTCCCAACTGTTATCAATAATATCAAACAAGAGGAAAAGCATAAGGATGAATCCCATTCTTTACTAACTCTATCCTACCAGTGCTCATAAGTTAGGGAAGCAGAGAAACCTAGTCCTGCCCTATCCATAGGACGCCTTTTAGCATTTCTCCAGTCTCCATCTATTCTAACCCAGCACTCCTTGATCACCTGTTACATATGCAAAGAGGAAAAACAAGACAAAAGAAGGAAAAGCCCAATAATCACTGCTCCTCACTAGCTCCCCACTGGCACAACCAGCAACTCCCAAAAGCACTCACTCCCTACTCCTCCATCAATGGAGTTCTCTCTTATATACTACTATATACTATATACGAATTCAGAGCCACCTATTCCCACCTTGGGGGAAGAAAAAAAATAAAAGACCTCCCAGCTTATTATACTTTCCTTCTGAACTAAGTTTTGACACCTTTAAAAGGTATATGAAACCATATTGCTGCTTTCATTGTACACTGTAATGCAAGCAGAATGTTATCTTACTACCTTCCACAAAATTCAGCCTAATTCATCACTTTTTAAAATACCTGATGTTAAAGTGACAAGCATGAGACTAAGCATCACCTTGCAGACCCCCAAATACACATAATCTAATTGCATACATATTATTGATTCCAATGTGTCTAACTATAAAATCAGTCCAAGGCATTTTTTTCAAACTGAAGTGAGCACCCTCACTGGGGGTGAGGCGTGTATGGGTGAGGAAAGGGATCCATGATTGTGGGTGAGTAAAATTTCTCTCCAGTAACTTGCTTTATATGTGTTTTTAATTTCAATTTGATAATAAAAGTTTAAGATAAACATGCCATGAACCATACAGATGACCAGCTTATCATGCTGTACTCTCACAGAGTATCAGCCCAAGCTTTTGCTTACAAACTTCCACTTGACAGACTTTGATGAAAAACATTAGGAGTGGACTTAATATGTAAACATTTTGCCAACAGAAGGTGCTATAAAGCAAAGCTTAGGGACGCCTGGGTGGCTTAGTCATTAAGTGTCTGCCTTCGGGTCAGGTCACGATCCCAGGGTCAGGTCACGATCCCAGGGTCCGGGGATCAAGCCCCTCATCGGGCTCCTTGCTCAGTAGAAAGCCTGCTTCTCCCTCTCCCACTCCTCCTGTTTGTGTTGCCTCTCTCACTGTCTCTGTCAAATAAATAGAAATTCAAAATCTCAGGTCCCACCCCAGACTTAATGAATCAAAATCTTTTTAACAAGATCCACAAGTGAATCATATGCACAGTGAAGTTTGAGAAGCATTGATTTAGAATCAACAACACAACGGTGTCATCTTTCCTGTCAATGCAGCAAATCTGAACTTCGAAAGATTTTATTTATTTATTTGACAGAGAGAGACAGAGAGGGAACACAAGCAGGGGGAGTGGGAGAGGGAGAACAGGCTTCCCACAGAGCAGGAAGCCTAATGCGGGGCTCGATCCCAGGACCCTGGGATCATGACCTGAGCCGAAGGCAGATACTTAAGGACTAAACCACCCAAGTACCCCACAAACCTAAACTTTAAAAATATTACAGTTCTTACTATTTGATAGGAGTATTCTGAGTCTCATACTTGCATAAGAAATACAAGTTTATACCTAGTATTATACCTGTACAAATATAGAGATGCTATTGATAATTTAGGCCAACATTCTGAATCAGTATCTTAAGAAAGGACACAATTTATGGTCAAAAACAACTGCTCAAATTGAGCACACTTAGTACTTACTGAAAGGGAACTTCTAGGGGCACCTGAGTGGCTCAGTCAGTTAAACATTTGCCTTCAGCTCATGATCCTGGGGTCTTGGGATAGAGCCTGCATCTTCTCAGCAGGGAACCTGCTTCTCCCTCCGCTGGTCCCCCTTGCTTGCGCCCACCTGCGCTCGCTCACTCTCTCATAAATAAACTTGTAGTCTTTGTGTTCGTTATGTACAAATCTGGTTCGTTAATCACTGTTAAAAAATACTATTTCCATCTAATATACTCTGTGTAGTACCCAGCATAACCAAATAGATATTAACAAAAATTTTATGCAGGGAACTACTCTTAGGAGAGGGTACTTCTCAATAACCAACTTGCTGAACAACACCATCAGTAGAATAGTCAGGCTGCACCTGTCTACAGAATTATTCAGCAAAGTAGAAGCAAATGAAGATCTTGGATATTCTTTGTCATTTACCCTGGTACTTGAGACAAAACATACAGCACACTCCTGTTCCTTCCAATTTGGCCTGCTGTGAAGGCAGTTTTAATTAGAAAGGAATTTGAAAGACACATACATAATAATTTGGGGAGGCAAATGTGCAATCTGAAGGGTGGCACTCCCCTAGTTAAATTAAACTCTACATTCTCTCTGCATCTCTTCAATGTATTATCTGTACATAGGCCTATCTGCTGTATAAAAATTAAGATTCTTTTAAAAAACTCCTATTTGTATGCCCAATTCACCTCCCTACCTTCTACAATGAATGATGACCAAGAAATGTAACACATTCTTAATAGTATTAAATGAAGGCAGGTTCATCATAGCAGCTTAATAAAAACCAAGCTACCACTATAACAATTATTGAATTTATTTTGATCACCAAACTTCCAAGTTGAATTTTCTGAAACAAATTCAGTTAAAAAATCCCACTAAGAGAAAAGTGCAATGACATTTCATATACCTGAACAAAGATTCTACTGTATGAGAATTTTCCAAATAAATGGAAATGCACCACTATTTAAAATGTTAAGATGTAAAATCTTTCTTATAACTGATTAGGTAATCTTCTGAAATTATTTGCAAATGTCTAAGGTTGTTTCAAAACAATGAGGAAGGAGGTGAAGGTGGTTCAGTTGATTCAGTTAGTTAAGCGTCACCTCTTGATTTTGGCTCAGGTCATGATCTCAGGATTGTGGATCGACCCCTATACTCAGCAGAGTCTGCTTATCCTTCTACCTCTGCCTCTCCCCTTACTTGGGCGCATGCATGCGCGCACACACACACACTCTCTCTAAAATAATAAAATCTTTCCAAAAAAATGAGAAAAAAAAGGAGTACACAGAATATAGATGAAACAAGGCCATCCATCTGTAATATTTGAAGTGATGGACACATATGGGTTCATGAACTATTCTACTTTTCTATGTGTTTGAAGTTTTTCATTTAAGAAAATTTACACTGCTGTAATCAAAACAAGGTGGTACTGGCATAAGGCTCAACAAAACCAAAGGAATAAAAACTCCAGAAATAAATCCATTCATCATGGTCAGTGGACTTGACAGCAGTGTCTACACCAATCAATAGTGAAAGCAAGTCTCTTCAACAAATGGTACTAGTACCAGATATTCACATATAAAAGAAACTGAACCCCTAACTCACCTCATACACAAAGACTGATGAAATGGGTTAAAGACCTAAATTGCAGAGCTAAAACAATAGAACTCTTAAGAAAAAAAAAACCATACAGGTGAATCATCATGACCCTGGACTTGGCAATAGACTCTTAGCTATGACAGCAACAACAATGACCCAAAAAAAAAAAAAAGGAAAGTTAGACTTCATCAAAATTTTTTTGTAAAAAGAATACTACCAACACAATGGATAACAATCCATATAATGGAGGAAAATATTTACAAATCATGTATCTGAGAAGAGTTAAGTATCCAGAATATACAAAGAATTCTTAAAACTCAACCTTAAAAATACAACTTAAAAATGAGTAAAGGACTGACATAGAATTTGTCCAAACATGACACACAAATTGCTAGTGTACACATAAAAAAAAGATGTTCATCATTAGTAACCAGGGAAATGCAAATCAAAACTACAATTCACAACAACTAGGATGGCTTAAGGAAAAAAAAAAAAAAAAAAGAGGGGTGCCTGGATGGCTCAGTGGGCTAAAGCCTCCACTTTCAGCTCAGGTCATGATCTCAGGATTCTGGGATCAAGCCCCGCATCGGGCTCTCTGCTCAGCAGGGAGCCTGCTACCCACCCCCACCCGCCTCTCTGCCTACTTGTGATCTGTCAAATAAAATCTTTAAAAAAAAAAGATGTGGTGTGTGCATACACACACGTATGTATACACACACACACACACAATGAAATATTAGTCAGCCATAAAAAATGAAATCTTAAAAAAAAAAAAAAGAAAAGCACTGGCAAAGATATAAAGAAATTAGAAACCCTTTTACACTGCTGGTGGAAATGTAAAATGTTGCAGCCACTGTAAAATGTTTGGTGATTTTTCCAACAACAGTTTCTACAAAACTGAAACAAGTAATACTAAAATTTATATGGAAACACAAAAGACCCCCAAATAGCCAAAGCAAGCTTGCATTGGGGAGGGAGCTATAGGTATCACAATCCCTGATTTCACGATATGCTACAAAACTACATAATCAAAACAGTATGATACTGGCACAAAAACAGACATATAGATCAACGGAACAGAAGAGAGAGCCCAGAAATAAACCAACACTTACATGGGCAATTAATCTATGACAAAGGAGGGAAGACTATACAATGGAGAAAAGACAGTCTATTCAATAAATGGTCCGGGGAAGGGGGGGCGGGGGAGATAAAATAAATGGTCCTGGGAAACCTGGCCAGCTACACACAAAAGAATGAAACCAAACCACTTTTTTAAATTAAAGATTTTATTTATTTGATAAAGACCCTAAGCCAAAGGGAGATGTTTAACTAAATGAGCCACCAGGCGCCCCAGAAAGTAAATTGGTGCAATTTATGGAGGGCCCTCAAAAAATTAAAAGTAGAAATACAGTACAATCCAATAATTTCGCTACTGGCTTTTTACTCAAAGAAAATGAAAACACCAATTCAAAAAGATATATGCATCCCAATATTTACTGCAACAGTATAATAGCCAAGATATGGAAGTAACCCAAGTACACACACACACAAACACACATACACACACACTGAAACATTATACAGTCATAAAAAAGGATGAGATCTTGACATTTATGACAACATGGATGGACCTAGAGGGTATTATGGTAAGTGAAAAAAGTCAGATTTAGAAAGACAAATACCATATTATTACATTCATGTGTAATCTAAAAACAAAACAAAACATGAATAAAATAAAAAGCAGAAAAGATCTGTAAATATGGAGACCAAACTAATGGTTGCCAGAGGGAAGGGTGTAAAGGGATGGGCATGATAGCTGAAGGGGAGTGGGAAATACAGGCTTCCAGTTATGGAACGAGTAAGTCAAAGGAATAAAAAACACAGCATAAGGAATACAGTCAATGATATGGTGCTAGATGGTAGCTATGCCTATGGTAAGCTAGCATTATGTATTAACTTCTACAATCACTACACCGTACACCTGAAACTAATGTAATAATGTGAGTCAACTACATTCAATAAAGTCTGGTGGTTCCTGAAAAAGTTAAAAATAGAATTGCCATACGACCCATCAACCAATTCCACGCCTAGGTATATACTCAAGAGAACTGAAAACAGATTCAAATATCTGTACACAAATATTCACAGCAGCACTTTCACAGTAGCCAAAAGGTGGAAACAATCAAAATGTCCATTATTGGATACATGGATGAACATTACGTGGCATATATACACAGAATGGAACATTATTCAGCTATAAAAACAAAATGAAGTGCTGATACATCTGACAACATGGAAGAACCTCCAAAGCATTACGCTAAGTCAAAAAATCCAGACATAAAAGGTCATACATAGGGGAGCCTGGGTGGTTCAGTTTGTTAAAACACCGGACTCTTGGTTTCAGCTCAGGTCATGATCTCAGGGTCATGAGACTGGGCCCCATGTGGGGTTCCATGCTCAGCAGGGAGGAGTCTGGTTGGGATTCTCTCATTCTCCCTCTGCCCTTCCCCCATTTTGCATGCACATGTGCGCACTCTCTCTCTCAAATACATCTTAACCAAAAAAAGGGGGGGGGGGTCATACGTGGTGTGATTCCATTATACAAGACAACCAGAGAACAGGGCAACTAAAACACATAAAATGGATTAGTGGTTGCCAGGGACTCAGAGAATAGGGAAATGGGGAGTGACTGTTAATGGGTACAGGAGCTCCTTTGAAGGAGACAAAGTGTTTTGGAACTAGATAGAAGAGACTGCACAGCACTGTGAATGTATTAAATGCCACAGAATTACATACCTAAAATAGTTAATTTTATGTTTTGTGAATTTCACCTCAAATTTCACAAAACTGATTAATATCATTAAGAGCAAGTTAATATAACTTAACACTTTATTCATCATTCAGTAGTAGTAAGTTTGTAGGCCTGCAAAACAATTTTTGCAAAACCCACAAAGAATGCAGTTACTACTTATAAGTCTAATAATTCCCACTTCATATTACCAAGAGGCTGAGATAACCAAATTTTGATCATTCTAAATAAGTTCAGAGTGAAAGCATGGAGAAAAATTTACATAGAAAAAAATTATTTTAGCCAGATTACCTATAACAAAGGTGTGAATTTTAACAATTTTAAGCTATACCACAATGAAATGCTGTGCAAACCTTGTCTGCAACCTGGTTTAAACACACTGTGAAAAGCCACTGTGCAGCTAGAAATTTAACATATGGACTGAATATTAAATATTAGAGAATTTGTGTTAATTGTACTAGGTGGGACAAGGGTATTGTGGTTGCATAAAAAAATGTTTAGGGAGAAAATGCCAAGGTATTTATAAAATAAAGTACATATAACAAAAATGGGGACGAAATACTAGTAATGATTAGATCTAGGTGATGAGTATTGGGAGGTTCATTGTACTATTCCTTCAAATTTTCTATGTGCTTGGAATTTTTATATTAAACAGTTAAATTTCTATATTTAAAAAAATTAGAAACTTGCATAAACAAAAACGTAAACTTTGGAATGAATTAGGAACCTACTACTTTGTCTCATAATTTCTGGAGTCTGGGAAGATAATGCCTTCCTAACATTTCATTCCTTTGAGACTCTTTTTTTAGCTATTAATATTCCTAAAAGAGGAAATCACTTTTCATTATTTTGACTTTAGAGCAAATTAAATTCTTGAAAACTGAAAATCCACTGAGTATGTGCCTATTTTTTTCTAGGCTCAGTCCTGGCATTTTAGCAGTATTTAACTTTAAGTAAAAGGTCTGGAGTGAAGGATTATAAAATAAAATTAAAATATTGGACAGTTGCATGTCCTAGTGCTGTTTATGGATCATTAAATATTGACTTTCTATATGCAAAGTAAAATTTCAAATCTTAAAATTAAAAAAATAAGAATAGCATATATAAATTCTAACCCAGGATAAAAGGAAGAAAATAGAAATAAACAACGGCAGAATTGGTAGAAATGAAAACAAAATAGATGGCTGAGGTAAGGTCAAATATGTAATTAATACAGGCAATATAAGTGAGTTTAAACCCTTAAAGACAGGGTATCAAATCCTATTCTAAAAATTCAATGTTAGAGTGTTTACCAAAAGATGGACCCAAAACAGCTACATAGAAAGGTTAAAAGGGAAAAAATGGAATACTCAACAAAACATTAGGAACAAAATCCGAAAACATAAAACGACTTATACACCATGACCAAGTGGGAGTTGTCCCAGGATAGCAAGGCTGATCAACATACAACATGTAAACAGAGAAAAAGACAAAAACCATATAATCATCTCAGTAGATGAATAAACAGCATTTAACAAAATCCAACACTTTTTTTCATGGTAAAAACACTCTACAGGCTAGGAATAGAATGGAAATTCCTCAACCTGGAAAAGGCATACAGGCAAAACAAAAACACAGTTAACATCGTACCTAATGGGTAAATACTGAAAGCTTTTCTCCCTTCAGATCAGAAACAAGACAAGAATGTCTACTCTCCCCACTTGTAGTCAACACTGTGCTGTACAACCCAGACAGAGCTTTCAGCAAGACAAAGAAACAAAAGGCATTCAGACTGGAAAAGGTAGAAACTATCTGAACTTGAAGATGACATGATCGTGTCCACAGAATACACACACACACACACACACACACACACACACACACGACCATTAGAGCTAATAAATGAGGGGGTACTACAAAAATTAATTGTATTTAAACTATACACTAGTAATGAACAATCTGAAAATGAACTTAGGAAACTAATTCCATGGGGTGCCTGGGTGGCTCAGTGGGTTCAAGTCTCTGCCTTCGGCTCAGGTCATGATCTCAGGGTTCTGGGATGAAGCCCCACCACTGGGCTCTCTGCTCAGCAGGGAGCCTGTTTCTCCCTCCCTCTCTGCCCACTTGCAATCTCTCTCTCAAATAAATAAATCATTAAAAAAAAAAAAGAAACAAATTCCATTTGCAATAATGTAAAAAAGAATTAAATGCTTAGGAATAATTTTTTAAAAGAACTGCAAATGCTGTACTCTAAAAACCATAAAAAAGGGACGCCTGAGTGGCTCAGTTGGTTAAGTGTCTGCCTTCGGCTCACGTCATGATCCCGAATCCTGGGTTCGAGCCCCATGTCTTGGCTTCAAGCCCCATGTCTGGCTTCCTGCTCTGCGGAAGCCTGCTTCTCCCTCTTCCTGCCACTCCTCCTACTTGTTCTCTTTCTCTGTCAAATAAATAAATCTTTTTAAAAAATAAAAATAAAAACCATAAAAAAAATTTCACTAAAACAGAAGACCTAGTAAGTGGGAAGATATCCCACGTTCATGGATCAGAAGGCATAATATTTGCAACACTCCCAAAATTGACCTACAAATGAAACGCAATCCCAATCAAAATCCCAACTGCCATCTTTTTTGTTGCAGAAATTGTAAAGTGACTCCTAACATCTGTATGGAAATGTAAGAGACACGGAATAGCCAAAACCATCTCAAAAAGAAGTTAGAAAAATCACACTTTCCAATTTGTAAACTTACTACAAAACTAGAGCAATCAAGGCAGTGTGGTACTGCCATAAAGACACAAAAATCTATGGAACAATACTGAGAGTCCAGAAACAAACCCTTACACATAAGGTCAATTGATTTTGACAAGGAATTAAAAAGAAAAGCCTTTTTAACAAACAGTGCTGGGACGACTGGATATCCACAGGCAATAATGAAGTTGGATACCCACCTCACACAATAAACAAAAAGTAACTCAAAATAGCTCAACGTCAAACTGTAAGAGATAAAACTATAAAGAAAAATAAACTTTCTAGTTTCTAAAATTAGAAAGAAAATACCAGTACACAAATATTAATATTTAATTACTATTAAGTCATCTTCATGACTTTGGATTTGGTGATAGTTTCTTAGATCTGACACCAAAAGCACATGCAACCAAAGAAAAATAGATAAATCATACCTCGTCAAAATTAGAAACTTTGGTGCTACAAAGAACACCATCAAAAAAGTGAAAGGAGGGGGCACCTGGCTGGCTCAGTGAGTAGAGTATGCAACTCTTGATCTCAGGGTTTTGAGTCTGAGCCCCACACTGGCTATAGAGATTACTTCAAATCTTGAAAGAAAGACGAAGGAAGGAAGGAAGGAAAAGAACGAATGAATAACAACCTCCTAAGGGAGGAAATAACCCACAGAATGGGACAAAATATTTGCAAATCATATCTGATAAAGGATTTGTATCTAAAATATATAAAGAACTCATTCCTCAAGAATAAAGAAGTCAATTTAAAAATAGGCAAAGGATCTGAATAGACAGTTCTCCAAACAAGATATACAAATGTCCAATAAGCACATGAGGACATACTCAACATCTTAGGCCATTGTGGAATGCAAACTAAAATCCCAGGAAGACACCACTTCACACCCACTAGAATGGTTATAATTCAAAAAGTCAGATGTTAAGTGTTGATGAAGATGTGGAGAAATTGGAATTCTAATACATTGTTGATTGGAATGTAAAATGGAGCGGCAGCTTTGGCAGTTCCTCAGTTCCTAAAAAAAGTTAAACTGCCTGGCAGTTTCTGAAGAAGTCAAACATAGAGTTACCCTATGACCCAATAATTTCACTCCCAAGTATAAACCCCAAGAACTGAAAACATATATCCACATAAAAACTTGGATAGGTATTTTTATAGCAATATGATTCATAATAGCCAAAAAGTAGAACCCCAATGTCCATCAACTGATGAATGGATAAATAAAATGTAGTGCATTCATATAATAGAACATTATTCTAGACTTAGAAGAAATGCCAATACAATATCATCAGTCATACCTCTTAGCTTCATCAAAGCCCAGTACCTGAAAACTAATGACATAAATTTGAGTTAAAACTGTACTTAACTATATTTTTAGGGGCTGCTATCCAAAGTTTACAGTTTGAATGAAGTTTCAGAAAAGTCAAACAAGTATTTTATATTTCAGTGGAAAGTATATTTCTATCACCAAAAGGAGGACTGAAAACCAATTGTTCTGAAAAGATAACTGCTACCAGGTGAAAAATAGAGATTCTTCTGAAAGAACATATCTGAAATTTTATAGACCATGTCTGATGGAAAGGTCTGAAACATTAAATCATCATTGCTTTCACTTTAAACATACAGACAAGCAATTACATAATCTAATTGGTTAAGGGAGAAAGAAATTAATCTTCAAAGAAATTTCGGCATTGACTAACCTACAGACAGTGGCTGTCATTTTTCTATTCTTCCTCCTTTTTTGAGTTCTTAATCTTTAATAGTTCTTTCACCAGTAAAGATCCTATGTAGATACTAATTTTTCTTTGGAAAGTCTGTATTTTGGAATATCAACTTTTTTT
>CM053610.1:49872626-49882658 GCA_028646535.1 Procyon lotor
TATGAGACATCAGGAAACATACATAAGAGAAGTTACAGTTTTTTATTCTTACCATGAACATGACAACTTCGTGAACCACTTGTGACTGAAAGCGTGTATTTAGTATTTTTTTTTGTATAAAGTATCATTAAGGCACATGTGACTTTCTAAAATACTGGATGATTTTTCTGCCTCTCATTGGTTAACTAACCTATGAAATGAAATGAGGTCATCTGACACAAACATGGGCTGGCTGCCAAATTATGAAACTCAAGCAGAAAAACTATAAAATTAGATATACTCCTATGATACCTATTTTTAAAATGAAAAATCTGTTTTAGCTTTTGATTTTCTATATGCTTTTATTTACAGGTGTAAAATATTAGACCGACATTTGGTGATACTGTCTAAGAAACATCTTGAGACCAAATTTCTGAAGCTGAATGTGGAAAAAGCACCTTTCCTTTGTGAGAGACTGCGTATCAAAGTCATTCCCACACTAGCACTGGTAAAAGATGGAAAAACCCAAGATTATGTTGTCGGATTTACTGACTTAGGAAATACAGATGATTTCACCACAGAAACTTTAGAATGGAGGCTGGGTTGTTCCGATATCCTCAATTACAGGTAATTTTTAGTAAAACAACTGATTTTAATTCCATATCCAGTTGATATTTTTAGAGAAGTCTTTTTTTTTTATGTTAACATTCATTTTATGGAGCTAAGTAAGGTCTTCTGGGTTAGATGAAAATATTTCACAAATGAAAATCATAATTCTTAAAGTGTACATTATTAGCATGATCTAACAACAAAATCAAGAGTTACAGATAAAATTGAGTCTTGGAGTACACCTAACTATAAAAGTTTTCATCCTAACAGATCCTACTGAATCTCATTTTTATTAGTCTGGAAACCCAAAATGACAGTTCAGAATTGACTCTTTCCCTGATTTAAACCAGAGTACTCAAATTGATAATGACTTATTTTTGAACTTCAGATTTTTTAATGTAGCTAATTCTGTCTTGTAGAATCTGATAAAATGTATAATCTCATTTCTGTGATCAGCGTAAATTATTGTGGAGACAGTCTCAATTTGAAAAACGGTCTAAAATCCAACTTCCATTTTTCATTATTTCCTTGTCCACTTCGCCAAATGGTTTATCTGATTCTACAAATCAGAACCTGTCATTTTGCCTTCTGTGCCTGTTTTTGATTTGCAAAATTAACAGATAAAATTATACAATTATCATTCTATAGTCATAGCGCTTTTCAATAAGTAGTTCTCTTTCCCTTTCCCTTTTTCTCTCAATCTCTCCTATACATGCCTAAATTATGCCTACATTATAGAAATTGACTTTGAAGTTTTAGATTTTACTTTCTTAACAACAAATAAAATACTAATTTTTATTAAATGTATTTTGAAATTATTTCAATCTTTAAACAAGTTGGAAACTAGTACAAAGAATTCTCATCTATCTTTTGCCCATGTCTCTCAATTTTAAACATTTTACATTTGCTTTATCGTTCTTTTTCTAAATACATACGTTTTTTTCAAAACCATTTGAGTTGAAGTTGAAGATGTATTGTCTCCTTACTCCTAAATATTTCCTTGTGTATTTTCCAACATTGAGGGCTTTTTCTTACGTAACTTTAGTGCAATTATTAAGACAGGAAATGTTACATAATTTACAGACTTTATTCAAATTCTGCCACTGTCCCAATAATGTCCTGCATACTAAAATGTTTCATGTGGTTTCAGTGTATTTTTAGTTTGCATTAATGTGACAACTTGTCTTATTTTTCAATACGTGGACATTTTTGAAGAATACAAGTTTGTTATTTTGTAGAGCATCCCTCAGTTTAGGTTTGTCTGATGTTTCAAGATTAGGTTTGGACTATGCATTTTTCTCAGAGGTACATGATAGAAATGACATTGGATTCTTCTTGGCATAGCACAGCAGGAGGTATAGAATGTTTTGTCTCATTTCTGGTGGTGGATCCCTGAGCACTGGTTAACAGGTTGTCTACCAATCCAAGTAGTCATTTAAGAACTTTCCCATATCCCTCATTAATTTACTTTTTCACTCATTCATATTAGAATGGGCGGGGCTTATTTTATCCAGTAGGTTATAGTTGGTTACTAATATTATTTATTTTGAAGCGCAGATTGTCCCATATTTGCCCAGTGAGAGCCCTCTCATTCAGGCTTCTATGTCCTTTTTACATGTCCCTGCAGTTCTTTAAGCATTTCCTTTCTGGTGCAGATAAGAAGTCTTAGAGGGACTCTCCCTAGAATTGACTATTTTCTCAAGGCACTGTGGTTCCTCTCAGTGGCAAACGATATTTCACAACCAGAATCTAGGTGCCAGGAATCTTCCTAGATATTTTTGAAAGAAGAAAATGTCTCAGTTATTTCTCAAGCATGATTGAAAAATTTCATACCGATTCCAGGTTAATGATAATGAATTCCATGAGTTTTATTGATGTTTGTCTAAACATTAAAAGATGTGACACAGTAACATACCAGCCATAACAAGCTATAAAAAATAGATTGTTTTCATGTGTCATTTTTATAGTGAAAAGGATCTAATCCAAGTTCAGCATCTCTAAAACAGGGGGAAAAATTTTCATTTCCTTCAGTTGGTACATCTTGTGATATGTTAGTCAGTAATTAATGAAAAGAGAAAATAAAACATTGATCAAAAACAGTTAGTAATACAAAATAGGGTTTAAAACATCTTCTTGACACCAGCATTTTAAAGAAAACTATTCCATAGGTTAGGAAGAAAAGAGATTTTTGTGCAGGTTAGCATAGCAACTGTACTAAATCATAAAGAATAAATGCTTTTCAAATTTGCTTTATTTTTAGTGGAAATTTAATGGAGCCACCATTTCAGAGCCAAAAGAAATTTGGAACAAACTTCACAAAGCTGGAAAAGAAAACTATCCGAGGGAAGAAATATGATTCAGACTCTGATGATGATTAGAAATTAGTTATAATTCTTTGTAAATTGTCTTTTTATTTCTGCTTACTTCAGAATTAGATGTGTTTTCTAAATCCTGTTGGTTTTGATACATTAGTCATCTAATGGTCATGTTCTAGAGTTTTGTACAATTTCATCACCTTGAAAGATATCTTCAGTATTTTCTGTGTGGCACCCATGTTTAAGTTGAGGAAAACTGAGTTCTTAAATTATCCAGCAACGGTCTGGATTCTCTATTTTTGAGATTGATTTTATCACAATATAATTCTTACATCTTTATACCATTCACAATTGTGTTTTTAATCTACTGGATTGGAAATAGGAATTCAGCAAACTATTCCAGGACTAATTCTTAAACAGCATTATTTACTTTATATAACAGGTCAAACAACATTTACTGGTGTAACAGACTCACTTGTAAATGAATTATAAACACTCCTTACTTCTGGAATATATTTAACTATTAAAGAACTGCCTATTTATTCTGTAGGCTGTGTTTTGATGATGAATCAACTGATGGCAGCAGAAAGCTTTTTCAGGTTTTGAGCATACTGCCTATTTAAAGGGTTCTGATTGCTTGTATTTTAAGACATGCATTAAAAAATAATCAGGAAGGGGCACCTGGGTGGCTCAGTTGGTTAAGTGTCTGACTCTTGATTTTGGATCAGGTCATGTTCTCAGGGTCCTGGGTCCTCTGTACTCAGTAGGGAGTCTGCTTAAGATCCTCTCCCTCTGTGCCCTCCCCTCCCTCATGCTGTCTCTCAAAAATAATCAGGAAGCATAATTGGAGTGGCAACATGATCTGCAGACTCCTCAGTAACAACAGCCACAACTGGTAAATATATGTATATTTTTTACTTAAGGTCTTGGGAATTTTCATAAAAGCATACGGCAAATAAAAACACTTATTACAGAAATATTTACTCAAGAAAATACTAAAGCTTGGTAAGAATAGTGACTCTCTCTGCATTTGAGCCATGACCCACATCATTTCTCTCTCTAGCTCCCAATTTCACCCTATAATTTCTCCCTAGGATGAGCAGAATGCTAGCATTTCTCATTTTATCCACCCCCTCTCCCCAAGCTCTTTGTCACAGAAGCTCTATTTCAGGTAACAGTAGCAAAGAGATCTGGATCTTTCTTCTTCTACCCAGTCTCCACTTAGAGCACTGAGGATCTACCCCAGGAATGGCAGACCAAGAATACTATTTTCTAATCACTATTGCCCCAACTTATGAGTGGAGGTTCCATGCAAGGCAAGGGAGACAAGACCAGGAGCTGTCACCCACTGCTCTATTTATACACCACAGGTATCACTCCTAGAGAAGCAGGCTATTCTCCCCATCCACAACTCTGAGGTAGTAGCAAACTGTAAAAAGAGCTTCCATAGCATCCTCTAAGTTCAAGCATAAAGGTGCTGCCATAGACAAAGGAAATTTGGAGTGGGAGTAGAGACAGAGAAGAGAAGACTGTAACTCCATGATAGCAACAGGCAAAAGGGAAAACCAGTGATAAGTCTAACAGAGAATGAAAGGCAGCTAAAAGTAGTCCTAGGTCTAGAACAAGCCTCAAAGAGACTATAAGGAAAAAAAAAAAAGACTACAAGGGCCTGAATTTAATTGGATCAAACTGTGTAGCCATTTGTGCCCTAGTGCATTGTCCAAAATAATAGGTGACAATTAGTGGATGTTAATTACAGGGTGATAATGGTGGAGGCAGACAAACTAGAACCCTTAAAAGGAGATTGGAGAAAGGAACCATAAAAGCCTTACTAAAACTGTCCTTGGGGTTGGAGGGAGGAGTCCAGGTGACTGCACATCCTCAGGCTGTGCCGTCTGCAGAGGAGCATCGGACGCTGTGCAGTGCAGGGTAAATGGACTTAAAGAGTCCAGCTGAGTCACTAAAAAGCCCTGGGAAGAGAAGAGGGTGAGTCTCCAGAGCTGCTGTATTATCTAAACTGTCCAGTTTTCAATAGAAAGTTCCAAGATCTGTGGAGGAACAAAGTAAAGTGTGTCCCCAAAACAAGGGGATGTCAAAATAGTAAAAAGAAACTGCCTCTGAGTGGACGCAGATGTTGGAAGCACAAAAACCTTACAAGCAGCTCTATAAATACATTTTTTTAAAAACTAAAACCATGCTGAGGTAAAGGTATAATAATATTTCATCAAATAGAGAACAAAGGAAGTATTTTAAAAGAACCAAATAAGGCAGATAATAACAATCTGAAGAGCAGGGAAAAAGGGAATGAAAAATAACTTGAAAGAAATATGAATCACCAACATAAGTGTAATGATAATTCCCAAAGGAGAGGAGAAAGAAAAGCAGAAAAATTGTTCGAAGATTTAATGCTTAAAAATCCCAAATCTGGTGAAAAACATTAATCTGAGAAAATCAGTAAATTCTTACAGAAAGTAGAATGGTCTGCACCAACATACATGTCAGACTAAAAATACTCAAAGACAAAGATCTTGAAAACAAAAACCACGTACGTACAAGAAAACCCCATTAATGGTTGATTTATCAGGAACAGAGACCTAAAGGCAGTGGGATGATAACATGCAGAGTGCTGGAAAGGAAAAAAGAACCATCAACCAAGAATCTTCTAAAAAAACTATCCTTCAGAAATGAAGGCAAAATGAGGACATTCTCAGATTTTAAGAATTAATTCCTAGGATACTGTTCTCAAGAAATATTAAAGGTTTTTCAAGCTGAAAAGAAGTGAGACCACACAGTAATTCAAATCCCCATTTAAAAAATGCTGATGAAGGTAATTACATAGGAAATTATAAAAGGCATAGTAATGACCTATTCCTCCCTCAGCTGATTTAAAAAGCAGTATTATAAAACAATATGTATATAATTGTGTTATCTATAACGTAGAAATGTATATTTGTGACACCATAAAGCAGGTGGTGGAAGCAAAGCGATATTTCAATAATGAATCCACAGGAAGAAATGAAAACATGAAATGGTAAATAAAAAGGTTAATATAAAAAAACTATAAGCGGGCACTAGGAGGATGCAGCTCCAGGTCAGGTCTGGGGTTGTCCAAGCCATTGCAGTGTGATAGAGGAGTGGCCAGAAATATCTACATTTCACTTTCTGTGCTTATCAAAAGTTTTAATTCATCATGGATAATCTGTCATCAGAAGAAATTCAGCTGAGAGCCCACCAGGTTACTGATGAGTCTTTGGAAAGTACAAGGAGAATCTTGGGTTTAGCCCTTGAGTGTCGGGATGCAGGAATCAAGACTATCACTACACTGGATGAACAAGGGGAACAACTAAATTGTGTAGAAGACGACTTGGACCAAATAAAGACATGAGAGAGGCACAGAAGACTTTAACGGAACCCAACAAGTGCTGTGGCCTTTGTGTCTGCCCATGTGATAGGACAAAGAACTTTGAGTCTGGTAAGGCCTGCAAGGCAACATGGGGAGATGGTGGAGACAACTCTCCTAGCAATGTAGGAGTGACAAACGGTCAGCCTCCCCCAACCACTGGAGCAGCTAGCAGTGGATACATTAAACATATAACCAATGATGCCAGAGAAAATGAGGTGGAAGAGAACCTGACTCAAGTGGGCAAATATCCTAGGAAACCTAAAAAAACATGGCCCTGGACATAGGCAATGAGATGGAGTCTCAAAATCGACAAATAGACCAGATCACAGAAAAGGCTGACACCCACTAAGAGCATACTGATGTTGCCAATGCCAGAGCAATGAAACTCATTGACAGAGCTGCTGCTGTACTTCTTTATCATGTATTCACTTCTCTGGCTCCTCCTTCAAAGTCATTACCTTTTCAGAGTTTGACGTTTTGGTTCCATGCTCTTCTCAAATAGATAATGTGCAAGAAGGGCCAGGACTACAGACCTCCTATTTCTTTTATGTTCGCTTTCCCTTGAGGGTACACTACTCCTTCCTTCTAGTATTTTTTTCTCGGTTCATAGTCTTAGGTTGGTTTTTGTACATCATACATTGTGTTATTTTTCATCCTCCTATTTTCTCCTTTAAAATTTGGAAGTATTGCAAAAGACAGCCATGAAGAAGGAAACTGGAGGCAGGGACAGTGCAAGGAGGAGAGAGAGGCAAGAGATAAGAGGTTGTTACCTCAGTGAAACCTGCAGGCCCCAAAGCAAAAGTTGCATAGCCACAGTAAAGATCTAATTGGGTTTAATTTTTAATTTAAGTTGCAGTTATTGACAATTTAGGCTAATAACTTGGTTTCAGAGCTTTTATACAATAATATTTTTGTTATACATCACAACTTGGCAACCTCTGCTCCAGAAAAATAGAATGACCTTACTCAAAGTGGGGTTTCTGAACATTTGGTGACTTGTGCATGTACATAGACAGTGATCCCATTTCATACTGCATCATACAGGAACACTTTGTATAAATGAATGACTTTTTATTTTCACATTATTAGTAATGTCATGGTCCCATTACATGCGTATTAACCTTGTACATACGTATGTGTAACATGAGAATTTTTAAAGTAGGGCTTAAGTTTTTTCGGAAAAGTTTGACAAGATATATTGGTGAACTCAGATTTACCTCAATGTCAAGAATTATGTTTAGATAGGATATAAGAAACTTGTTTTGATCTCAGGTAGAAAAACAGATTGCTTTGAGTTTTTTGTATATTTAGACTTTTAAAAAGCTAGAATTTATTCTATTTAACAAAAAGTGATTTGGAAAATTATGCCTTTCGTTTAATTATTGATGATTGTACTATATCATTCAATTAGCCTTATGGATTGAATAATGTCCAGAATCACATTTATTTAGACCCTGAACAGTATTATAAGAATCTGGTATTCGTCACCTTTATTTAAGAACTAGTTTCCACATATTTCACAGGTTTTAATGTGGATTGGTTTGACCAATAACCACTGCTTGATCTTCACAATTAAATTTTATAAGTAAAAAAGACAAAAATCTATATATACTTGTTCTTTCAACTATTTTGAAACACAAAATTATGAAAATTATTACAATGTATTGATCCATTTTTAACATAAAGATGCAACATATATAACCAAAAAAAAACTTTATAGGAGTAACATTTCTATATTTCACTGGAATTAAACTACTGTAAAGCTAAAGTAGATTCTAATAAGGTATATACTTGTAAAGGCCTAGAGTAACTACTGAGAAAGTAAATACAAAAAAAAAAAAAAAGATTACTGAAAGGAATCAAAATAATACACTAGAAAATGAGTCAGTTAGGCATCCAACTGTTGATCTCAGCTCAGGGCTTGATTCCAGGGTCATGAGTTCAAGCCTTGTGTTGGGCTCCACACTAGGTGTGGAGCCTACCTAAAAAATTAAAACAAAACAGTTGAAAAAGAAATCAGAAAAAGAACAAAGGAAAAAAGGTATATGACACACACAGAAATCAAAAAGCAAAATACACAAATCCAACCATATAAATAGCAACATTACATGTGAGTGGATTAAATATTGTCAGACTGGATTACAAAAACAAAATCCAAAAAAAAAAAAAAAAAGATCCACTATATGCTGTCCCCAGTAGACACACTTTGTATTCAAAAGTAAAAATACAATGAAAATACCATTGCAAACGAACCATCAGAGAGCTGAAGTAGCTAAACAAAGATTTGAAAATAAAAACTTCCTACAGAAAGAGGCTCATTTTATAGAGATAAAAGAATCCATCAAGAATCTATTAACAAGTGTAAACATCTCTGCACCTCACAACACAGCCCATAAATTCTTATTCTGTATTTTGCTGTCAGAATTCTGAAGCAAAACTTGACTGAATTGACAGGAAAATAGACAATTCAGCAATAATAGAGACATGACCCAACTTTCAACAATGAATAGAAAAAGTAGGAAGAGAATCAACAAGGAAACAGAAGACTTGAATAGCACTATACACCAACTACACCTAACATATCTATAGAGCATTCGCAAAACAATAACACATTTCTGAAGCTCACATGAAACATTCTCCAAGACAGATCATATGCCAGAACACAAAACAAGCCTCTGTAAATGCAAAAGTAATAATGAAAGGTCTCTTCTTTGGTCATGATGGAATGAAATTACAAATAAGTAACAAAATTCTGGAAAATTCAAAAATGTGTAAAAATTAATGCACTCCATAAATTTGACCAATGGGTCAAAGAGAAGAATCACAAGATAAAATTAGGAAACCCATTAAGCTATATGAAAATAAAAATGCAACATACCAAAGCTTATGGAATGCCACTAAAGCAGTACTTAAAGGGAAATTATAGCAGTAAGCACCTGTTTTAAAAGATATAAAAAACTCAAACCCACCTTACAATATTGAGAAGAGAACAAACTAAACCTGAAACAAGCAAGGGAGATAAAACCTTAAAGCTACAATAATCTAGACTGGTACATGCAGGCATAAAGAGAAACATATAAATCAATGGAATTGAGTACAGAAATAATTTGTGGTCAGTTGATGCTTGGCAGAGGTACCAAGACAATTCAAGTGGGAAAGAATAATCTCTTCAACAAATGGCATTGGGACAGCTAAATATCTACAGGTTAAAGGATGAAGTTGAACTTATACCTCCCACAATATACAGAATTTAAAATGGATCAGAGACCTATATGGTACTGAACAAGGTAACTGATGTTTGCTGTAATATTGATGACCCTTAAAAACATTATGCTAAGTTAAAGAAGCCAGTCACAAAAGATTACATGTATGATCCTGTTTATATATTAAATGTCCTGAAAACTCAGATCTATAGGAACAGAAAGTAAATTAGTGGTTGCTTAAGATGGGGGGGTTGCCAAGGAATGGGAGTGACCAGTGTTTATATGGAGTTTCTTTTAGGATGGTGAAAATGTCCAAAACTTGATTTGGATACAATTCATCATTTTAAAGTCTACATCTCAAAAAAGCATTTAAAGGTGATAGAAACTATAAAGGAGCAACAAATGGAAAGGTAAATAACAATAGGAGAAAATGAAAAAGCTGATAGAGCTCAGGAAGGAAAAATAAAAACATTTCACAAAAGAAGCTTAAAGGAGAAAAAATAACAGGAGGAAGTAGGCAACA
>CM053610.1:49883158-49989580 GCA_028646535.1 Procyon lotor
CTTCCATTTGCATTTCCTGCTTTTTTCCTTTTATTATCTTTTTTTTTTTTTTTGAAACTGTGTCGATACCTTTCTAACAACTACCTTCAAATGAGAAGAGTTCTTGAAACTGTCCTTTGCTGGCATTTTGGAAGAGACCAGTACTGGGTTCCAGACTAGCAGGATAACACAAGATGATATGTGTGAAGGACATATTTTTGCTTTCCATTCTCCCAACCACAAGAGATTAGTGTCCTTCATGCTGTTTACAGTCCAGAATCTCTGTTGTTGTCTGCTTCATCCCCTGCACACAGAACCTCAGTGTGTCATTTATCCTTGTCTCTTTCATATATTTTTGGTAATAGACTAAGCCAGGGAAGGCACAGAACACCAGAGTGGTTGGACTTTCCATCAGGTGTTTTGTCACCCATGTGGGGCATTTCCCTGCATGACATACTGAGTCCCTGTGTGCAGGTCATTCCCAGAAGATGCTGCTGCACCATCTTGATTTCTTGGACATTTCTGTTAAAAAACATTTTTTTAAGATTTTTTTTTGTATTTATTTGACACAGAGAGAGAGAGAGATCACAAGCAGGCAGAGAGGCAGGTAGAGAGAGAGGGGGGAAGCAGGCCCCCCACTGAACAGAGAGCCCAATGCGGCTGGATCCCTGGATCCTGAGATCATGACTTGAGCTGAAGGCAGAGGCTTTAACCCACTGAGCCACCCAGGCGCCCTCTGTTAAAAATTTTTAAATGCATCTTAATTCTTTTTTTCTTTTTTAAAGATTTTATTTATTGGACAGAGGGAGCGTGAGAGCAAGAGCATAGGCAGGGGCAGTGGCAGGCAGAGAGGGAGAGGGAGAAACGGGTTCCCTGAGGAGCAGGCCTGATGCAGAGCTTGATTCCAGGATCCCAAGATAATGACCAAAGGCAGACACTTAGCCAATTGAGCCATCCAGGTATTCCAAATGCATCTTAAAGTCTTTAAAAAAAATTTTTTTTTAGTAGGCTTCATGCCCTGTGTGGAGCCCAACACAGGGCTTGAACTCCTAACCCTGAGATCAAGACCTGAGCTGAGATCAAAAGTCAGAAACTTAACTGACTGAGCCACTCAGGTGCCCCAATTCTTTAATATTCTGAATAATGTGTATTTTATCAATACCCATTTTATAACATTCTACTTGTGCTATAAATGAAGGAAAGCAATATAAATTGTTTTGTGATTTTGAAGTTCAGACTTCAAAAAAATAAAAATGAAAAAGTAATCATATTAGGTGGATTAACTGGAGCACTCAGCTAAGGAACTTCACCTAAGTACTGATACCTTCCCAAGAGCTAAAGTCCCCTCTTCACTCTTTCCTATCGCACTACCTAAATGGTGACCAGGCTGAATCCCAACGCCAAGTAGAGCAGGCCTTTCCCAGCCCTGAAGTGCTTAGCGAGGCATATAGCCAGGGATTAGCCTGACTATTCAACACAGACTGGTGTCCCAGACTTTCACTTCATCTCAGTTGAAAAAAATGTTAACGCTAACACCGAGTTCTTTCTTATTTTTAAGCTCTGTTTTCCCTTCACAGCTATAGTTCTCAACCCCCATTCGTCTGAGGGGGGTTGCACCCCATCTGTCAGCACATTTGCTGCTACAGGGATTCTTAATCCCAAGCACAGTTCCTCAATGTGTGTCCCACTGATGCGAACGTGCAGTAGAACCTTAGATAAGCCTTAGGACAGCACTGTATTCAAGGGTTCGAAGACGTAAGGCCTCACCTCAAATGTACTGGATCAGTCTTTAGGGTTGAGGCCAGGGAATCACTCCCTTTAACAAAAGCTCTCGGTCTTCAAGCTCAAGTTTGTTAACAGTTGTCTAGGGTGTTGTAACAGACTTTGAGTTTTTCAATCTCAATTTCTCACAGCAGGGCCCTTCTTATCTTCACCCCCAGCTCTACCTCTCTCTGCTGAGAATCATTGCTCTGAGCAAGAGCTTGCTTCTTTTTGGGTAGCTCTCCATCACCTCAGGCAATCTGCATCCATGTTCCATTTCCGTAGCTCATTAGCCCTCAGCAGCACATTCCTTCATCATTTTGTGTATAAGTTGAGTATGAAGCCAAAACATGATTTTCTGAACTAAGCAGTGTCTGATTCCTAAGGTACAAACTTGAGATTCTAATTCATTCCTATGAACAGAGTCCTCCACTTTCCCAAAAGTTGTATTTCTGTTATTTCACAACGTAGCTAACTACTTCCTCCTTAATAAAAAATAAGTTGAACTTCAAAAAGACCAATTGCTTACATACTGGCATTTTTATTTATCTTTGATAAAAGGCCTATGGGGACTTCTTCAGAGAAACCTAATCATCAAAAGGGTAATACAACTCAAAGAAAAAAAAAAAGCTATGCAAAGACTATCTAAAAATTCAGAAACTTAACAGGTAACAAAAAGAAATTATAATGCATCTTCTGTCTCATCGTAGCATTTAAAAGCCATGCTTCAGGTTTGCCATAGCTCAGTTCTATTTTAAACTTCCTCCCTCTATTTTTCTTTCTTAGAGAGGGATTCATTTGCTTCTGTGGCAGGTTTTTGCTGTTCATGGATAAATATTTCCATTCTGTTCCTTAGTAACTGCACTCTAAGAACATGATATCATTGCCTGCTATTTTGGGTTTGGAACTATTTTTATACAATATTTGCCTTTGTCCTGGCTCTCTGGTTTTGTCAAGTGACTTGAGCCAATGCCACTACTCAGTGTGGGCCAAGCAAGACAGACAGTATTAGCATCTCTTGGGAGCTTCTTAGAAATGCAAATTATCAAGCCCCACCACAGACTTACTGAATCAGAATTTTGGGGAGGTGGCATTCTGTGTTTCAACAAAGCTTCCAAGAGATTGTACTACATGCCACAAGTGTGACAGAAGCTGTTATGAAAGGATTTAACCTTGAACTAAGAAAAAGAATATCTACCCTTTTGAGCGGATAGTTCATCTATTTTTTAAAAATCTCATGCTTGGACAAACCAATAGATTTTGACTGGAGGGCTAACTCCCTTTTCTGACCTTTTTTTTTTTTTTTTTTGGTGTGTGTGTGTGTTGGGGGCGGTGGGGGTACACAGAGAAGAGCTGTTCAAGGCACTTTATTTTTCCCCTGGTGACCAGAAATTGACAGCTTTGAGATACAATTCATAGACCATATAATTCACTTATTTGAAATGCACAGTTCAATTGTTTTCAGCATAGTCACAGATATGCGCACATGTGGATAGCAGTCATCTCCACAGCCAGTTCCCTTTCATTGGTAGGTGATAGCTGGCTAGAGCATAGTCGTAAACATTCAGGTCCTAGTCAACCTTCACCAGAAAGAGTGCCATGATTGATTAGCCATGTCTGCGACGGTAATGGGGTCGGAGAATCATGGCATTTGGGACATTTATTTGCCCCAACTATGTATACCCTCATTTCCAATGCATCTAGGAAGGCAGCAGAATTTGGTTTGGGTGAAGGAAAACAAAACAACACAACCCTAAAACAAGAACAATAACAACAAACACCTGTGCCTTTAAGCCACAGAAGGAGGCCAGCCCCAATGTCGAAGATTGATTTTTTTTTTTTTTTATTTATTTGACAGAGGGAGAGATCACAAGTAGGCAGAGAGGCAGGCAGAGAGAGAGGGGGAAGCAGGCTCCCCGCTGAGCGGAGAGCCCAATGTGGGACTCGATCCCAGGACCCTGAGATCATGACCTGAGCTGAAGGCAGAGGCTTTAACCCACTGAGCCACCTAGGTGCCCCAATGTCGAAGATTCTTGAGGAAATCATAAATTAGACTGAGTTGACCCAGAACATGTCGTCAATGCTTATGTTAACTAAAGCTTACGCCCTGCTGTTTATTTACACTCAATACCTTTTGGCTTGATGAAAACAGATGTTGAACACAGAATGATGCTAAATGAAATTTAAGATCCCAGTTGTTTTTGAAATCTGTGTAAGCTCCTCTCAATGCTTTTAGATTTATTTCAACAAGTATCCTACTCCAGAAGCTATTTGTTAAACACACAGAAAATACCCCTGCATGGTGCTTTCTTTTTTCTCCTAATATATATAGAATATATATATACATATACATATACATATATATATATATATATATATATATATATATATATACTCTAAGAATCAGGAGAAAAAAATATTTCAATCAAATAGTGACTTGGTATTACTTTCAAATACACCATCACTGCATGGGAAAATTGCCTGGTGAAATACTCTGTTAAATTACACAAAACAAGAAATACTAAAACAGAAGAATCTATTCTGAAAATAACCCATCTATTTCATTTTTGGGTTCTCATTTTCAACTATTTTAAAGTCTGACTTTGTACCAGAATTATACTGAACACCATCTAGTGTTTGCATTTACAGTTCCAAGAGTTTTGGATCTTTGCTCCTTTGGTCATTATTATAAACACTAATTATCTTAGCAAATCATTAAAGATGATTTTGCTAATTGCTCATTTTGGATTGTGCAGTTATAGGCTATTCTCATTTAAGATTATTGTGATAAAATGACCTATATGGTTGTAGAACTTTTTTTTTTACTTCAGTATATATTTTGAATAGAATGAGTTAATTACTCTATATTGTATGAACTTGACTGTGAACACCATGAGGGTGGGCACTGGTTTTTTTCATGTTTTCAATTTCCTCCTTACTGTGTAGACTGATGTGTAGATTAAAAAAGAGCTTTAAAAATGTATTGAATTAGAGTAAACAACAACATGTAATAAGCTCAATAGAGAGGTAGAGAGGTAGAGAGATAGAGAGGTAGATATCCTTGTATTTTACAAAGTGTTTGTCCTAAGTTTTCTTATTTGGGCCTCAAAAAGTGTTAGGTAATTAGGGCAAAATGAGAAAACTAAGTGCCAATAAATTAAATCTTTTATCCTGTAAGGTATCTTTTTCTGGCCCTCAGTTTGCTCATCTGTAAGCAAGGTTGGTGTTGGGGTAGAAGTTATATGGTCTCTAAGCTTTTTTCCTTTAAATATGTTAGAGTTTTTTTTTTTTTTAAATGAGTATGTTAGGGTTTAGTTATTACATTCCAATACTCAAAGAAGCCACATAGGGACTCCTGTGTGGCTCAGTCAGTTAAGCGTCTGCCTTCAGCTCAGATCATGATCCCAGAATCCTGGGATTGAGCCCTGAGTCAGGCTCCTTTCTCAGCTGGAGTCTGCTTCTCCCTTTCCCTCTGCCTCTGCCTGCCACTCCCCCTGCTTGTTATCTCTGTCAAATAAATAAATAAAATCTTAAAAACAAAAAACAAAAACCACAAAGTAGCCATGCAGATCAAATTTTCCTTGATGCCAGAGCAACCTTAGCCAAAGTCTTCATACACAATTTTAGATAAAGGATTACTAACTACGCTAAGTAAAGGAAAGTCGGTATGAGTCAGGATTTTTTAACCTCAGCACTATTCACATTTTGGATCGGATAATCCTTTGTTATACAGGAGGTGTCTGTCTTGTGTACTGTAAGATGTAGGTGTGCTGTAGGGTATAAACATTATTCCCTATCCCCTGCAAGACCAACCGATTAATAGTGTGGCTAAATAAAAGAAAGCAGCATATTGAGAATGCAGACAATTGACCAGTGAGCCTTTCACAGATCAGATGAGGAAATGCACTTTGTTCCCCTGCACCTGAGCCCTTACCCTAGTTATTTTATAGGAAGTGTCCTGTCTGGATGACACTGATAGAGACAGTTCAACAATGTTTGCCACAAATGTGGGGGCAGTTATGTTTTGCCATCTAAAATATTACTTTCAAAATATGTTTCTTAAGAGTATTGCCCAATTCTTAAGAAACAAGCATTCCCTTTCAGTCCAAACAAAGACCACAGGACAGTTCTAATAATGACTTAACCCCAACTTGTTCAGTCATAATCACTGAAACAAAAGAATACCCCATAGGTCAGTCTAATTAACACACTATAAAAAGGGCTGCTGTGGGTTTCTCAGAAACTGGCTGCTGGGAAACTTGTATTATATTCTTTACTGCTCAAACCAGTTCTGCCCATTGACACATTCTTCAATCTTTATATGATTGTTGAGATTGGATAACTTACCTATCTACTTGATCGTCTTTCCACTTACTCTATTCAGTTCTAGAAGAGAGGTACCCCTTTCTCTGAGCGTCTTTACATAGTTATCTCTGTCTTATTGAACGAAAACTCTTCAAGGCAAGACATAGTTTTAGGATTGATCAAAGAGAGACTGGAGGCACAGTGGCAAGGGATGTGGGTCTGAGCAAGAGCAGTACCAGAGAAGATGGAAGAAAGCAAAGAAAATTGCTAGAAATGCTTGGGGAAAGGGTAGGGTTTAGAGATTGATTGGATGTGGTGCTCAGCTGCTGGAAGTGGGTAGAAGGGGTAGTTGAAAATAATTCAACTGAATACCTCTCCTTCACCAGTCTAGGAGATCCAAGGAAAGAAGTGGTAATGGAGTGGGGAGAAAAGAGAATACAAGAGGAATTAAGAAAAAAAAATTTTTTTGCAGTCCTAAATGCTGCAAAGGAGTTAAGATGGATAAAGGTAAAAAGAGACAATTATCAAGGGAACCTATTCCACAGTGCCCTTAGTATAAAAAAACAAACAAAAACTATTTTCTTTACCTGTAATTGAAAAACATGGTCACATGATGGATTTTGATTGTGTTATGAATGTATTTATATGCAGTCTTTCAATGGTCAAAAAGTGAATAGCCTTTGATAAATCACCATTACTGAATAAAAATATGTAATAAAATAGAACTGCTCTGGAAAACCCATAATGTACTGTCATGATTGTGGGGGATTATAGGAATGAACTGAGGTGCAGGAAGGGAATAGGTAAGGGATATGAATAATTTTAGAGAAATGTAGAAGGGACAGGAGAAGCCACTGCTCAGATTGTCAGAGGCAAGCTGGACTGTTCCTGCTGAGAGAGATCTGAGGTACCCTGCAGAGGTCAAGACAGCCTCTGGACTTTTTTTAAACAGAATATGCTGTCAGTAAGTGACCTGCATACTTTTCATCAGACTAACAATGATTTTGATGGTTGATCTGCTGAGAGAAGTTGGTTTCGAATGTAGACATTTGAAGTTAACATCGTAATGATTGAATTTGTAGGACCCAATTACTACATCCTAAATAGCTAACAGAAAGTGGAGGGTGGGAGGAAGACTTGATTGGCAATTTTATTATTTTTCTGGTTTTGAAAATAATAAAGTAAAGAACAGTCAATTATAGAAATATGAAACATCCCAAGTAGGAACGTCCTGTAATCTCATCTTTCAGTGCTTACCTCTTTCAAGAGTTGGTACATTCCCCCCCAAATTTTCATTTTCTAAACATAGAATAATGTTTTATGAAAGTAGAGTAGTTCAGTACATTCTGTTCTACAACTTGCTTTTCACCCCATTTAGCTATATAGCTTGCACATTTTCCCACATCAATACATGTAGAGCCAGCTTTCTAAATGAATGCAAAGTATTTTATCATACAGTTACTATATGTGAAAATATTTCCTAATCAGGCAAGTGAGAAGGAGAAAAACCTGGATTATTCTTTTTAGCATACCTCAAAATCCTTATTTGATGAAGAACTTGTCTTATGTCATTGGCTCCACAGAAGTAAAATGTGGACTGCTCTGAGCTGGCAATCTTGACAATGCCTTCCTTCCTTCTCTTCCATAAAAGAAGGGGTAGCCAAATCTCTAAAGATCTCTGGGAAATGGAGCACTGGGAGTGGTACATCAACAATGAATCTTGGAACACTGAAAAATTTTTTAAAAATTAAAACAATAAAGATCTCTGGGGGGAAAAATAATCTTGACTAAGTATCAGATTTTGTGTGATCATAAAATGTAAAGTATATATTACACATTAGAAGAGCTACCTTAAATTTAATTATGTGATAAAAAAAAAACAACCCATCACTGAATTTATCATTCCCACTGAAATGTCTGAGGCTGGGCAGAAAAATTCTTCAGAACTTCCAGTTTTAAAGTATGTTCCAAGTAAAAGGATTCATTGGGAAGCCATCCCACAGACAACGGGATGTGGATTTGCTTGGTGGGAAGGAGTTGGCTTGGTGAGACAGAACATGTGGCTCCCTTTGCTATTTCTTTGATGGTACAGATCTTTTAAGTGGCCTCTCTGCCCTCAGAGATGACTGACAGGGTTTTTCCTCTCTAGTTTCCACTCCTTCTGCATGGTCCCACACTCCTTAACCTCCTCCTCCTAGGTCCATCCAAGCAAAGGAGTAAAGACAGCCTTTTCATGAGACATCTACTTTTCTAGTCTTTCTTCCATTAAATGTATTGGGGTGGTTTCTTTTGCCCTTTTTTCTTATGCATGATACAAATTCTTATTTGATGTATTTTTGAATCAATTTAAATTTGTGCTAGTCCTTAGATTCCTTGTGAAGAAACTCCTTTTATTTGAAACTGTTGTCTATGTCTTAAATTACTCAATAAAAATAAAAGTTCAATGTTTATAAAAACAAAAATAAAAATAAAGCAGGCTCCCATAAGGGGAAAATCCTGATCAAGAAAATTGGAAACAGGCAATGACATCAGCAATGTAATGGTATAAGATGTCCCTCACTTTTGTCCTTTTTTAAACAACTAATTAGGCATCCATCCATGAACAGAAGTGCCACTTGCCAGTTGTGGGATCCAGTGCCAAATGAAAAAGGACTTGGGAGAAGTCTCATTGCATCTGGTAATAGGCAGACAGGATATTTTGTACAGGCTGTGAAACATGCAGGCTCAATATAGTCTGTGGAGCCAGCAGGAGCTGGAGAAACTGCCTCCAGCTCCTCTCAGGGAAAATATGGAGTGCTGACAGGCCAACACTCTCAGGCAAGAGACTTTGTAGAATTCCAGCCTTCCTGAGGGGAAGATTCTAACATACTATTGGATTTTTAAAAATTATAAATTGGGATACACTTAAGAAGGGAGGAAAAATTTTGTCAGTGCTGGCCTCCCAAGCTAACAGAGCATGGGGCTGAACTAGTAGGCGGTGACCTCTCCATCAACAGTAAAGGAGAGTGGTGAGTGTCCAGGTGGCCCAGCTGTGCAGTGCTCTGCTGGAAAAATCCATTTCTCTCCAGCAACACCAATAATACTGAGGTGTAACCTCCATAACTGGGGGGGAAGCAAAAGATCAAGGAAGAGGCTCTTTGTATCAAGATGTTCTTTGATAAGAACATCAAAGGGGGTTAAAAAGGGAATGAGCCTCTGGAAGAATCTCACTTGAGGATTTCCAACTCACCCCACAGGCAACTGCTATCACCCAGAGTGCTAAACTTCACTCTGCAGCCAGATCTTTGTGTGTGTTCCTGAGTGCAGCATCCAGAGCGAGCTCCAGTGAATGGAGTTCTCTGGTGAAAGGGGGGGTGGGGGCGGCCGCAATCAGACCAGTTTGTGGAAAAGTGAGAAACCACAAACTTGAGTGGTAGTGCCAACTTCTGGCAAACATAGGAGAGATTTCCAACAGCCAACCTGGTGAGTTGTAAGAACCAGAGAAGACCAAAAAGCTTAAGAATTCTGCCATAAGTGGGACTAAGAAGTATAGAGCAGGTATATCCGTGCAAAGTTAGAGAAAACTCCAGATATAACAGAGCCAACAGATAGTATATTCCTTCTGAATCTAACTAATAAAGATTTGAGGCATTCTGCTACTTGAAATGCAAAACAGCAATGCAAAATTCCAAAGAGCATGAATGAATGTAGGAAACAAGTCATCATCTAAAGTTAACAATAATCCTCTAATAACTGAACTCAATGACATGGAATTTCACAATCTAACCCATAAAGAATTCAAAATGGCTGTTTTGAGACACTCCATGAGCTACAGGAAAACATAGAAAAAACAACTCAAAAGAAATCAGGAATATTAATAATTTTGATAATGATAATTTTAACAAAGAGGAATCATTAAAAAAAAAAAAAAAGGACCAAACAGAAAATCTAGAGTTGAAGAATTCAATGAGTAGAATGAAAAAAAAAAAATGCAAAGTAAACCAAAAGGATGATAGAATAAATGAGCAAGAGAATAGGAACTTCCAAATAGCCCAATCAGAGGAGAACAAAGAAAAGAATGAAAAGAGCAAAGAAAGCCCATATGACCTATGGGAATCCATCAAACATACAAATATTAGAGAAATTAGTATTCCAGAAGGAGAAGAAAGGGAGAAAAAGCCCAGAAGTTTATTTTAAGAGCTAAAAAAAATTCCCAAATCTGGGAAAGACTTGGGACATCCAACTTTACTAAGCTAATAGATCACCCTATCACCTTGGTGAAAAAGAGACCTACTCCGCAGCTAGATGGTCAACTAACCCTTGACAAAGCAGGAAGGAATATCCAATGGAAAAAAGACCATTTCTTCAACAAATGGTGTTGAGAAAACTGTACAACATGCAAAAGAATGACACTGGACTTCTTACGACATAGATAAAAATAAATTCAGAATGGATGAAAGACTTAAATGTGAGATAGGAAACCATCAAAATCCTAAAAGGAAATATAGGCGGTAACCTTTTTGACTGTAGCAACTGCTTACTAGATAGGTCTCCTAAAACAAGGGATACAAAAGAAAGAAAAAAAAAAAAACTACTGGGACTTCATCACGATAAAAAGTTTCTGTACTTCTTTTTTTTTTTTTTTAAAGATTTTATTTATTTATTTGTCAGAGAGAGAGAACACAAGCAGGCAAAGAGGCAGGCAGAGGCAGAGGGAGAAGCAGGCTCCCCGCTGAGCAAGGAGCCCAATGTGGGACTCGATCCCAAGACCTTGAGATCATGACCTGAGCCAAAGGCAGTTGCTTAACCAACTGAGCCACCCAGGCGTCCCAAAAGTTTCTGTACTTCCAAGCAAACAATCAACAAAATAATCTACAGAGTGAGAGAAGTTATTTGCAAATGACCTGTCTTGGTGAGGGATTAGCAAACTCAATACCTCAAAAAACAAACAATCCATTTAAAAAATGGGCAGAAAACATTTTTCCAAAGACATCCAGATGTCTAATAGACACATGAAAAGATGCTCAAGTCACCATCAGGGAAATACAAATCACCAGTCACCATCAGGGAAATACAACTCAAAACTATAATGAAAGATCACCTCACAGCAGTCAGAATGGCTAAAATTAACAACACAGGAAATAACAGGTGTTGGTGAGGATTTGGAGAAAGGGAAATTCTCACGCACTATTGGTCAGAATGCAAACTGGTGTAGCCACTCTGGAAAATAGTATGGAGTTTCCTCAAAAAGTTAAAAATAGAAATACCCTACAACCCAGCAATCACATTATTAGGTATTTACACAAAGGATACAAAAATACTGATTCAAAGGGATATAGGAATCTCAATATTTATAGCAGCAATATCAGCAAATACCCAAATTATAGGACGAGCTCAAATATCTACTGACTCATGAATGGATAAACAAGATGTGGTATACATGTACACAATGGAATATTACTCAGCCATAAAAAATTGCAATCTTGACATTTGCAATGATGTGGATGGCACTAGAAAGTATTATGCTAAGTGAAATAATCAGAGAAAGACAAATATGATTTCACTCCCATGTGGAATTTAAGAAACAAAACAGATGAATATGGGGTGGGAGGAAGAAGAGGCAAACCACAGTACAGACTCAACTATAGAGAACCAACAGGGTTACTGGAGGGGGGTGGGCAATGGGATGAGCTAAATGGATGATTGGGTAATAAGGAAGGCACTTGTGATAAGCACTGGGTGTTTTATGTTAGTGATGAATAGTTAAATTCTATACTTGACACTAATACAATGTGTATTAACTGGAATTTAAGTAAAAACTTGTAAAAAGAAAAAAACCCAACCTCTAGGGAAACATACTAAAGTTCAGATTGTTGAAGGCACACCATGCTATTTCTTTCTCCTTGTAGGAAAAAAAAAACAATTACCAGACCAGTGTAATCTTGGCACTGAGCTATTCTAGCTAAGGTGAGAGGTGGAAAAGGGTAAAGTTTACCTGGTCTTTTTTTTTTTTTTTAACTTATTTATTTATTTGACACAGAGAGAGAGAGCACAAGCAGGAGGAGTGACAGGCAGAGGGAGAAGCAGGCTCTTGGCTGAGCAGGGAGCCCAGTGCGGAGCTCAATCCCAGGACCCTGGGATCATGAACTGAGCTGAAGGGAGACACTTTATGACTGAGCCACCCAGGCACCCTGTACCTGATCTTCTTACCCAATCAATGTAGTTCTTCTCAGCTTTGTGCTTATTTGGAGTATTGAAAAAACCTCTGACAGGGATCTTCACCTCTAATAAAGGCATTTTTGCCCTTAAGAGGTTCTTAAGCTAAACTGATGGTTAGCAGTGGAGAGGTGGGTTGGTGAATGGGTTAAATAGATGATGGAGATTAAATAGTGCACTGGTTGTGATGAGCACTGTATGTTCTATAGAAGTATTGAATCACTATGTTGTACATCTGAAACTAGTATTACATTGTATATTAAGCAATGAATTTAAATAAAAACTTGAGAGACCTACTCTAACACACATTATAATGAACATGTTAAAAATAAAAAATAAACAGAAAATGCTAAAAGCAGCCAGAGCTGGGATACTGGGGAGGGAGAAAAGATTCTAACCTACAAAGGAACCCCCAATTAAGCCTACTTCAACATATTTTTCAACAGAAACTCTACAGACCATGAGAGAGTGAAAGAACATATTCCAAGTGTTAAAAGAAAATTGCCAGCCAAGAATAATGTATCCAGTAAAGTTATCCTTTAAATATGGAGAAATAAAGGCTTTTCTTCAAGCATACTAATGTTTTCATTATACCGGGTTGCAGAAGAGAAGAGAGAGAGAGAAAGGGGCAGTAAACTTTTTTGAAGAAACAATAGCTTAAAACTCCCCTAAACTGGGAAGGAAACATAGTGAGGTGCAGAAAGCAAAGAGGCCCCCAAACAAGATAAACTCAAGGAGGCCTACACCAGAATATGAAATATTTAAGATATTAAAGATAATCTTAAAAGCAGCTAGAGAAAAGCATTTAGTTACATATAAGGGAAACCCACAGATTACTTGCTCACTTTTTAGCAGATACTTTGCAGGTCAGAAGAGAGTGACAGGATATAGTCAAAGGAAAACTATAAAAGGACGAAAAAAAAAAAAAAACCCTATAAACAATAAGGCTCTACCTGGCAGGGTCATCATTCAGAATTGAAGAGGAAATAAAGAGTTTGTCAGACAAACAAAAAGTTAAAGGAGTTCATCACCATTAAACCAACCTTACAAGAACAATGAAGGAACTTTTTATGGAGACAGACACAGTGAAAGAGGGAACTCAAGCAGGGGGAGTGGGAGAGAAAGAAGCAGGCTTCCTGCCTAGCAGGGAGCTTGATGTGGGGCTCAATCCCAGGACTCTGGAATCATGACCTGAGCCAAAGGCAGACGCTTAACAACTGAGCCACCCAGGCACCCTTGAAGGGACTTCTTTAAGCAGAAAAGGCCATTATTAGAAGAAAATTATGAAAGAAAAAAGGTTCATGGGCCAACGTAAACATATAGTAAAGGTAGTAGATCACTTATATAAAGCTAGTATGAAGATTAAAAGGCAAAGTAGTAAAAATCAGTTATATCTAAAAAATTAAGAGTGATGGACATTAAGGAAGGCATGTGATGTAATGAGCACTGGGTAATATATAAGACTAATGAATTACATACCTGTACCTTTGAAACCAATAATATATTATAAGTTAATTAAAAAAATAAAATATAAAAAACAAATTAGTTAAAGGATTAACAGAATAAGTAATACAAAATACAACATATACATAAATGTGGAGGGGGAGTAAAAATGTAATACTTTTGGGATGTGTTTGAACTTAAGTGACCATCAACTTAATATAGATCGCTATCTACTTAGGATGTTATATATGAACCTCATGGTAACTAGAAACAAAAAACTATAATAGATGCACAAAAAATAAAGGAATCCAAGCACAAACACCAAAGGAAGTAATCAATTTCAAGGGAAAAGAGCAAAATAAGGAATAGAGCTATAATAACAGTGAACAAAATGGCAATAAGCACATACTGACTTTAAATGTAAATAGATTAAATTCTCCAATCAAAAGACACAGGCTAACTAATTGGATTAAAACAAAAACACAACCCAAAAAACCAAGATCCATCTACGTGCTGCCTATAAGAGACTCACTTCACACCTAAGGATGCATAACAGACTAAAAGTGAAGGGATGGAGAAAGATATTCCATGCAAATGGAAGTGAAAAAAAAAAAAAAGCCAGGATAGCAATATTTCTATCAGATAAAATAGACCTTAACCCAAAGGCAGCACAAGAGACAAAAGAGCATTACATAATGATAAAGGGATTAATCGAACAAGAGGGTATAATAATTGCAAATATCTATGCACTCAGCTATCTAAATATACAAAACAAATATTAACAGACATAAAAGGAGGACTTGACAGTAATAGTAAGAGACTTTTACACCCCACCTACAAAAATGGATAAGTATCCAGACAGAAAATCAGTAAAGAAAGAATGCCTTTGAATAACACATTAGAGTAGGACTTCACAAATACAGAATATTTTACCCAAACACAGAAAACATTCTTTTCAAATGCACATGGACCATTTTTCAAGACAGATCACATGGCAGACCACAAAACCAATCTCACTAAATATAAGTCTGAAATCATATCCAGCAGATTTTCTGACCACGATGGTATGAAATTAGAAATCAATTATAGGAAAAAGAAACAACTGGAAAAAACACAAACCTGTGAAGCCTAAATAACAGGCTGCTAAAAACACATACAAAAAAACTTAGGCTACTAAACAATCAGTAAGTCAATTAAGTCAAGGAGGAAATTAAAAAAAAAAACCTGGAGATTAATGAAAATGGAAACAACAGTCCAAAATCTTTGGGACACAGCAAAATCAGTACAAAGAGGGAAGTTCATAATGACACAGGCCCACCTAAAGAAACAAGAAAACCCTCTAACAATCTATAACTCTCCATCTATAGAAACTGGGAAAAGAACCAACAAAGCCCGAATTTAGTAGAAGGGGGAAAAATAGAGACCAAAATAAAAATAAATTGAGACTAAAAACAATAGAAAAGATCAATGAAACCAACAGCTGGTTTCAAAAGATAAAACAAAAGATAAATCAAAGTGATAAACCTTTAGTAATCCTCAAAGAGAGGATTCAAACAAAGTCAGAAATGAAAGAGATGCACAACCAATACCACAAAAGTACATAAGAGACTACTACAAAAAAGTATATGCTAACAAATTGTACAACCCAGAAGAAATAGATATATTTATTAGAAATAAATAATCTTTCAGGACAGAATCAGGAACAAACAGAAAATCTGAACAGACTAATTACTGGCAACAAAAATGAATTGGTAATAAGCTTTCAACAAACAAAAGTTCAGAACTAGATGGTTTCACGGGTAAATTCTACCAAGCATTAAAGAAGAATTAATACCTATCCTCAGACTATCCCCTCCCCCCATAGAAAAAAAACTCTTCTAAATTCATTTTATACAGAAAAATCATCTGAACAAAATTAAAAATCCATCCATGGATTTTTTAAATCCATGATTTAAAAAAACAAACTCTCTTGGGGTGCCTGGGTGGCTCAGTTGGTTAAGCATCTGACTCTTGGTTTTGGCTCAGGTCATGATCTCGGGTTTGTGAGATGGAGCCCTACAACAGGCTCTCCACCGGTCAGGGAGTCTGCTTAAGATTCTCTCTATTTGCCCTCCCAAGCTCTCTCTTTCTCTCAAAAAATTAAAAAACAAAACAACAATGAAAAAAAAACCCTCGAGGTGTAGGTGTAGACAGAACATACCTCAAGATAGTAAAACCATATGTGACAAACCCACAGTTAATATCATACTCATTAGTCAAACACTGTGAGCTTTTCCTCTAAGATCAAGAACAAAAATGTATACCTTTCCTACTTGTGTTCAACATAGCACAGGAAGTCCCAGCCACAGCAATCAGACAAGAAATAAAAGGCATCCAAACTGGTAAGGAAGAGGTAAAACTGTTACTATTTGTGCATGACAGGATACTATATATAGAAAACCCTAAAGATCCCACCAAAAAATTAGACTAAATGAATTCAGGAAAGTTGGAGGACACAAAATTCATATACAGAAATCTCTTGAACTTCCATACACTAATGAAATAACAGAAAGAGAAATTAAGAAAACTCTCCCATTTACAATTGTACTAGAAAGACTAAAACACCTAGGAATAAATTTAACCAAGAAGGTGAAAAAACTGTATTCTGAAAACCCTAAGACATTGATGAAGGAAATGAAAGATGACAAATACAAATGGAAAGATATACCATGCTACTGGATGGGAAGAATATTTTTAAAATGGATATACTACCCAAAGCAATCTAAAGATTCAATGCAATCCCTATCAAAATACAATATTTTTCATAGAACTACAACATATAATCCTAAAATTTATATGGAACTACAAAAAACCCTGAAAAGCCAAAGCAATCTTGAGAAAGAACAAAGCTGGAGGTGTCAAAATTCCTGATTTGAAGCTATAATACAAAGCTATAGTAATCAAAATATGGTGCTAAGACAAAAATAGATACACAAATCAGTGGAACAAAGTAACCCAGAAATGAACCCACAATTATATGGTCAATTAATCTATGAAAAAGGAGGAAAATTATACAATGAGGAAAAGACAGTCTCTTCAATACATGGTGCTAGGAAAACTGGACAGTTACATGCAAAAGAACAAAACTGAACCACTTTCCTATACCATATGCTAAAATACACTCAAAATGGACTTAAGACCTAAATGTGAAATGTGAAACCATAAAACTTCTAGAAGAAAACAGAAAGTAATCGCTTGGACATGGGCCAACATTTGTGACAACCTAGATGGACTCTGAAGGTATTATGCTAAGTGAAATAACTCAGGGAGGAACAAATACCATATGAGTTCATTTATACGTGGAACCTAAAAAAACAAAACAAATGAACAAAACAAACAAAAACCTACTCCTAGATATAGAGAACAAACTGGCTGTTGCTGGAGGGGCGTGGGGTGGGGAAATGGGCAAAATAGATTCAAGTAAGAGATAAACTTTTGGTTATAAAGTAAGTCACAGTAGTCAACTACTTCAATAAGAAAAAGTAATGGTGTTTCCCAAACAAAAACTGAGGTGGTTCGTCACCATTAGACCTACTTCACAAGGAATACTAAAAGTTCTTTAAGCTGAAATGAAAAGATGCTGGTGACATGAAAACATACGAAAGTACACAACACACTGGTAAAGGTAAATATGCAGTCAGACTGAGAAAACTCTAATTTTGTAAAAAGATTGTGTGATAACAAGTTACCGACAGCATAGAGGTTAAAGGAAAAGAGTATTAAATAACTATAGCCGGGGCACTTGGGTGGTACAGTCGGTTAAGCCCCTGACTCTTGGTTTTGTCTCAGGTTGTGATCTTGGCATTGGGAGGTACAGCTTTACTCCACTTTTAGTGAGGAGTCTGCTTAAGATTTTCTCTCCCTCGTCCTCTACCCCTCTGCCAGGTCTGTGCTCTCGTTCTCACTCTTGCGCTCTCTCTCAAATAAATAAATCTCTTAAAAAATAACTATACCTACTATTACTAGTTAACAAATGTATAAAACAGAAAGAGGTAATTGTGACATAAAAATGTAGATGTGGGGATAAAAGGGTAGATCTTTTATATGTGATCAAAGTTAAGTTGCTATCAGCTTAAAATGAACCGTTACTTACAAGATGTTTTATGTAAGCCTCATGGTGTGAAAATAGATACCTCATTTAAAAAATGTAGCAGGGAAGACAGCAGGGGGAGCTCTCACACCCATCCTTGATTGCAGGCCCCACAGGAAGAGACTTAACAGTTGATTTCAGCTACTACTTTATTTCAGCCTGAAAAATAGAGGTTTTCTTCCCCCAGAAATACCCCGGTCAATCTCACTCAGCCAATGAAAAGCCACTATATTTCAAGCTCTCAGTTTACTCCAATGGACTTTTTATAACAGCAGGCCGAGCTTCTCCCTTATATCTCTAAAAGAGCATTTTCTTTTTTTTTTTTTTTTTTTTATTTATTTGACAGAGAGAAACACAGCGAGAGAGGGAACACAAGCAGAGGGAATGGTAGCGGGAGAAGCAGGCTTCCTGCCGAGCAGGGAGCCCTATGCGGGGCTCGATCCCAGGCCCCTGGGATCTGATGTGGGCCGAAGGCAGATGCTTAACGACTGAGCCTCCCAGGCGCCCTAAAAGAGCATTTTCTTTACTTTGTTATGTGGGCTTGCCTATGGCTTACCATAGCTTGGTTGTCCTAGATTGCAGTTTTCTGGTACTCCCCAATAAACATCTTTTTGTAACTAAAATAACTCAAAGTTTTATTTTCAAGATTAATAGTGGTAACCCCAAAACAAAAACCTAGAGTAGATATATAAAAGATGAAGAAAGGGGAAGCAGAGTATACCATCATGGAATCATCAGTTTACAAAGGTAGGCAGAAACAAGCGGAAGGGGGAAGATGAACTACAAAACAGTCATAAACCGATTAATAAGATGGTATTAAAAAAATCCTTTCATAACAGTAATTACTCTAGATGTACATGGATTGAATTCATCAGTCAAAAATCTGGATAGATTAAAAAAAAAAGTAAAGACAAAAATGAGACCCAACACATTCTGTCTACAAGAGACTCACTTCAGACAAGGACAAGAATAGGTTCAAAATGAAGAGATGGAAAGAGATATTCCATGAAAGTGGAAACCAAAAGAAAACAAGGGTAGCTATATCTGTACAAAATAGGTTTTAAGCCAGAAACGGTAACACGAAATAAAGAATGTTATTATAGAATAAAGTCAACTCATTAAGATCATAAATGATCTTAAATGTATATGGACCCAACATTGGAGCACCTAAAAATATTATGAAAACATTAACAAATTTTCAGGGAGATATAGATAACCATATAATAGAGAACTTCAATACCCTACTTACAGCAGTGGATAGATCATCCAGACCAAAAAAAAAAAAAAGTCAAGAAGAAAATATTGGACTATAGCCATATATTAAACCAAATGGACCTATAAAGACATTTATGGAACATTCTATCCAACAGTAAAAGAATACATATTCTTCTCAAGGGCACAAGAAATATTCTTCAGGATAGGTTATATATTAGGCCACAAAACAAGTCTTAGAGAATTTGAGAAGATTAAAATCATACCAAGTATCTTTTCCAACCACAATGGTATGAAACTAGAAGAAATAAAAAATGAGAGGAAAGCCGGAGTATTTACAAACATGTGCAAACTAACAACACATACCTAAACAACCAATGAGTCAAAGAAAAAAATCTAAAAAAATCTCAAATGAAAACATGACACACCAAAAATCCATGGGAAGCTACAAAAGCAGTTCTGAGAAGGAAGTTTATAGTGCCAAATGCATATATTAAGAAAATACAAAGATCTCAAACAACTTAACATTGCACCTCAAGAACTAGACAAGAAGAACAAACTAAGCCCAAAGCTAGCAGAAGGAAAGAAGTAGCAAAGATCAGAGTGGAAATTTTTCTGGAGAGACCAGAAAAATAATGGAAGAAGTCAACAAAACTAAGAGCTGTTTTGTTTTGTTTTTTCAAAAGATAAAATTGTTAAACCTTTAGCTAGACTAAGAAAAAAGAAAAGATCCAAATCAATAAAATCAGATATGGGAAGGGAGACATTACAAATACTATTATAAGGGGCGCCTCGGTGGCTCAGTTGTTGGGCATCTGCCTTCGGCTCAGGTCATGATCCCAGGGTCCTGGAATTGAGCCCCGCATTGGGCTTCCTGCTGGGCGGGAAGCCTGCTTCTCCCGCTACCATTCCCTCTGCTTGTGTTCCCTCTCTTGCTGTGTTTTTCTCTGTCAAATAAATAAAATCTTAAAAAAAAAACCAAAACAACAAATACTACTATAAGAATACATATGTTCATAAGACTTATGAACACATATGCCAACAAACTGGGTAACTTAAAAAAAAAAAAATGGATAAATTCCAGGGCACCTGGGTGGCTCAGTTGGTTAAGCATCCGGCTTCAGCTCAGGTATGATCCCAGAGTCCTGGGATCGAGCCCCACATCAGGTTCCCTGCTTGGCAAGAGCCTGCTTCTCCCTCTCCTCCCTGCTTGTCCTCTCTCTCATTGTCTTATGTCACTATCTGTCTCTCAAATAAATAAATAAATAAGATCTTTAAAAAAAATAGAGAAATTCCTAGAAACATACAACTTACCAAAACAATCAGGGAGAAATAGAAAAATCTGAACAGACCAATAAACAAGTAAGGAGAATACCTTCTCCAGGCAGACTCATTCCCTGGCTCATGATGCTCCCCCATCTTCTAAAGCATCTACAGCTGGTGGAGCCTCCCATCATGTTGTTCTGACATCTTCCTTCTGCCTCCCTCTTCCGCATTTAAAGGGCTTGGTGATGACATTGGGCCCACCTGGATAATCCAGGATAGTCTACCTATTTTAAAACCAGTTGATTAGCAATCTTAATTCCATCTGCTACCTTGATTCCCTTCTACTGTGTAACACACTTACAGAAAACAGGTCACAGGTTCCAGGGATTAGGACATGGACCCCTTTGGCAGGCCATTATTCTGCCTACCACAGCTGGGGAACTTCAAAAGGTACTGATGCCTGGGCCCACCCCCAGAGATTCTGATGTCATTAGCCTAGAGTGTGCCGTGGGCATCCCGATGTTATTTTTTTTTTTAATATTTTATTTATTTATTTGACAGAGAGAGAGATCACTAGTAGGCAGAGAGACGGGGGAAGCAGGCTCCCTGCTGAGCAGAGAGCCCGATGTGGGGCTCGATCCCAGGACCCTGAGATCATGACTTGAGCCAAAGGCAGAGGCTTAACCCACTGAGCCACCCAGGCGTCCCCATCTCAATGTTTTTAAAGCTCCCCAGGCAATTCTAATGAGCAGTCACTGAAAACCACTGCTCTAAAGAAATAGAATATAAAATATAGGGGCGTCTGAGTGGCTCAGTGGTTTAAAGCCTGTGCCTTCAGCTCAGGTCATGATCTCAGGGTCCTGGGATCAACAAGCCCTGCATCGGGCTCTCTGCTCAGCAGGGAGCCTGCTTCCCCCACCCTCTCTCTGCCTGCCTCTCTGCCTACTTGTGATCTCTCTCATCTCTGTCAAATAAACAAATAAAATCTTTAAAAAAAAAGAAATAGAATATTTATATTCTATTCTATTCTATTCTATAGAATATAATATATAAATATATAATACATAGTATATTCTATTATGTATGTATTTTCTATATATCTATATATCTGTATACCATGCACTATTCTGCTTTTCTTATTTACATACCATTTAGCCTTTCCAACTATGTATTTATATGTAACAACTGTTAAAGTAACCAGATTAGGTCGGAGATGGAATGGCTCATGCTAAGCCCAATGTCAACAGGCCAAAATTCAACTAAGTTTCTATGCTTAGCTCACCCAGGAGAGGAAGGCATTGGAAAACCAAGCAGTTCTTGCCTGCTCAGCACAAGTTATCTGACCTGGTTCCAACATGTCCCTTTGCTGGGGAAAACCCTGCTTTAACCAGCCAGCAAATGCCCAGTAAAACTTTCTTATTTCTGCTCACTTTGGTACATAAAAATCTCTCACCTGGTATACCTCTCGGGAAGTCCTGTTAGATTGGCTGCTGCCTGATTCATGAATTGCTGAATAAAGGCAGTTAGATCTTTGTAAAACTTATGATTGTTAGATTCTTTTTTAAAATACAATTAACATTTATGTGCCAGGCATTGTGATAAGTTAACTGTGCCAACATTGTGCTGATATTTTACAAATATTTCCTCTCAAAGTATGCCCACAACAATCCTATGAAATAGGTACTGTTTTTATTCCCATTTTACAGACAAAGGAAGAGCCTCAGAAATTTGCCCAAGATCATGTGGTGGTAAGCTGTTGAGCAAAGATTGGTTCTTTGCTTCTTGATAGTAGAGCTACAAGAATATTTAGAGTTTAGACTTAGAAACAAAAAGGTGTTAATTGGATATTTAATGTCTAAATTCCAGGAGAAATATAAACTATGACGAGTGCTAGAAGCTAGAGATTTGGCCTGAGAAGTTCTGATACAAGGAGTCAGTGTTTAGAGTAGTAATAAGCTCACAATCAGGAACTTTAAAATGGTCTTTAGTATGTATGGGACAGGATACATTTCACGATTTATAAGCCAATACTGAGGTAACTAATTTTTTGTGTACATTAAAAATAAATGTATATATACTTAAAATATACATATATACATATATATACATATGACATACATGTCATAAAGTCAGCCGAACTTAGCATAATTTCCCAGTCAAGCATTACTCCTTAGCTTTTGGTAGTTTTCTCTTAAGGAATCTTAAGATTCTCTAGGCCTCATTGGGAAGCCCCAACCCCTTCTAAGTTATTTCTAAACACCTCCATGACCACATTTGTGGCTTACTGTAATTTTTATTTAACACTTTGGCACCTTAGCTTCCCTGGATCTCCATCTTTGAGAGTGGAAGGAGAATGAGTGACCACACAAACACCACCAATGGGAACTGTGCTGCGTGGTTGTGATTCTTCTCTAGAGAACAAATGGATTTGAGGGCTGAGCAAGATGGCTGGTTAACCAGACCTCGCGGGCTTACACTGACAGTGGGGGGTCTGGACTTCCATCCCCACCTAGTGGTAATAACATGGCACTTCCCCCTTCGCCTTTTGGAGCAATGTCAGAGGAAGCCAGTCAAAACAGGTTTAAGTAAGAACCAGTTTCAAACGCAGTGCCTCAAATGTCCAGGTTTCAATTGAAAATCACTCATAATTCCAAGAACCAGTAATATCTCCAACTGAATGCAAAAAGGCAATCAATAGATACCAATATTCAGATGACAGAGATGTTAGACTTATCTTACAAAGATTTCTTTTTTTATGTTGCTGCTTTTATTTATTATTTTTTATCATCTGACAAAGATTTCTAACTGCATCATCAATTACAAACACATCTAAACAAATGTAAAGAATCTGGGGCACCTGGGTGGCTCAGTCAGTTAAGTATCTGAATCTTGATCTCAGCTCAAGTCTTGATCTCAGGATTGTGAATTCAAGTCCCACATTGGACTCCACGCTGGGAAAACTACTTAGAAAAATGAAAAAGTCTCAGCAAAAGAAAAAAGAAAAAAAAAAACCAAATAGATCATTTAGTGGATCCCATGATAAATTATTATTATAATTATTATAAATTATTAATTTGAGGATCATAAGGCATAATAGCCAATCAGCACATCTCAACCTAAATTAAAGTTAATTCAGAGCCGGTGGGATAGGAAGCCCTAGCCAGTCTTGAACAGGCTCCCTCTGACATAGATATTAGGCAGTTCCATTTATTGAAGAGACTGTCTTCCATTGGATATTTTTTCCTAGTTTGTCTAAGATTAGTTGACCATAGAATTGAGAGTCCATATCTGGGGTCTCTATTCTGTTCCATTGGTCTATGTGTCTGTTTTTGTGCCAGTAGCATGCTGTCTTGGTGATCACAGCTTTGTAATAGAGCTTGAAGTCAGGCAACGTGATGCAACCAGTTTTGTTTTTCTTTTTCAACATTTCCTTGGCAATTCGGGGTTAGCCCAGTGATGGGTATTAAGGAGGGCACGTATTGCATAGAGCAGTGGGTGTTATATGCAAACAATTAAGTATGCAGCACTACATCAAAAACTAATGATGTACTGTACAGTGACTAACATAACACAATAAAAAAATCAGAAAAAAGATATCAGGCAATTATATCTCAAAGGATTACCTATGAATTATAGGATTTTCTGATTTCCTTTGATTAGTTAAGTGGCTACTATTAAAGAGACCCTAGTGGCTTGGAATTTTTGGCTGCTAATGAGCTCCTGACACTCAGGTCTTTGCTTCCCAAGGCAAACAAATCCTACTACTGAGATAAGCCTCCATTTCGGAATTTCCAGTCTTCCTTGACTTGGTATTAATGACTACTCCATCATCTAGGCTTCCTCCATCACCTGACTTCAGGTAATAACCACAGGAGTCCCATGCTCTTCTACAGAAGCTATAGAGAGCATCCATCCAATCTCCTCCATTCCTGAATCCAAATCCCCAAGGTATGGGACACACAGCTCTATTTCCTAATCTGAGGCAATGGCAATCTTTCCAGCCTTGTTAAGGATGTATCCTATCCTTGGGATCCTAGTCGCCACCCGAGGACAATCACCTCTATATCATGGTGCATTTTGCCCACATAAAAAGCAACATTTTGTGGCCTTGACTGATGCTGGTTCCCAAATCATGGTACTTCCCAGAGATCCTACTAAATTTAAAAGAGAAACCCTATGTTCTCGGGGGAGTCACAGAACAAAAAGATTGAAGGCAAACAAGTCTACCTTAATCGACCATTGACCCCTTGGTAATTTGGTAACCTGGACAAGTCATTTAATTACTGAGTTTCATAGTTTGCTCATCTGTAAAATATGGGTAATGGCCTGCACATATGAAAGTATTTTATACCCTGGGAAGTAATCCACAACTGTGAGGTGTGACTGAGTGATCCCTTGGGTATTTTCCCATATTTGGGATATTTTAAACATATTGCATGAGTCACAGTATCTAAAAGTTTTATTGGTTCCTGGATAAGACAGTTTTATTTGTCTCACTCTTCCATGCCTTTGGACAATAAAGAATTTACTTAGCATTACCTCATCACTTTGTTGCTGGATGGCTGATGGATTCTATGGAGTTTTATGATCAGCACATGAAAGGTTTAATATGGCTTCAGGAGGAGCCATCAATTTAGCCCCTTTGCACAATAGAAATTAGGAAAAAGCACATCAGCTATTTGGCAGTGAGCTCCTTGAGGGCAGAGGCTGTCTTATTTTTATTCCTGGCCTGTAGCCCAGTGGCTGGTCCATTGCGGGGCACTAAGTAAACATTTATTTAATTGGTGGACAGAAATATTTTGTAAGGAATAAGGTTGTTCCTTGCTTCCTGGAATTGCCTTTCTCCAAAGCTAGCTGAGGCATTTATTTTTTGCTTTGATTTTGTGTTATATTTTGTTGTTGTTACATGGGGTCAATATTTTACTTTACACTTATTAAAAAGGCATCATATAAATATAAACTGAAAGTACACACACAAAAAACTTTACCAGGTTCATAATTCAAATGCCCATTCTTTTTCTTCATAAACCAGAAGAAACTAAAAACACATTAAAGATCCAGCCTTCATTCATAGATAATATACCCAATGCTTTCAGGCAAAATTAGTTTCAGGCTCATGTGACAATCGAAAGTAATTCTCTTGGAGATTTTATTAGTTGTAAGAGGAAAGTCAATAAAAGATGTGTGTTTACATGTCTAAATTTATATAATTACCCACAGATTTATAAATTGGTATTAAATCATTGCTCTCAATAAACAAGGGAATTTCATAATTTAGGGATGTGCCAAGCCGAAGATAAAAAGTAGGAATGCAGGGGCGCCTAGGTGGCTCAGTGGGTTAAAGTCTCTGTCTTCGGCTCAGGTCATGATCTCCGGGTCCTGGGATCACCCGGGCATCAGGGCTCTCTGCTCAGCAGGGAGTGTCGTATGTCCCCCCCCCGCCCCCCCGCGCGCCCCCCGCCCCCCGTGTGCCTCTCTGCCTAATTGTGATCTCTCTCTGTCAAATAAATAAATAAATAATCTTAAAAAAAAAAGTAGGAATGCGAAATAGAGGATTTTTTTCCACAGAAAAAGACAAACATGGTATAATCTCTCAATAAACTGGGGTTTGAGTATTTAGAAAAAGTCACTTTCTCTGAACCACAGATCCGGCAAGACGTTTCTCATGAGCAAGTGAGATCAATCTACTTCTTCTCCAGCAATCCCACACAAGAATACCAGCAAGATTTTGAAGGGTCTTTGCTGCAACCAGCAGTGTATTTAGACATGGCACCTTTTTCCATCTGATGGTTTTAGGTAGTTAAACTTCTTTTACACTGAAATTTCAATCGTTGCTTTCTTTCATTGACTTTATTTTTTTGTTTATTTTTTTAAAGATAAAAAAAGACTTTATTTATTTGAGAGAGACAGCAAGAGCACAAGCAGAGGGGGCAGGGCAGAGAGAGTGGGAGAAGCAGACTCTCCACAGAACAGGAAGCCCCACATGGAGTTTGATCCTAGGACCCTGAGATCATGACCTGAGCAGAAGTCAGATGCTTAACTGAGCCACTGATTGCCCCCCTTCATCGACGTTAATGAAAACTGGAAGATGTGGTCTTTTGCGATGATAATGCTTGGCATGACATACAGACTTTTGATTCTAAGGATGGCATCATACTATGTGAAAAGAAATAAAAAAAAAAATCCAAAACTTCTGTGTTCAAGGTATGAAAAGAAGTTACACAGATTTTATTGTTCCTGGTGTTTTAGCTAATATATTTTGAAGAGCAACAATAAGGTTTATATGATCCTAAGCTCTCTTCAAATGAATATAAAGGTTCTATAGTGCACATCAGACAGTTTTGTACTTTGCTCTCATTAAAATACTACAAAGGTGTTTCCAGGATATGGAAACAGAAAGCCCTCTTGAGCCTGCCTATCCAGTGAGTGTTTGTCGTTATCGTGTGTACTGGGTACATGCTCTGAGACTCTACCCCAAACCTGCGTCTATGACCAGCCTCAGGGGAGGGCAAGAAAAGCTGCCAATTCTTCCCTAGGAAACATTAGCAGAACCCACTGCAGCATCTGCCCCATCCAGCTACTTCTTACAAGAGGCCACCAGGAACATTCCTGGACTTCAACACATACAATACTATAACACTCAAAGGACTAGCACAGCTGAGGCACTACATTCAACAAATGCTGTTGAAGGAAGTCAACAGCATTTCTCAAGGGGGCACTGAATGCCAATAACAATGCCCTAGGACTGAGATAACTGGAAAAATACCACCCATTTTTCCATATACTCCTACTTAAAAACAATTCAGCCCATTCCAGTGAGCTAAGTACGAGGAAGGTTCATTTGTTTTGTAAGTTTTTTTCTTGTTTTACCAGAAGAAACCCAAGTATGCGAGAAGTTCTGTGATTTCCACAATAAAGTATAGCATGTCAGTGGTGTCCAAAGCCAACACTAATGGTCCTTTCTCAGTTCCCTTTTTCTGATTTTGTTCCTTCTGCCTGGCATCTTTCTTCCCTGGCATCTGTGGCCAAAACTGCCCCTGGCCTAGTAAAGCTGTCAAAAATGACTGAGGCATAATGACATCTTGGCCCCTCCTTTATCTGGGAAAAGGACGCTGCTGAGAGCATTGTTGGCAGCCAGTCTCCTTGTGGACTTGCTTAATTGCCACCTCGGAAAGTACCACAGGACTTATTTGAAGATTTCAGTAAGTAATTTGGAAGTTCTTAGATGAAAAAGGCTTTACAAATATAAATTTATATCAGTCTTTCTCCCTTTTCCCTCCTCCTTTTCTTTACTGGGTTGCTATGTCCAAATGTTTGTCCTCAGCTTCAGATGAACTGGTAGTGTTGATTGGAACCGGAAAGGAGAAGTTCTAAAGAATGCTAAAAATACCATTGTTGTTTACAAGCATTATCTCATTTAATCCTTAAAACCTCCTTGTGAGGTGACCACCATTTTAACAGCCAAGGAAACAGGCTCAAAGAGATCAACTTGCCAAAGGTCACCCAGAGCCCTAGGATCTCAAAGTCCTTGCTTTCAGACATTCTGCTTTCCTTTCCCAGTAAAAACCAGTCAACCCCTGGCATGAACTCAAGATGCTACTCTCAGTCATCTTCAAGTTGCTACTCCATTTCTTACTCCCTTGATGCATTTTCAAGCTCTTCCTCCGCTGGGTCCCTCCTGTTAGTGTTCAGAGATATCTCCCTAGTCCCTGTTGTACAAGTAAATAATAAATACTCCCCCTTTGCCTCTACATCTCAGTCCATTTAGCACCTCATCTCACTTTTCTGAGAAAGTTGCTAAAGTGATTCTCTCCTCTAGATTTGAATGAGAAAGTATGAATCCTGGGAATTATTGGACACCATCTTGTGTGGTGCATAGGGGAGACAGAAAGCATTAGGATGAGGCTGACACTGAAGAAAGCAGAGTGGAGTACTGGATGTTTGCCCAAAGAAAATGAAAACACTAATTTGTAAAGATATAAAGCACCCCTATGTTTATTGCAGTTTTATTTATGATAGCCAAGGCATGAAAGCAACCTAAGTGTTCATCGATAAATGAATGGATAAAGAAGATGTGATGTGTGTATTTGTGTGTGTATGTGTGGGTATATGCACACACAATGGAATATTATTCAGCCATAAAATAGAACGAGGTCTTGCCATTTATGACAACATGGGTGATACTAGAGGATATTATGCTAAGTGAAATATGTCCGACACAGCAAGACATGTACCATATGATTTCACTTATATGTGGAATCTAAAAAACAAAACAAATGAACAAACAAAAAAGCAGAAACAGACCCATAAATACAGAGGGGTTGTCAGAGGGGAGGGGTGTGGAGGGATGGGCAAAATGAGTGAAGAACAGTATGGGAGGTACAGGCTTCTAGTTATGGAATGAGTGAGTCACAGGGATGAAAGCATAGCATAGGGAATACAGTCAATGGTGTAATAGTGTTGTGTGGTGACAGATGGTCGCTACACTTGTGGTGAGCATACCATGACATGTAGAGAATCGCTATGTTGTACACTTGAAATGATTTTAATACTGTATGTCAATTCTATTCAAATTTTAAAAAAGAAGAAGAAAGAAAGAATGCAGAATGAAAGGGCAGAAAAATTCCAAGTGCACAATGACATTGTTGAACTGTTGAATCAAACCATTTTTTAAACTTAGCCTACCTCTAAGCGTCCTGGTGTGTAAGTTAATAAATATTTATTGAGTCAAATTTTCAGTTACTTACAACAGAATGAATCCTGGTACACCCGTATCAAGATTACTCTTGCCTGATATTGAGTGACTTCCATGTAGCTAAATGCAATAATCTCTTTTCAGTCTTGTCTTCTCAACAGCACTTGACAAAGATATCACAAACTCCATGGCTTCCACAATATCATACTGTAAAAGAACAAAAATTCAACTGAGTAAATTTAAAGCTCTAACTGGTTTTATTCAACAATTCATGAATCTGACAGCATTCTCTCTGATATATAGAAGGGAGCTCTGAGGAGTTGCATAAAATGGAAGACTTTTATAGGCAGAAAAGGTGAGACACAGAAATAATTAGCAAAAGAAAAAAAAAGGGCCAGGTCACCTTCCCTAAGGGAAAAGAGCAGGGGATATTGTCATGTAGAATGACCCCATTAGTGTTGATCTGGGAAACTCCAGACTGGTAGGTTTAAAATTCCACTCCTGGGATGGGGCACCTGGGTGGCTCAGTGGGTTAAGCCTCTGCCTTCGGCTTAGGTCATGGTCTTGGGGTTGTGGGACTGAGCCCCGCATCGGGCTCTCTGCTCGCTCGGCGGGGAGCCTGCTTTCCCCCCCTCTCTCTGCCTACTTGTGATCTCTCTCCCTCTGTCAAATAAATAAAATCTTTAAAAAAAAAAAAAAATTCCACTCCTGGGAGAGGCTGAAACTGCAATTAGCTTAGGTATTAAGTCTTGATGGGGCTTAACAACAGTGACTCCATTTTGGACCTGTTGTTTCTTTTTAACAGTACTCTACTGGTTTTCCCTTCTCTGTGGTCTCTCTTATTTGGGTTCCTTTTCTAGCTGTTTTTCCTCTACTCAATCCCTAAATATTGGGGTTCCTCAGGGAATGCCCAAGTATAGGCATTGGGAATACTTGGGAATGCCCCAAGTATGCTAAAGGGCGCACTTCAATTCTAACTTGACATTTTCTTCCTAGGCAATGCCTTCTATTTCCCTGTCTTTGCTTCCCTCTGAATGGCAATTACTCCCAAATTTATAGTCATTAATCCAGGCCTCATTTCTGAGCTCCAAATGCCACTTGACATCTTTACTTGGATATCTCACAGACACCTGAAACCTAACTCATTATATTAGAATATAAGTTTTATTTATAAGGGCAAAGGCCATGGCTGCTCACCACTGTGTGGCCCATTCCCAGCATTGTGCCTGACACAGAATAAGCTCTTTCTAAAATTTTCGAATGAATGTATGAGAGCTGAATAAGTGGGTAAATTAAATAATAGTACTGTTTAGTTGCAGATATATCATTATCCTAACTCAAACTACTTTAAATAATAAGAGGAATTTACTATAATTCAATTGAGGTGTCTCAACTGAACTTGAGAACAGGAATGTGGTTGGACCAAAGGTCATTTGGTTTAGGATGTTGTCAAGACTCTCATCAATCATTCCTTCTTCATTCCTTCTGTGCTGCTACTTGATTTTTCTCTCTAACCGCTTTTTTTGGTTTTAGTTCCTCAGATCAAATGGAGATTCTAGACCAAGTCTTGGTAAGCTTTTTCTTAAAGGCTCAGGTAGACTTGTGGGCCATGTGGTCTCTGTCACAAATACTCACCTCTATCACTGTAGCACAAAAACAGTCATAGGCAATATGCAAATGAATGTCCATGGCTTTATTCCAATTAAATTTTATTTTTAAAACAAGCAGTGGCCCTCAGGCTGCAGTTTGTCCACCTCTGCTCTAAACTACCGGCAGATATCAAATCTACATGTCCTTGGTTTCAGCAGTTTGGAGAGAAATTATCACATCTCTCTCTTGGTTGATGTTGCCTCCTGGTCCAGTTCAGGTTATTTTCCCATCCCTGGTCCAAGAGACTATGGCTAAGAAGCAGGGTCAAGTTACAAATGACTGCCTTCATGGTACTCACCTGTGTTATAGGAGAATTGAAGATGGGGCAGTTCCTGAGAAAAATCATGTTGCAAAATTCCAATGTCTAAAACTCAATTCTTAGTCTTCTTTCACAAAGCCGCTCCATCTCTAACATTCCAGACTTAGCATCATTTTGCTAGTTGCTTATGCCCTCTTTCTTTCCCTCATCTTCTGTGTCTAGTCCTCTCTTTTATGCAATCCTAGTACAACCACCATCTCTCACGTGGTCTTCTGAAATATCTCTCAACTCTTGTTCAACTCGAATCTAATTGACAGCCAGAGGATACTTTAAAAACATAATCCTGTCATTTTTATGCAGAGTCCAGCAGAGTTTATGGACAATGCTTCCTTAGACCACTAGGATTCTTAGGGTTGGAAGACCCAGGTACAGTGGAGAGGAGTTGAAAGTCATCACAGAATTGGCAGAGTCCTTGAGAAGCCACTTCTTAGAGACATGAACAGCAACCAAAGAGAGTAGCTCCACTCAGGACTGAAGATGGTTGAAAGGTTAAAGACTGAGGAGGGGAGGAGGCTGAAGAAACAGGAGTCTGGGAAATGCCTGCCTAAAAATCATGGCCCAGAATTTATGAGCTGAATGCTACTTTATGTAGCATCCAGGGGAAGCGAGAAGCTGGACTCTTAACCCATTCCCAAGCAAGGTAATTTCCTCATCTGTCAACTCAGATGTTTAAGTAAGGAGTGAAAGAGATGACATTTGCAATAGGTTCTGAGATGTGTAGAGGCCACTGTTAGGCAACAGACTTGAGCAATGGAAACTTGGTCAAGGCAAAAGGGCCCACAGTGACAGAACTGATGCAAACAGGCTCATTGAGCAACCCACCTTGAAATAGCCAGAGGCCCTAACTGACCAATTATAACCAGGCTCAGTTGCTAAGATTACACAAAAAGGAAAAATTCCATATGCCCCCATAATCCCTTACCCCATCCTATAACTGTGGCCCTTTACCACCTCCTCCTGACAGACAGTCTCTACTTTGCTGTCCTGCTTGGTGCTCCCTTGCAGTGTATTCAATAAACTTCTATCTTCTTTGTTCTGCCTTGGGTGAATTCTTTTCCTGCCCATACTACTACCATACCCCATCTAACCAAGACACAATATGCTCAGTAAATGCTTTCAACCTATATGCAGCAGAATCTTGTTATATTTATTATTTTACTGGGTTATTAGAAAATGCCAAGAGGTACCAGGAGGAAAGAAGGATGGGGAAAGGATAATATTCAGGTGACATTTTAGAGAAGAAATAATATGGTTGGGAGCAGACACTTTCCGGAACTTTGGAGAGACAGATGGGCAAAGAGGATTTTTAGAAAGTTTGGTGATGTGCAGAATGATTCTTGTTTTGGTACCTCTCAATGTAATTTCTTATAAGCTATATATTTGCTTTGGGGGCTTTTGTCAATCAATTTGTGCTCCTTTGAAGAGATGTTATGCAGAACCCAGCCTTAAGGTAAGAGTAAGAAAGCTAAATTCCTTTAAGGCACAAGCTCAGACTGAGAAGATCCTGTGTCTGTGAAGTAAGGCTGGGGTAGGAGTGAGGTGAGGGAGTACACTATTGTGATTTATAATAAGAAATATATATTTGGGCTCCAACATCATACATTTATTTTGTCACATTATGGAGGGTCTAAAATCGAGGTATTTGCTGACTGGGATTCTCCTCGCTTCCTGGCTTGCAGATGGCTACCCTCTTGCTGTGTCCTCAAATGGCCTTTTCTCTGCATGCATGCATCTTGGTATCTCTTCCAATTCTTATAAAGACACCACTGGATTATTAAAACAACAACAACAAGTATATATTTTGTCTTCATCCTTATTCCTGGTACACAGCTCCTAAAGTCCTTGGAATTTCCCAAGGGTTAAGAAAAATAAAGGTGCTTTTTATTATGTTAAGGAGGTGGATTTTGGAAAGCTCTGGAGGATGGGGCCTGGGCTGGGGAGTGGGAGACAATAATTTGTGATTAAAGGGTTGGAATTTTCAGTGCCCCCCTCCCCACCTCTGGGTAGGGGAGAGGGGCTGGAGATTGAGTTCAAGCTCCATGACCAGTGATTTAATCAGTCACGGCTAAGTAATGCCTCCATAAGAATAACCTGAGGGCCAAACTGTGGAAAGAGCTGAGATGCCCTTCAACAGATGAATGGATAAAGAAGATGTGGTCCATATATATAATGAAATATTACTCAGCCATCAGAAAGGATGAATACCCAACTTTTGCATCAACATGGATGGGACTGGAGGGGATTATGCTGAGTGAAATAAGTCAAACAGAGAAAGTCAATTATATGGTTTCACTTATTTGTGGAACATAAGGAATAACATGGAGGACATTAGGAGAAGGAAGGGAAAAAAAAAGAGGGAGAAATCAGAGTGGGAGATGAAATCAGAGTGGGAGAAACTGTGGACTCTGGAAAACAAACTGAGGGGTTTAGAGGGGAGGGGGGTGGGGGGATGAGTGAGCCTGGTGGTGGTATTAAGGAGGGCATGTATTGCATGGAGCACTGGATGTTGTACACAAACAATGAATCTTGCAACATTGCCTCAAAAACTAATGATGTATTTTATGGTGACTAAAATAACACAATTTAAAAAATTAATTAAAAAAAAAAAAGAACAACCCAAGAGGAAGGGGTTGGTGAACATGGAGATTCAGGGACAGTAGTGTGTGTGGAGGGAGCACAGAAGGTCCATACTCTGTCCCCATACCCCACTCTACGAATCCCCTCCATCTGGCTCTTCCTGATTTATATCCTTTTACAATAAAACAGTAACCTAGGCACTATAAAATGTTTCTCTGAGTTCTGTGAGCCATGAGCCAATTAATTGACCCTAAGGAGAGGTCTTTAGAACCTTGGATTTATAGCCTATTGGTCAGAAGCACAGGTGACAACGTGGTCTTTTGATTGGTATCTGACATGGGGTGGGGCAGTCTCAGAGGACTGAGCTGTTAACCTGCCATCTGATGTTGTCTCCAGGTAGGCAGTGTCAGAATTGAGCTGAATTGTAGGACACCCAGCTGGGGTCACAAAATTGCCTGGTATGGGAGAGGGAAAAAAAAACAAAACAGGTCAGATTTGGCATCAGAATTGTAAGGGCACTCACTGCTCACCTGGCTGTGGGGGCAGGACAGGGACTATCCTGAGTTGTTTCTGTTTAGTCTCACTTAAGTCTAAAAGCAAGCTTTTTTCTGATACTCCCACCACCTCCCCTACTGATGTACACCAGGTTTTTGGAAGGAAGTGTCCATATGGGGACTGGCTGAGGACTGAGTAAGCCTGAGGCTGAGATAGGCATCATTTCTGTGGAGATGTTGCTTGGCAACATGCCAGTGGCCCACCACAATCTTCGAGGATTCTGAGAGAGAATCTTTGAGGACATGAACATGGGCACTGGGTTAGATCAACCCTGGTGACATGGTGCTTTGCCGATGGGGTCAGGGCATTCCTGCATTTCCACCATGCTGTAATACATTGTGCCAGATAAAATAAAAGGAGAAGATTCCAGTTTGGGGTAGGGATATGGTTTTTAATGGGGCACATTATTGCTCTGCTTTTTATTCTAACTCTGCCAACAACAGAGAGAAGACCCACAATCTCATATCCTCCTTCCCAAATTTAAAGATCAGGAACTCCCTGGGTGTGCAGGTCTGGATCCTTGCTCACAGGGCTCTGTGTCCTTACTTAGGACACTCTGTCTCCTTATCATTTCAGCCACTGATAGAGAGCAACAAAATCCTAATCCCCAAAGTCGGATGTGCAAATGCAAATGAAATCACAGTCAGTGATTTCCCATGTCATAAGTATCCTTTAATTCATTCGTTTATTCTTTCCATAAACATTTATTGAATATCTCCTATGTGCCATTTAGGGGATACAGGAAAAAGGACCCAGTCTTTGCTCTCAAGTTGTTTTCAGGCTGAACAGACCAAAAAAAAAAAAAAAAAAAGATGTCACAGTTACAGTGATAGAAATATCCACAGGGCTGCATGGGACATGAGCAATGCAAACTTACCCCGGGACCTGGCACTGGGGACCCAATCTGAATCTCGTTGTGTGAGGTTGTAGGAATTCTGCATGCCTTGACTGATTCAATAGATATTTACCGAACACTCATAATGTGCCAGGCTCCAATCTAGGCTCTGAGAACCCAGTCATAATGAAGCAGCTGGGGTCACTGCTCAGGGCTTACATTCTAGTTGTGGCAGGGTGGTGGCAAGGGGAGAAGGCAGGGGATGCATAAGAGACAGATTATAAACAAATTAGCAATGAGCGAGCCATTTATTCCATGGGTTTTATTGAGTATCTCCTATGTGTCAGGTAGGGTGTTAGGTGATGGGGTTATGAAGACAAATGAGACAAAGTTCCTGTCCTTAAGGGCATTTCAGGCAGGGGAAGAGCCTGTAGGAAGAAGGCATAAAGCAAACGTTGGGGGAGTTTTGAGGGAAAATCAAGTCCTTCTATAGAGATGGGGCAAAGGGTGTGATTGGTGATAGAAAGGGTTCCCTGTTTTAGTTATGAAACTCATCTCTTGGGCAATCTAGGGCAAAGAGTCCTTCCTGGAAACTTCATATAAAACCTCTCAAAGTATTTAGTGAGGTAGACATTTAGGAACAAACTATATGTACTAGACGTATATAAAAGAGGATCATTCAGCATCTCTAAGGTGTGGTTCTGCTTGCCTGAAATACAGATCAAGAATGTTTTTGAAAAAAAAAAAAAAAAAGAATACATTTCTGACATTCCAAATTCAATTTCTTTCCCGCTTCCTTCCTTCTTTCCCTCTTTCCTTTCCTCCTTCCTTTCTCCCTCCCTTCCTTCTGCTTTCCTTCCTTCCTTCCATCCTTCCTTCCTCCTTCCTTCTTTTCCTCCTTCCTTCCTTTCTTCCTTCTTTTCTTACCTGCCTTTATTCCTAGAAACTGATGCAAATAAAAGTGAGTGTTGGATTGAAATCACCAACATGAATCTACAAACTATGATCTGCCTTTCAAGGTATGGTAGGGAACTAGTTGGTTAATGTTTGCAAAATGTCAGGACATTCTTAAATAAAAAGCCCTATATAAGTTCAAAGTATTTGTAATTATTGTGATTATTACTATAACTTGTAAGACTTAGCCATAAATCTTTCCATAAAAGGATGAAGTCAACACTTTTAAAAAGGAGAAGCAAGACAGGGACTCTATATAAAGCATTGCAGACTGATCGCCTCTTAGAACAAGAGGTAACAGAAGACAGGTGAGTGTAAGACAGACTGGTGACTTATGTTCAGGCTTATTGAGAATGAAAGATCCAAAGGTGGTCAACTGGTAATGATTGTGTCTTTGCTGCTAAGTAAACAAGACAATTTGGAGTAGGATAAAACTTAAGGACCTTGCAAGGAAAGCCCAAGTTATAAAAGATTATGTAGATGATGGGATGATTTTTTTTCCTGTTCATTATAATACTTATAAAAACCTAGATTTCTGTTAATGCAAGGATATAGTTAGTTACTTTTGGGTTTGTGAGTATGTGCAAAAGAATAGAAATATATGTGCCTTTAATGGAAGCTATAATAGGCTGAATGGGATGACTTTGCTGTGAATTCAAAGCCAAAGGACTGAGGTATTGGTATTTTGCCAGATAGCAATCTCTCCGCCACCCTCACTCTCCCGCCAACAGTACATTAACCCCATAGACCTTACATGGTAGCTCTATAACAGAACCCAATTTATCTGGAAGCTCTGAAAGGACAAAGGCCAACATGTCTAACAACTGAGGCCTGGCAGAGTGAAAGGATAGACAAGCTTCAAGAGTCTTGGATGGAACAGAGAAGCCATGGTCTCTTTGATTTGATCTTTGTTCAGAAAGGGGTACTCCTGGGACAGGTCCTAGCACTAGGAGAGGAGACTTCCTGGAGTTCTCAGCTCTGGGAATCCCAGATGGACAAAGTGAGGAGAACAGGCACAGAGGCTTTACGGAGAGAAGGAAAGGATTTGCTTGCAGGAAGTGAAGAGAAGCCATCACACCTCCAAGCACTTTGAGGCTTGTAATCTGCTCCCAATCCAAATTCAGGAAACGTTTTTTTTCACAGACCATCTAAGTCTGCCAAAGAGTGAGTTCAGAAGGGGTCTTTAGATTTTTCTCAAGAAAACATGATCACGGCACAAATATGGCAGAAACATTTGATACTGTGACTGTCACTGCTATCATTTTAATTTAGGACATGTTGGCACATAGCCCTCTGCAGGGCAATGGGCTGGGGTATTGTGTGTGAGGAGGGAGGGTAAGGACGGGGCAGCAAGAAGGTGGATGATTAAGAGATGCTGCTAGAAAGGCCTGTCAGCCCACAAGGAGCAAGCAGATGGAGAGACCAGTTATCAGTAAAAGCAGGGTGAGCAGACAGTGCGGAGTGGGAGAACTGTCTATGTGCATGTGTAGAGCAGTCCTCAATTCTTCCAGGATCAAATGGGGGACCATGATGGGACAGGGCCACCTTCCTGCCCAGCACCTTAGGGTGCTAATGCAGCACATTTTCCAGGCTGGTTAGAGGGCTCTAAGGATATGGAGTGACTATGGTTTAAGGGTTCTGATGAAGACCTAGGAAAGCATTCCTGGAAAAGGAACAGGAGTCCCACAGTGAGATTAAAGACCAAAGACCTTTATTTTCACCTATTCCAGGAAAATGGTTTAAGGAAGGAGTAAATGGTCTATTATGCCTTATAAATCTAAACGATGCTTTGAGAATGACAAAGCCCTCGGTAGAGGGAAGGTAGGTAGAGGCCATCAGGGACTTGAACTGGCCCCAAGGGATGCTTGAGTTGTCTGTTTCTCCTGTCCCCAGAAGGCTACTTACTGCTCCAGCTTGTTGACACCCCTGTGCTGCTTGTCACTCTCCAGGAAGGGAGAAGAGGGATGCCACCAGAGACACTGTGCTTGGCATTATGAGCACTGTGCTGTCTTGGTCTGACATTCTAATAATGGTTTCAAGTGCATGGAGCCACAGGTCAACGGAGCTTTTAGTTCCATGCTTGGAATGTGAGGTAGCTTTCATGTTGCAATGAGGATGAAGTCCTTTTCCACTTGGGTTTCCAAGAGGAAATATTTTTGTTCCCTGGGAAAGCAACAACAAGTAAAAGACTCTGGGTTTAGTATCTGGGTGCCAGCTGTGCTCTCTTCTGCAGGGTTCTTTCCATAAAGCCAGGAAGAAGCCTCGGGAAAGATCAAATTTCTTAAGACCATATGAGCTTTTTCTGTGCCTAAGTGGCTCTTTCCCCATTCTCTTTCCTGGGACTGAGTGTCTTCTCTCAGTCAGAGTGGCAGGGCTGGAGATGGTGGCTCAGTGGATGTTGAATAAATGTTTTTTGTCTGGTGGTTGAACATGAGAATATCTGCAGACCCTGCTAAAATTCCATGTTCCTATATCTTTCTGGTGTTGGGACTGAGCATGACATTTTCTGCTCAACTAAGGGAAATAAGGTAGACCATCTCAACGTTGTAGGGGAGAAAAACAAAACAAGGCAAAAAACATGGCCACATCTGAGGAGAACACAACTGCCTGGCATAAGATGTAATTTAAGTGAATTCCTTAATACCTATGCTTTATCTTGAGACAAAATCTCCTTCTGGGTGTTTGGAAGGAAACAGTCATAAGAATAACCTTGAAGCAAAGGAGGTGAGAAAGTACCAAGTGCCGTGTTTATATGCATACTCCGACTTATAATGACAGTAATAATTCAAAATGATAGGTAACCAGGCTCTCCTAGCCCAAGGAGAGGTTGGGAACACCCTGAAGTGGGAGGATTTGCGGGGAGGTGGAGGCTTTGGGGACAGGAGGCCAGATCCTCCAGCATTGCCTGTGGTCAACTACAACCTATTCTGTTTGACATATGTGTATTCATTTGGTAACTAGTGGGAGAACCAAGGCTCTTTGTACCCATTGAAGGTGGTTAGAGAAATGGTTGGATGAGAAAGAGAGAAAGTAAGTGAGTGCAAATGCTGCCAATGACCAGTTACCGCTTCTGTCTAGTGAGCACCATATGAATTTAATCCTGCCCATGACCTGACTTTTGGGGATTTGACTAGGTTTTCTCCTGCACAGGAGTTTTGCAGAAGGGGAATGCGGAGCATGGTTCAAGGTGGCCAAAGGGGTCTGAGATTCCCAGGCTCAGGGTTTAGAGCAATGAGAAAGGTTTACCAGTTCCTTCCTCCAACCAAAGCTGAGTATGTTCCAAGACACTGAGAAATGTGTACTCTTTCCTCTACACAGAAGGAAAAAGAACTCAAATGAAAAGAAACACTAATATAAAATTCTTCTTTTCACATTATCTTTTGATAGTGAAAAGTCTACTACTGAGATAAGGCACATGCACCAAAAAATTTGCTTTTCAGGATCTGGACTCAGGTCACTATGTTTCCCAGTGTTGAGAGTCAAAGTATCTTGGCTTTTTGAAATAATTCTCTCTGATAACTCAATGGTCTAGTGAGTCACTGTGAGCCAAGCAGGAGTCTCATCATATTTAAAGTCTTACTTTTTGCTTTTTTCATTATGATTCAGATCCTCAATTTTCTTAGTTCAGACATGGGGAAACTTATTCTTTTCTTATTTTACCTCTTTCCATAGAAACATTACATATTATTATGATGACAATGGATGGTTTCCATTTTTTGGAAATGGAAATATCTTTGAACTAATTTCTATTCCAAAATTGTTTTAGGACCTGTAGAGCCAGCTCATCAATATGTCTGTGCTGTGGCTGCTTCTGGGTCTTCTTGCCCTTACTGGTGAGTGTGTTTAATTTTTCCCATATGACCTTGGAGATGGGAAGGATAAGCATAGGAACAGAATGGTATTTCTGATACTTGAAACTGCCGTAGAAAATGTTTTTCTTTTAAGTTGTCCAATAAATACTGGACTTAGTAACAGCCACTGATGAATGATCTCTTTCCAGATGCCCTACAAAAGGAGGGGGCTCTCCAGAATGTGAAGTAGGTTTAAACCAGCATTGCTGGAGACTGGACTTTAAATATACATCATTGATAAGTACTCATTGCTCCTCTATAAAAACCATCTCACCAAAAGTAGTTATTGAAGTTATTCATAGATCATGTATTTCTGTAGGAGGATTGAGATGGTTTACGATAATAAGACTAATGTCATTTCAAATAGTAAACTAGCACAGAGGGGATCAAGGACATGTGACTAAGCTAACCACTGAAGCTGACAAAGTTGTTATGCTTGCATTTCAGATTTGGTCTCAAGGTTCCTTGCAGACCAAAATGGAAAAGTACATGTCTTTTGATTTAAAAAAAATAAAAGGAAGAAGCATAGTTCCTCAGGAGAAGCAAATTTTTTCCTGGCTCTAAATTCTGATGATTTCTCTGATGGGGTCTTATATTGATCGATTGATTGATTGATCCATTTATTTAACAAGTATTTTTAAATTTGTTTTTCTTTTTTTTTTTTTTTAAGATTTTATTTATTTATTTATTTATTTATTTATTTATTTATTTATTTGTCAGAGAGAGAGAGAGAGCACAAGCAGGCAAAGAAGCAGGCAGAGGCAGAGGGAGAAGCAGGCTCCCTGCGGAGCAAGGAGTCCGATGTGGGACTCGATCCCAGCACCCTGGGATCATGACCTAAGCTGAAGGCAGCTGCTTAACAAACTGAGCCACTCAGGCGTCCCTATATTTAAATTTCTAAAAGATATTTTGGGAATATAAGGAACGTTAAGGAGCATCTAATGTGTCTCTGGAGTGGCTATGGGACAGGGAGCAATGAATGACATAACCCATTACAATATCAAGGGTATTTGTCACCAGTTATAAAGGTAAATGTAAACCAATTAAAAAATATAAAAGGACACATTGGTTCATTTAATCTTTGGTACACTTGTAAAAGACCAGGTCTTTCAATCTCCACATTTCTTTCAGATTTCTTATCAAAAGTTTGCAAAGTAGAAGCGTTTACTCCAAAATATTAATACCTTTAGATATCAACTCCAAGAAGCTCTTAATAAGAAAATGGAACTTTAAAAGGCATTTTAAAGTACATGTGTACATACAGTACACATATGATGTGCAATGGATTTGTGCCAAAGTCTTGCAAACCATTTAGATCTGATGATATGAGCAAAGAATAAAACAAATAAAAAAGAGCAATCTAATGAGAAGTCCTTACAGGCTTATTACAGTGAGATGATTTTTTGAAGGGCAAGTTCCTGCCTCCTGTGGGTATCTTTTTACTGCTCATGTGTCCTTCTAGTGTGAATTATGAATACTAGGGAATGCCCTTTTTTTCAGTGGCCTTTGTGAAAAATCTTTCCTCCCTGGAAGGATAGCGATAGGTAAAGAGAGAGAGAGAAATGGAAAGGCAAAGACCAAAAAGGAAGAAGTAGAAAGAGGGAGCCCCACTGTGCAGACCTGGTCCTGTGCCCCATTACATGCCCTCCTTTCTTTGCTGTCTTAGGCACCCCCATCTAGAAGAGCACATCATCCAGAAGACCAGGGAAAGCCAGCTCCAAGTCCCAGTGCCTTTACTTTGGGTCTGGGTTGAGACCCCAGGGAAGACCAGGCTTTATAAATGTTTCTCCAGAGCAATCATAAATATCTTACCAGACCAGCCAGGCAGGAACATTTGAAGAAGTATTGAGAGTTCACCTAAGATATAGGATGAAGACTACTTACAGGAAACAGATCCTTTGGTTTGATTCCAAGACACCAGTTCAACAGCATTGAACAGCCCAGGGCTTTGTGAGGAGTATAGCTGCTCCAACAGTCGCTCTTGCCTGCAGGATACGAAGTGACAAGTTAGTATTGAGGAGGTTTCTATGATAACTTCCTAGTCACTATACTGTAAATTTCAAAAGTGTTTCAGTTCAGAGTGAAGTTCTTATTGTTACTGATTTTGGTAAAATTGTTTTTATTAATGGCACTTCATTTGTGGACAGAAGATGATCAAAGCCATTCTAGTTCAATGCCTTAGGCTGAAAATTTCTCAATTTGTAGATTTATCTGAAAGCAGCAACTGGGGATGCTATGGAAACATCCAGAACTTTGAGACCCCTGGGGCTTCTTGCGGGATTGGAAAGCGTCATGGCCTGAACTACTGTGGTAGGTTATGATCTCGTTGTCCACCTCGCCTCCTCTTGTTTCTCTCAGAAGGTGCTTCCTTTTGGCAAGGGTGGCTTTAAACAGGATTTTGTCCCTTCCCTTGATGCCCCACACCCATGTATCCCTGTCCTTCCCCACAGATTTTGATCCTCTCAACGTACCCTTTCAGTTCCCACTATTTCCCACAGCCCTACACTACCAAGTGGCAGGAAGAGCACTAGACATGGAGTCCAAAGACTTTGTCTGAGTGTGGGCTCTGGTTCTTCCACAAGTCACTTAGTTCTCCTCTGCCTCCACGGAAAGGGGTTAAAAGTACTCACTTTACAATTTCTGGTCGATAGAATGTGGATGAGAGTACTTTTGAAACCACAAGAAATGCTTACAAGGTAAGTGGGCTAGCCAGGTAAATTAGCATTGGTTTTCAGTTTGCCCAGTACCCTTGTTGTTTTATGAAGATTTAAGCTCATGCAATTTCTGGGTGTCACTTTAGGGTGGAAAGGTGGGCAGAAGTGAGCAAATCTGTCAGGGAAACTCTCCGAGGACTTCTTGAAGGGGTTGGGATAATCTCTCTTTTATATATGGTGCTCGTTGTAGCTGATGGACAGGTACATTTTACTGGGTAACTGTTTGGGGTGCTTAGGATGGGGCTAGTGTGCTGTGCCCAGGGAATTGTCCTGCGTGGGCCAGACCAGCCCCTGAGAGACCAGCAAGGGGCACTGGCAGCCACAAAGAACATTGCTCTGTGGAGGCCAACTCAAGCTTAAAGGAGGAGAATCATACTCTCAGGTCTAGGAATGGCCACTAGGGATTTCAAACTGAGACATGGGCTTCTTGGTCCTAGACCACTGCCCAGATGCCTGGAGTGTGATTTCTCTTCTCTTGAGCTCCCACCTCAGCATAAGTCACACCAGCCACATCCTTCCTTCTGTGTTTGCATTAGGAGTTCGTGCTTCTGAAAGGCTGGCTGAAATAGACATGCCATACCTCCAGAGATACCAGCCCGTGATTCGTACTGTTGGCCAAAAGTACTGTGTGGATCCTGCAGTGATAGCTGGTGTCTTGTCCAGGGAGTCTCATGGTGGCAACGTTATGGTCAATGTGGGCAACGTGGGCAATAACATCGGGGTTGTGCAGGTAACCCTCCGTCAGTTATGGCATATGGCTATCGTGCTGCATGGCACAATGCTAAGGGGACATCTTCACATTTGTTGTTGTTGACACCCTGGAGCACAGCTCCATGGGACACAGAATGAAAGGTACTCCATACCAGTAGCAACATCATGGCTTCTTTGTGAGCCGTAGTTTCTTTTCAGAATCAACTGTGCTGACTGGATATCATCTATGGTACCCTATTCTGGATACTTGCTCTGTTATTTTGCTACCACATGACCTCATTTAATCCACTAGGACTTAGTTTTCTTACCTATAAAACACCAGCCTCCTGGAACTGTTATGAAGACTCAATGCAACGATGTGAAAACATGCTAAGTATCTGGCAGATTCTTAGCAAATACTGAATTCCTTCTCCTTTGTCTTCTTTCTACACAATGCTTAGTTCTGAAGATCCAGTTTTATTTTGCACAAATTCTGCCTGGTTTCTCTTGTCCCAGAGAGTCTCCCAGGGAACTGGGCATTAACCCCACAGTTGAATTAATTGTGTACTGAGGAATCGGTGATGGCAAGGAGACAGTGGCGCTGTGATTTTTTCCTGTTGCATTTCACATTGTTTTTGTAGTAGTTGAGAAACCTTTCCATAGTACAGCCATTTCTTAAGCTTTTAGGTAATGTATTCCTCAGTGTATTCAGGAATCCAAATGTCCTCAGGAATCCAAAATGTATTCCTCAGTGATCTTTAAACTGGCTTCCCATTAGTACTTGGAATGACACCTGGCAATTTAAAAGTACTTTCAAATACTCTATCTTATTTTGGTATGGGGCCCCATCCAATAATCTGATAAGGATGGGGTGAGGGGAAAGGCATGCAATGCATCATTTTCAAGTGAGGAAGTAACCACTTATTTACAAGGAGAGGGTCATTGCTGCAAAGTCACATGGCAGCTGGAAAATGCAGAACTGGGACCAAGAGCAACATGGGCGATGTTAGGGTAAGCGTCACTTTGCACTCTGCCTCCTTTATAAAATCTTGTTCTTGGGAAAAGGATGCTTCCATCTATTTTGAAGATGAAAGAATTCTCCAGAGTCAGACATTTCTCCTAAATATGTTGAAACTCATGTGGAACAGTAATCAAAGGTGTATAAGAAAAATTAGAAGTACTTTTAGACATTCAGATGATCTGGAAGGAGAATTACAAGTACAGATAGAAAAACACCTTTCTGGAAGGCTTGTGGACCTATTTGGAAGCCTTGTGTTTGCAGCATTGACCTATTTGGAAGGCTTGTGTTTGCAGCATTGAAGGAGGGCATCAGACTGGTATGTCCACTACCTCTGTCACCTTTGGATTCCAACTCTTCCTCTCACCATTACAATGAAGCAGCTGCGAAATGTCTGCTCATCCTTCCTTTGCCCAAACCTTGTAGCTTAACTGTTTATCCTCAGGGAGATTAGAGGGGGCACTAGTTCGGCCAAAGGAGGAGGAGAGAAAAAAGGAGGGAAATGAGAAGGCAGCGCTGGTCCCATGAAGTCCTGTCACCCTCCCACATGGCTTACCTAGCTTTTCCTCTGCCTCTCTCCCTTTAGGACCCTGGTCTTTATGCTCCCACAGCCTGGATCAGCGAGTCCCAGGTTTCTCAGATAATTGAGGTCCTAACTATTAGGATCAAAGAAATCCAGAGGAGGTTTCCAACCTGGACCTCTGATCAGTACCTGAGAGGTAAGTATAACATGTGGCTTGGTGGTTTCACAGCATGGAATTAATAAGAAAAAATATAAGACCTTGCACGAGATTCCCTAAAACCTCAGTTGCCTCCTGTTGAGCAATTAGGAAAGAGAATCTAAGTTAACCACTGAGACCCTGAAGCAATGAGGGACTATAAGGTCAGCATTAACCCATCTCACAAATTCCAGGTGGACTCTGTGCCTATGCTGGAGCTCCGGAGTACATCAGAAGCAGCCAGGACCTGAGCTGTGACTTCTGCAATGATGTCCTTGCTCGAGCCAAATACTTCAAGAGACATGGCTTCTAATGCTTCAGAGCAAACCCGAGGTCATTATCACATAGAAGACCTCTGCTGTTACACAGATAAACCTAGCCAATGGGGCTTGTAACTGTGAATCTGAATTTGATCTGAAGGTCATCAAAATAACCTGAAGTACATTAAAGGAGGAATTGTCTGCATTTTGTGGTGTGGTGAGTATGTAAATGAAGGGCTGTGTCTCCTTAAAGGTACTTCCATGGAAGTTAGCTGTAATGTGGATTTCCACGAAATGAATCCCGTTCCTCATTGACTGGCATTGCCAGATTTAGGAAATAAAAATACAGGAAGCCTAGTTAAATTTGTATTCCAGGTAAATGATGAATAATTTTTTTGTGTAAGTCCCACGCAATATTTAGAACACATTTATCCTAAAAAATTATTCACAGTTTATCTGAAATTCAAATTTATCTGGGTACTTGATATTTTATCTGGCAAACTCCAACACTGATTTCTTTGATAAAAATCGTAGTTTCAGGGGTGCCTGGATGGCTCAGTGGGCCTCTGAGTGAAGCCTCTGCCTTCAGCTCAGGTCATGGTCTCAGGGTCCTGGGATTGAGCCCCACATCGGGCTTTCTGCTCAGCAGGGAGCCTGCTTCCCCCCGGCCCCCCGCCTGCCTCTCTGCCTACTTGTGATCTCTCTTTCTCTCTCTCTCTCTTTCTGTTAAATAAATAAATAAAATCTTTTAAAAAAAATCATAGTTTCAAATTTTAATTGAAAACTTTTTTAAGATTGTATTTATTCATTTGAGACAGAGAGTGTGCTAAAAGAGAGAAAGAGAGAGAGAGAGAGAGAGGGAGCATTAACGGGGGGAGGGGTAGAAAGAGAGGGAGAAGCAGATTGCTGGGTAAGCAGGGATTTCCCCATACTGGGTAGGGGGTGTGCTCCATCCCAGGACCCTGGGACCATACCCTGAGCTGAAGGCAGATACCTAACCGAATAAGCCACCCAGGTGCCCTTCACTGAAAACTTCTGATGAGAAAAAGGTAAGATGGTGGCCAGCCCCATCTGCTGGGTGGAAAAGTTTCAGGAGAGTCGCTTGTTCATTTTTTTTAAAAGATTTTATTTATTTGAGAGAGAGAGGAGCAAGGGGAGCAGCAGAAGGAGAAGCAGGCTTCCCACTGAGCAGGGAGCCTGACACAGGGCTCAATCCCAGGATCCCAGAATCATGACCTGAGCTGAAGGCAGATGCTTAACCTACTGAGCCACCCAGTTGCCCTGGAAAGTCACTTGTTAACTCTTCAGCATTAGCTTAGCCCTAGGACAGCCTCTCTGTCATCTAATTTTACCTCCTCCTTTCTTGGACCCTGGGCCACAAAACCTTCTCCGACACCCATCTTCCCCACAACTCAGCTAAATTATTCCCTGGTTTGGGACAGTTAAGAATAACAGAGCCAGGGCATAGGACAGTGCTCCATCAATCAGAATTGCCCTCAAGGACATTGACCAGCACTATGCTGGTAAGTTATTTAATTCAAGGGGTTGTGTGTTCTATCAATACAAGGAGTATCCGGTTCTACCAAGTGTAGGATGTCAACACTCTGTAGAGTGTCATTTTAGGACCACTGTCAAGTGCTTTTAAGCAACTACTGTGTGCTCAGCACTACATGAAGATTATACCAGAGTCTGTGGCCTCAGAAACTATTAAGTCACACAATTTAGTCAGGGATCATAGCCAATCACACGTGTGTACAAGGTATAGACTCAGGGCCTGCCTCAGGGAGCACTGTGAGGCGCTCATCTTCTGTGTCAGGGGCCCGTGGAACCTACATGCTCACGATCTTTGGTGCCCTTGACTTCCTTCCTCATCCCCATACCCACTGCTTTCCAAGACCTCTTCTCAAGGCTGAATGCACTGAAGGGATTCCCACCACGGAAACATGATGAGGGAAACCTCATGAATACACCCTCTTTGGGGATCCACATTTCACTGGCATAAGGAAAAGAGATTGCAAGCACCGGTGATGAGCCCACAGGGGAAACGTGGGTGAATAAAATCTTTCTGAAGTCAGACCCTCAGGGCAACCTCATGCAGCCCCTACTACAGACACGCAGGCCCCATAATGTGGGTAACTCGTGTACATGCCAACAGAGTCTCTCCTGAGGAAATATCCAGCCCAGGGAAGCCCACAGGAGCACCATGATGTGACAAAAGGAGCCCTGGAGAAGGCGCAACCGTGTGAGAGGTTGGTAAAAGTATAGGGTATTAATTATACAGCCATTAACGAATCCTTATTCGTAGAACAAAACCTTCTATCTGCCAACCACTGTACTAAAAACGGTGAAGGGGAAATCCGTGCTCACAAAAGCTCCTATTCTGGTTGGGATACAGATATACTAACACTTGGGACAAATAAGAATTTCTCTAAAGAAGAGATAAATAAAAATTGACACGGCACTTTGATGAAGAGTGGAGACCTGAATTCATTAGGTGCTGAATTCTCACACTGGCCCTAATACACCATTTTTATTCAACTGAACAGAAGGAACTGCTGTTACGGCCCTTGCCTTAGTTCCAGAACCGGAATCCAAGCCCAGGTTCCTTCCATTTAAAATCTTTTTATTTATCTAAAACCTAAGTGACACATGAACATGGTTAGATGATTATATATATACATATATATGTATATATGTATATATATATTTTATTTATTTGACAGAGAGAGAGAGTTCACAGGTAGGCAGAGAGGCCGGCAGAGAGAGAGGGGGAAGCAGGCTCCCTGCTGAGCAGAGAGCCCAATGTGGGGCTCAATCCCAGAACCCTGGGATCATGACCTGAGCCGAAGGCAGAGGCTTTAACCCACTGAACCACCCAGGCGCCCTTAGATTATTATATTTTTTAAAGATTATTTATTGGGACGCCTGGGTGGCTCAGTCGTTAAGCGTCTGCCTTCGGCTCAGGTCATGATCCCGGGGTCCTGGGATCGAGCCCCGCATCGGGCTCCCTGCTCAGCAGGAAGCCTGCTTCTCCCTCTACCATTCCCTCTGCTTGTGTTCCCTCTCTCACTGTGTTTCTCTCTGTCAAATCTTATCTTCTAAATAGAATCTTTAGGGAAAAAAAAGATTATTTATTTATTTGAGATAGCAAGAACAAGTGGAGGAGTCGGAGCAGTGAGAGAAGGAGTAAGAGAATCTCAAGGATACCCTGCCCTCAGCTCAGAGCCCTACATGGGGCTCGATCCCACCACCCTGACATCATGACCTGAGCCGAAATCAAGAGTCAGACACTTAGGCCACCCAGGTGCCCCTGTAATTAGAGGATTACTAATACGTATGGCCGTGTGTGTGTCTGTGTTGTGGGGTGTTGGGGTGCCAACCATTGGTGCTAAAAACAAGAAAGTTAAAGGGGAAAGGTCCCAGGCAAATCCAGATGAGTTGGCATTATCCCTTGTGAGAAGTATTTGAAAACGTGTGAGGGTGGTTTCCTCTTTCCTTCCCACATCCTCACACCCTTTGTTTTGTTATTGTCACAATCCTGGGGTAGAGAGAGGGAGGGGGTACTGGATGCTACTGGTGTTTTCTGGTGAGGCAAAAGGATGCTAAACATTTTGCAGTTTACACCGGGTAGGATGGTCCCATCCAGGAAGAACAAATATAAATGAAGATGTCTGTGTGTCTGTGTGTGTGTGCACACCTTTTTTAAACCTCTTCCTGAGTTAACTTTTTTTTTTAAGATTTTATTTATTTGACAGAGAGAAACACAGCGAGAGAGGGAACACAAGCAGAGGGAATGGTAGCAGGAGAAGCAGGCTTCCCGCCGAGCAGGGAGCCCGATGGGGGCTCGATCCCAGGACCCTGGGATCATGACCTGAGCCGAAGGCAGATGCTTAACGACTGAGCCACCCAGGCGCCCCCTGAGTTAACTTTTTATCAACTTTATAACTCAGATTTTTTTTTTAAGAGGTCTGGGAGCCATCTCTGAAATGTAAACATCCAGGAAAATAGCTTACCTATGCACCTGTCATTGTGATAGTTTAGCCTCTAGGCATCTGCTTGTCATAGAAATAAGAAAATTTTTATTACTTCTTCTGAAAAAGGTGAACTTAAGGTAAACTACTAAAGAATATACAGCAAATGGTGCTGTTAAGTTTTCTTATATGTATATAATGGCTAAAAATAGAGCAGCAGAAAAGGATTATAACTTCATGATTGCTTAAATGGGATAGAATTTCTTTCTTGGTAATCTCTTTGCAGGTGATCAACCATATTCACACTCCAGTTTATGCTTATACAATAATAAGACTGCTTTCTTTCTTTTTGATGTTTTGTGTAGATTTTTAATTCTCTAACAACATATAAAGAAAAGAACATTTGGTTAAAGATCACTCAATCCTGGGCTGACAGCCAGCTAGCTGTGTGAGGAACTGGTGTCCCAGAATGTCTTAATTGCATCACAGTTCTTTGGTTTTTCTCTTTTCCAAGTACAAGATTTTCATCAAGAAGCCGGAGATTTCTTCCTAGAGATTGTGAATCCTGTCACACAAAATGGTTTTTTCCCAGAGCAGACACTATGCCATTACAGTTCGCAGTAGAGCTGTGTAGTAACCTAAGATTACTTTCTTGAATAATTTTTGTTTTCCATGGAGTTAGTAATCGCCCTTTATTTGCTTATTGCCTTAGGTCTCTCTATATTTGTCTCGAATTGAATTCTAAATTTCCTCTCAGGAAGTCTTTCCTGAAGCTTTCTGACCTGCTCTGATCTGAGGTAAATCAGAAGGCTCTGAGAGCATCCTAGGATCCCCTTCACCATTAGTCCTTTGCAGCTGTCCTATGTTTTTCCCTCCCATTTTTTTGCATCATTCCTAGCTCACTCTTTTGATGGAGTGGAATCCTCCAGCAGGTGACATCCTCCAGCAGCTTCCTGACAAAAGTGAGTGGAAGGTAAATTTTTTTGAGATCTCTCATGTGCATAATGTCATTTTTTTCAACGGTCACATGAACTGGTGATTTAATCTGGTACAAAATTGTAGTCTGGAAAAAATTTTCCTTTAAAATTCTGAAAGCATTACCTGTTGGCCTTCTGGTTTCCAGGATTACTCTTGAAAAGCCTGAGGTCATATCAATTTTAATCCTTTATATGTAATACATCCCCTCCTCCCTTCTAGAAGATCGTAGAATCTTTTCTTGTCACATGTTTGGTATTTCACATGAGGTGCTTTAGTAAGATTCTGATTTTATCCATTATGCTAGGCACTCAGTCAGTCCTTTCAAATTTAATTTAAAAAATTTAAAAATTTGCTGATAATTTCCTTCCCTCCATTTTTCTCTATTCTTTCTTCTGTTATTAAGCATGGACCTCTTGGACTGGTCCTCTAAATTCCTGATTTTTTTTTCTCTCCTAATTTTTACTTCTATCCTCTTGCTTTCTAGAAAATTTCTTTATCTCCTAAAGTTTCCAATAAGCTTTTCATTTCTGCTATCCAGTTTTTATTTTCTAGGAGGTTTTTTGTTTGTTTTGTTTTGGTTTGGTTTTTGCTGTTCTCTGAGTGTTTCTCTTTATAGCATCTTGCTTGGGTTCTCTTATTTCTCTGAGTTATTATTGAGAATCCTCCCCACTCCCCCAAGTCTTCTTCTTGAACAATCTCTGTTTCTTCCTGGGTGCCTTTTTCTGTTTGTTCTGACATTTCTACTTCCTTTAGAGGCTTTTTCCAAATGTCAGGAATTATTTGTTATCTGGACATATTTAAAAGTAAGGGGACTAGAAAGTATTATCAGAAACTCTGAGCACATGGGTGGGGCTTATCTGTACATCCCCATAAAGAGATACTGCTGGGCTATTTGCTTGGAATTCCTCTATACCTATATATCTTTACATATTTTCTTTTGGCTGTTCATAATGCCTGGGAGTAAAAAGCGTATAGCTTTTAGACTTCTCTAGAGAGTAAAGATCTGGCTGCCAGTGTTCTGGAATCCAAGTGGAAGTAGTAGGCCAAGAAACAGTATTCCATATGCATTTCTCTCGGTCTTCCTCTTTTGTATATGGCCCCCTCCCAAATGTGCCAGATATTTTCCTGCCCAGAGACCCTCTGTATTATCCTTTCCAGAGACAAAATCTCTGCTGGGATGGGAAAGAGATCCAGGGTTTCAGCTGCTTCTTAATCATCTTTCAAATGTAAACGTCTTCTCTTACCCTCATTTCCAGATGTGGCCAAAGCCATCAAGTTTTGAGTCTTCTGAGGATTTTACAACATGAATCAAGTTGGTTCTTCGCTTTCCAAATGCCAAGTTAGGATTTCACTTCCTACACCTGTTTTATCAGTGTCCGCTTGTCCAAGTGTTTTCTAGCTTTCATAATTTTGCTGCTTTTATCTATTGGGAGTCTAGGAATGTCTCCAAGGACTAGGTGTTTTCAACGAGAATTTTTGTGCTTTCTGTGTATCAGACTTTGAGCAAAGTTTGTAGATTTCTCGTGCTGTGGACTTCTGCTTTGGTAGATCCTGATAGATCACTGTGGCAGACAGACTCTAAGATGCCATTTATGGTCCCCTCCTCCTGCTGTTCATGCTCTTGTGGAATTCCCTTCCCTTCACTCTGGGTGGTAACTGGGTCTTGCTTCTAACAAAGAGAATATGGCAAAGATGATGGGATGTTACTTCTGTGATTACATTACAGAAGATTGTAACTTCCATCTTGTTAGCCAACTCTCTCTTTAGCTGGCTTTGATGAAGTAAGTTGCTATGTTATGGAAGGCTATGTGGCAAAGAACGGAGGGTGGCCTCGGGCCAACAGTCAGCAAGGTACTAAGGACCTTGTTTCAACAACCCAAAAGAACTGAATCCTACCAGCAATCATATGAGTGAGCTTTGTAGCAGGTCCTTCCATAATTTAGCTTTCAGATGAGAATCTAGCCCTGATTGATTTGCAGCCTTATGAAAGACACTGAAGTAGAGGATCTAACTGAGCTGTGCCTGGATTACACAGAAACTGAGATAATAAATGCCACTAAGTTTGTGGTAATGCATTATGCAGCAAATAATACCACCACTATCAAAATAATGGCTGGTCTGCCCTACTGCCAAACAAAACCCAGTTATATTTTTGAAGGGTAATCAGTGCAGAATCAAGAAGATTACCTAATTAGATAAACATTAGGGAAATATAGTTGTTTCCCCAAAAAATAAATAAATTGTCTTTTATTTTGAAATTTTTCTGTATTGCTCCCTTTTTATTTTCATCAGTGTAATATAAAAACATAGGAAAAATAGAATTGTGCAAATAATAAAAAGCAGAGGGGCACCTGGGTGGCTCAGTCATTGAGTGTCTGCCTTTGGCTCAGGTCATGATCCTAGGGTCCTGGGATCGAGCCCTGCGTCCCTCTTCTACTCCCACTGTTTGTGTTTCCTCTCACTGTGTCTCTCTGTCAAATAAATAAATAAAATCTTAAAAAAAAAAAAAAGCAGAAATAGCCCCACTCCATCTCTCCTCAGACAGCCTTAAGGCAACAAAATTCTTTTAATTAATATTTATTTCATTCCATTATGTGGATGTACCATAATTTAATAAATATCCTAATGGAATTTTGGGTCTGCCTAAATATTATTGTGAATATTTTCAAACAAATAGGAAGGTTGAAAACTTTTACAGGGGGCACCCAAATTCCCACTACCTTGATTCTACCCCTTAATGTATTGCTGTACTTGCTTTATTACATATCTATTCAACTAACTATCTTCTACCCACCCATCATTCCATCGATTTTTTTTTTTTTTTGGCTGCATTTCTGACTAATTTAGAGATTATTTATACTTCCTCCCAGATGCTTTAGTCAGCATCAGATTAACAGGAGTTCAACATTTGTCCATGATTTTTTTTTTTTTTTTGCTGTGATTCTTTTGAGGTAAGATTTACATACACAAATCTTAAGTTCACCATTTGATGAGTGACAGCAAACACATAATCCTATACAACCTAAATCCTGATCCAGGTACAGAACACTGCCAACACATCCCAATTTCCTCTTGCAAAGGCAACTACTGCTCAGTTTTCCTACCATAATTTTCCTGTTCTAATTCACTTATATGGAATAAATAGCATGCCTTCTTTTTTTGCAAGGCTTCTTTCACTCAGCAAATGTTTTTGAAGTTCATCTACATTGTTGCATTTGCCAATAATTCTTACTTTTTCCTTGTTGAAAAATATTCTGTTGTATAACTATCATACTCTTTTTACACAGGCTCCTGTTGATGGTCACCTGAGTTGTTTCTAGTTTGGGGCTTTTATGGAATAAAGTTGCTATAAAGATTCTTGTACAACTCTTTTTTGTGGACATATCTTTTTCACATCTCTTGAGTAAATACCTAGGAGTGGATTTTTTTTTTTTTTTTGAAGAGAGAGAAGGAAGAGGAGAAAGTGAATCTTAAGCAGTCTTCATGCTCATCAAGGAGCCCGTTGCAGGGCTTGATCTCACAACCCTGAGATAATGACCTGAGCTGAAATCAAGAGTTGGATGCTTAATTGACCGAGCCACCTCCCGTAGTGGAATTTCTGAGTCAAAGCAATCACTTTTAATTCTTTCCTTTGTAGTCTTTATGGTAAACTCCTTAATGCTAAGTAATATGCTTTTCCCATTATCTATCACCTTTATATAATTTTCCCAGACCTCAGGAATCAGAATTATATTAATTCATAAATACTGGTTAAAGGCTCTCTCTTATCAAATAGTCCAAATATGGTCTTATTTTATTGTTATAGTTAGATATAGTTAATTATACAGTTAGGTGTTTTTAGCAATTTAATAATCACACAGGCTCACCCTGACACCCAAATAAAACCTAGGATTCTAACAATAAATAAGATACATTTAAAGGTATTGTTCCTTTTCCTTCTCTGTTGTACCCCCTTGTAGCTCTCCACCCAGGGTAACTATCAAAGTGAATCCTGTGTTCATCATTCCCTTGCTTTCCTTTACACATAGCTTTTCATTCTTATTTTAATTTTCAGCATTATAAAAAGGATATGGTGGGGGGGGAAGCCACATGATCTTCTTAACTGATACAGAAAAATAGTTTGACAAAATTCAACACCCTTTTATAGTAAAAATATTCAACAAACTAGAAATGAAAGAAAATTAGCTCAACATAATTAAGGCCATATATGAAAAAAACCCACAGCTATCAATACTATCCTCAGTGATAAAAATCCCGAAGCTTTCTCTCTAAGCTCAGGAACAAGACAAGGGTGGCTGCTTTCCCCAATATGTTCAACATAGTACTGGAAGTCCTACTTGCTGCAATCAGACAAGAAAAAGAAAGGAAAGATGTTCAAATTGTAAAGGAAGAAGTAAAATTATCTCTGCAGATGATAAGATCTTATATGTGGGGGCGCCTGGGTGGCTCAGTGGGTAAAAGCCTCTGCCTTCGGCTCGGGTCATGATCTCAGGGTCCTGGGATCGAGCCCCGCATTGGGCTCTCTGCTCAGCGGGGAGCCTGCTTCCCTCTCTCTGCCTGCCTCTCTGCCTACTTGTGATCTCTCTCTCTCTCTGTCAAATAATTAAATAAAAATCTTAAAAAAAAAAAAAGATCTTATATGTGGAAAACCCTAAAGATTACACATATACACACGTGAACACATATGCACAAAACTCGTTAGGACTAATAAATTAATTCAGTAAAGTTGCAGGGTACAAAATCAATGTCTTCAGATGGGTTTTATTTCTATGCACCAACAATGAACAATCCAAAAAGGAAATTAAGAAAATAATCCATTTATAAAATCATCAAAAAGAATAAAATACTAAAGAACTTAACCAAGTAGGAAAAAGAGCTATGCCCTGAAAAATAGAAAATGTTGTTGAAATTAAAGAAAGCACAAACAAGCGGAGTGACATCTCATGTTCAGAGGTTAGCAAACTTAATACTGTTGGGATATCAATACTACCCAAAATGATCTACAGATTCAATGCAATCCTTCAAAATCCCAAGACAGTTTCTTTTGTTTTGTTTTTGTTTTTGTTTTTTTCAGAAATGAAAAACCCATTTTAAAAATCAAATGGAATCTCAAGGGACCCTGGATAGTCAAAATATTATTGAAAAAGAACAAAGTTGAAGGTCTCCCATTTCTTAATTTCAAAACTTACTTCAAAGCTACAGTAATTAAATTGGTGTGCTACTGGCACAGAGGCAGACTTATAGACCAATGGAATAGAATAGAAAGCTTGAAAATAAACTCTTGCATATATAGTCAGATGATTTTTGACAAGGGTGCCAAGGCCATTGAATGAGAGTAAGGACATTCTTTCCAACAAATGTTGCTCAGAAAACTGAACACACAAGAAGGAGGAGGAAGAGGAGGAGGAGGAGGAAGAGGAGGAGGAGGAGGAGGAGGAGGAGGAGAAAAGGGAGAAGGAGGAGAAGAAGAGGAAGGAGAAGAAGAAGGAGAAGAAGAAGGAGGAGAAGAAGACCCTTACCTTACACTGTATACAAGAATGAACTAAAAATGGATACAAAATCTAAACATAAGAGATAAAACTATAAATTTCTCAGAAGATAGGAAGAAATATTTATGATAATTGGATTTGGCAATAATTTCTTGTCAAAAGCCAACCAATGAAAAGCATAGGCAACAACAACAAAAATAGATAAATTGGACTTCATCAAAATTTTTTAAATTGTGCATCAAAAGATACTGTCCCAGAGTAGAAAGGCAATTCATGGAATGGAAGAAAATATGCAAATCACATATCTGATAAGGAATTAATATCCAGAATATTTAGAGAACTCCCAAAACTAAACAACAAAAACCCAAACAATCTCACTAAGCATATGAAAAGATATTCATCTTCAGTAGTCATTAGGGAAATGAAAATCAAAATCACAACGAGATACCACCTCATACCCATTATGGTAACTCCTAAAATCAACAAGAATAAAAAAGAAACAATCCAATTAAAAAATGAGCCAAGGGGGGGGGCACCTGGGTGGCTCAGTTGGTTAAACATCTGCCTTCTGCTCAGGTCATGATCCTGGAGTCCCAGGATAGAAACCCACATTGGACTCCCTGCTCAGCAAGGAGCCTGCTTCTCCCTCTGCTCCTTATCCCACTTGTTCTCTCTCTCTTTCTCTCATACTCTCTCTCTCATAAATAAAATTAAAAACCTTAACAAAAAAAAAAAAAGGACCAAGGACCTGCATAGACATTTCTCCAAAGGAGATTTATAGATGGCTTAAAAGTTATTGTTAAAAAGAAAACCGGGGGTGCCTGGGTGGCTCAGTTTTTGAGTGTCTGCCTTCAGCTCAGGTCATGATCCTAGGGTCCTGGGATCAAGCCCTGCATCAGGCTCCCTGCTTGGAGGGAGGCCTGCTTCTCCCTCTCCCACTCCCCCTGCTTGTGTTCCCTCTCTCTCTGTGTCTCTCTCTGTCAAATAAATAAATAACACTAAAAAAAAGAAAGAAAGAAAGAAAAAGAAAAGAAAACCACAGGGACGCCTGGGTGGCTCAGTTTGTTAAGCATCTAACTTCAACTCAGTTCATGATCTCGGGGTCCTGGGATTGAGCCCTGCCTTGGGCTCTGTGCTCAGCTGGGAATCTGCTTGTCCCTCTGCCCCTCCCCTCACTCATGCTCTCTCTGTTTCTCTCTCTCTCTCAAATAAATAAATAAAATCTTTAAAAAAGACAACACAAAACCATAGACCAAAATCGGCATCACAATTGGTTAGAACCCTGAGTCAGTAAAGCAAGACTTAATACCTACCTAACTGCAGTTTCAACACCCTTAGGAACATCACCTTTACCCAGTCAATGGATAATGGAATTTCCTGGTCAATACTGGGAAATTTATTGATAGATCCTTTTCACTTCCCCTTAGTAGGGCAACCTTGCCCAGCACTGCATTCTTTACTAATAAATTCCTTTCATTTTCTTTTTGTTTTTTAATGCTCTTTTTCTGCCTTTAAAAAACTTTTCTTTTGTTTAACTAGTGGAGTTCCTCTCTGCTTGCTAGATGGGAAGCTCCCCAAATCATGAACTATTTAATAAAGACAGTTATTTTTCTTTAAAGGTTTTTTAATTTATTTATTTGAAAGACAGCAAGAGAGGGAACACAAGCAGGGGGAGTAAGAGAAGGAGAAGCAGGCTTCTCACCAAGCAGGGAGCCCGATGTGGGGCTCCATCCCAGGACCCTGGGATCATGACCCAAGCTGAAGGCAGACACTTAATGACTGAGCTACCCAGGCACCCCAATAAAGACAATTAGATCTTTAATTTTACTTGTTTGTATTTTGTTTCTTAACAATAATCTATCAATAATGAAGGGAAGAAAGTTGAAATTTGTTTACTATGATGGTAAACCTATTAATTTCTCTCTGTAGATCAAATTTCATTTAATGTATTTTGAGGCTGTTTTATTAGACCTTTGCATGTTTAACATTGCTATATCTTATTAATGAATTAAATCTTTGTCATTCATGTAGTGTTTCTATCTTTAATAATGTGTTTTTATCTTAAGGCCTATTTTATTTAATACATTGTTGCCACACCAGTTTTATTTAGCTAATATTTGCCATGTATGTCATTTTCATCCCTTTAACTTCAATTTTTGTATATCCTTAGATTTTAGATATCTCTCATAAACAGATTATATCTAGATTTTTTAAAGTCTAATTTGTCAACAAACTCAATGAATAGTGAATTTATTCTATTTACATTTAGTATAATTAATAATGAACTTGGATCTACTTTTACCATCTTAATGTATTATTTTGATTTGCCTACTCAATTTACACTTTTTTTAAGATTTAATTATTTATTTGAGAGAGTACAAGCTAGGGGGAGAGGCAGAGGGAGAAGAAGCAGACTCCCCACTGAACAGGGAGCCCGATGTGGGGCTTGGTCCCAGGACCCTGAGATCATGGCTTGAGCTGAAGGCAAACACTTAACTGACCGAGCCACCCAGGCACCCCTACATTTCTTTTTAATTCTTTCTTATAACTCAAAAAAATTTAAAAAGTTGATATTTAGATCTTTCCCTAAATAACACAAGAAACTAGCAGGCTTTCATATTCATTGGTCTCTCCCTATTGCAACACTATAAAGTTGATATTTTCTCGATTTTCCATTTTGAGTTATTATGGATTTATTTTTACTCCTTTTTTTTTTCAAGATAAGAACTGTCAACCTAAATAATGAGGTAAACTGAGGCAAGCTCAAATTAGCAGAAATTGAGTTTATTCAGGAATGATACAGAAATTACAACACATGTTGTAGCAAGCTACAAGGCAAGTCCATTGAGGGCTTGAGGCAGACTGTTTTGATGAGAAAAAGTGCAGAGGGGAAAGCCCAGCAGAGTCCAAGCAGTGAGTTCACTGGGTTGGGCATGGGGAGAGATTCTTGGTGGATTCTCATCTGTCAGGAGAAAGTCTCCATCTTCTATAAATCAGGCATTTACAGGAAATCAGTCCCTCAGTTCTTAAGTTCCATTCTACTGAAGGTGCACATGTGAGATCCTCCATTTCATATCCTCTGGTTCCACTTACTGAAGTATTTCGTTATTTTTCCTTCATTTATTTTTTGTAGTCTCTCCTGGATGTACTACCCTTCTTCTTTTTAAATATGTCATCCAAAGCTTTCCAAGGTAGGTTTTTAGTGCGGCATCTCTTTAGAGGCCATATCTGCATGAGGATATATTTTTTTTATCATGCCCTCCTATTTGGCTAGGTATAAAATTATATGTTCTGGGACGCCTGGGTGGCTCAGTCGTTAAGCATCTGCCTTCAGCTCAGGTCACGATCCCAGGGTCCTGGGATCGAGCCCCGCATCGGGCTCCCTGCTCAGCAGGAAGCCTGCTTCTCCCGCTACCATTCCCTCTGCTTGTGTTCTCTCTCTCACTGTGTTTCTCTCTGTCAAATAAATAAAATCTTTAAAAAAAAAATTATATGTTCTAAGTTATTTTCTATCACTACTCTTTACTATTATGCTATTATTAATATTCTTGAATTATCCTATAATGTATCTACATGTGAATTTGTTATTACCTTTCCTCTTTGAACTCTCTGAGTCCTTTCAATCTGAGGCTTACCATCTTTGTAAAATTCTAGGTAATTAATATCCAATGTTTCTTCAAATAAGTTCTCTTTTTCATTTTAATTTTTTTCTCTTTCTGGGACACCTGCTATATAGATTAATATCTGGATAATACTTCTGTTTCTATCCATCATATCTTTCACTTTTCCCTAAATTTAAAACTAGGCTAATTTAAAATTATTTGTTGATCTCTGCTAATATTTTTGCTTTTGATGGAATCTATGTGTTATTTTCCTTTTGAAATGCTTCCTCAAAGGTCTAGTAATCCTAGCTTGTGAATCCATTTGCCCTGAGGTATTGTCTCTCCAGGCAGCTTCGGAAGCAGAGACCTAGCAGAGTTGGCCCTCCTGGGGGCTGAGGCTTGGGAAGGGGTGGGGCCGGAATGGGCCCTAGGAGAGAGAGTCCTGGGTATCAGCCAAACATTTGTTCCAGGAAGAAGAGGGTAGGGGAAGGTTAGTTGGTCCCTAACCCGTTTCTATTCCTCCAAAGCCCAGGGATTCTGTGCTGGCTTAATTTGACACTGGGGAACACCTGAACCAGGCTACAGGTGTTAGCAGGCCCTGTTTTTTCCAAGGTAACGTAGTATGGTCTGGAAGCAAGATTAAAACCCCAACAGTTCCCTCCTATTTTACTCTCCAATCAGCCTGGTTGCCTACAGTACAGACCTCATCTGAACACATAACGTTCAAAAACAATACCACCTCACCTGGGGCGATTGAACTTGATTCTGGAGGGGGATGCACGAGTGTCTCTGTCATATTTTTTGTAGCCTCACCCTTTAAAAAAATCAAATATACATATGTGGGGGTTTTTTAATTTTACATTTTAAAAGAGTGAATTGTATGGTTTTATGTTTTAAATATTTTTTTAAGATTTTATTTATTCACTTGAGACAGAGAGATAGAGAGAGCATGAGAAAGAAAAGAGGCAGAGGGAGAGGGAGAAGCAGACTCCCTCTTGAGCTGGGAGCCCTACATGAGGCTCAATCCCAGGACCTGGAGATCATGACCTGAGCTGAAGGCAGACACTTAACCATTGGAGCCACCCAGGCGCCCCTACTTGTGTGGTTTTAAGAAAGAGAGAGATGAGAGTTTATAATAAAAAGCAGGGGCCTCCTGCTCTACCCACCTCTTTCCCAGTCACACTTTAATCCTTTCTTTTTTATAGCTTTCCTGATGGATACTTGTAAGGGAAGAACTGTTTCTTTTTCTCTCCTACTAGGAAAAACCCGAACTCTTCCCTATTGTGTTTCCCCTCTGGGAGTCACTTTCTACTCACACAGAACACATTACTTCTGGTGTGCAGTTGCACACCAGCAGACTCAAAGCTTAGGTTGGGTGATGGTCTAGTGATGCCAAAGACAAGACCCAGAGACAGCAATGGAGACATGGGTTTTCAGAGGGGAACTTACTTCTAAGGAGTCCAGGGGGGGCCAACCAAAGCATCTGCTGCTGGGATCTATGTGCAGCAAGTTTTTATATCATAGCAACTTAACATAGCAACTATCAGTGCCCCTCCCCCCCTTACATGGCCAGCATTTCTAGGGAGATCAAAGACTGCCACCTGGATACTCTTTGTTACAAGGGAGATGCTCTGGGTTGTCCACCCCCAGAGCTCTTGACCTTGAACCTGAAGCAACATATTCTGCTGCACATTCTGTTTGATGGGAATATAGAGGGAGGACAAGATCTCTATATTTTCAAGATAGTGATTAACATCTTATTAACACAGGGGCATGTGGGGTATGCTTACACAAATGAGCTATCCAACACATGCCATATATCTGGTCACCAAATGTTTGGAGGTTTCCCCCCACACCAAGCAATTCTCTCTGATACCAGCTGAGTGTCCTACAATTTAACTCAATTCTGACACTCTTCACCCATCAGATCCTGCAAGTCAGGTCAGTTCCACACACTGTCCTACTACCCCTGCCAGCATGCACAAACATGAGATACCAATCAAAAGTCCAGGTTGTCACCTGTGTTTCTGACCAACCAGCTACAGATCAGAGATTCCAACAACCCTCTCCTTGGGTTCCATTAATTTGATAGAGCAGCTCACAGAACTCAGGGATTACCAGTTTGTTACAAGATGAAGAGGAATGGCCAGATGAAGAGATATCTAAGTAGGGTGAGGCCTGGGAAGAGGGCCTCAAGTAAGGGAGTTTCTGTCCCTGTGGAGGTGGTGTGCCTCACCCTCCTGGTACGGCAGCGTTCACCCATCTGGAAGCTCTCTGTGCCCTGTTCTATTGGGATTTTATGGAAGCTTCCTCATGCAGGTATGATCAATCATTTTTTTTCCTTTCTTAAATTTTTACTTTAATTCAATTAATTGACATATAATGTTTTATTGGTTTAAGAGGTACAGGTCTATGATTCATCAGTCTTGTATAATACCCAGGGCTCATTACATCATATGCCCTCCTTAATGTCCATCACCCACTTACCCCATCCCTTCACCCACCTCCCCTCCAGCAACCCTTAATTGGTTTCCTATGACTATGAGTCTCATGGTTTGTCTCCCTCTCTGGTTTCCTCCTGTTTTATTTTTTCCTCTCTTCCCCTCTGTTTTATTTCTTAAATTCCACATATCAGTGAGATCATATGATAATTATTTATCTCTGATTGACTTATTTCGCTTAGCATAATACCATTTAGGTCCACCCACGTCATTGCAAATGGCAAGATTTCATTTTCTGATGACTGTGTAATATTCCATTGCATAATGGTCAAGAATTACCATTTGTTGAATGATTGCTAGGTATGACAGGCATCGTAATAGATGCTTTATATAGAATTAAATATAATTCTCACAACACCATAATTAAATAATAGTATTCTGGTTAAGTTAGTTAATCTGGGAGGTTAAGTTAGTTTCTTAAGGTCAAATGGCCAGTTAAGGGCAGATCAGGTTTTGATCTAAGGTCCAAGACTTTAGCACTACAAATACTTTAAGGGAGATAGGGGCAGACATGACCTGGTATAGTGCAACCTGAAATACCTAAAAGTATCTCCTCTATAGATATAAAAAATTCTGTGTTAGGTGACTCATTTGTCTTAGGGCATCAGAAGTTCACGTAAACAGTCATCATTTACAACTGTGTCACCCAACATGGTAGCCTGAGTATAGTCATACGTGACTACTGAGTACTTGAGATGTGGTTAGGTTGAAGAGAGCTGTGCTATGATTCTAAAATGCACAAATTTAGTATGAAAAAGAAGATTGTAAAATATCTCAATCTTTATACTGAAATTATATTTTAGATGTATTGGGTTAAATAAAATATACTTTAAAATTAATCTTATCATTTTCTTTTCCCCCTTTTCAATGTGCCTAATAGAAAATTTAAAATCAAATTCATGGCTCATTTTACATTCCTATTGGATAGTGCTGGTCTGGAAAATCCCTGAACATAGAATTCCAAAAGGCCTATTTTCCAAGGGGAGTGAGTACTTCCTCAAAAGCCTATTTAAATTTCTGAAGCTCTGTGCAAATAGACAATATTAAAAAGACATTGCTATGTTATAATCCTGGCTCAGTCTGGCTGTACAGAGAGTTGTTGATAATTTTCAAAGTGGGTAATTATTTTAAAGACAATTTGGCATTGAACATATTGGTGTATTCATGCTTATGTTTATGCAGGAGAGCAAAAAGAAATGAAGATGAAGAAAGCCAATAACTCCCATTTTCTTCTTTTCTATCATAGTTATAACTCCCTAAGGAACTTTGGATGAGAATTCTGGAATGTAGCAAAATCAAGTAAATCAGGCTGAGATAATAGATAGAACAAAAGTTGTTGTAGGATGAAGTTTTGGGCTGAGCTACTCACTCTACCCAAGCTGGCACCTTCCTGGGTTGGCTCTTTTCAGAGGCAAAGGCAGAACAATGCTGCTCTCTGTTGTTAACAGGGTGGCATGACCAGCTGGGGTCATTTCCCCATCTTTCTTAAACAGTCAGTTCCCCAGTCCCAGGCCCGTCAGAAGTTCCTACAAAGGAGCCAGGAGAAGCCAGGGGTACCTGAGGCATTCTTACCCTCGCATCAGCCTGAGGAATACTGGCTGAGGTTGGATCAATCTGAAGGGTGATTATTGACAGCTATGACTCCTCAGACATCTCTCCATTACTTGTTGCTGGACTGTACCCTCAGGGAGGCCAATGTTCTCCTGGGCTTTTCTGTTGCTATACACATCTGGAACTAAAACTCAGGCTCTATTCCCTCAGCCCTCAATCTGACACAAAGAAGGGTGGACACATGTAAATGGCCTCTGATGATCCCACATTACCAGTTACCTTCTGAGGTAAGGCTCCAGGGGCTGGAATTCTGGAAGGTGACCTTGCAGTTTTCACAAAACTCCAGGGGCCCAGGGCCACCTAAAGGAAATCTCTATTTGCCTGTGGTTTAAGACTTAGCTGCACTCTAGAGAACACATGGGGTTCTTTAAAAAAATTTTTTTTAAGATTTAATTTATTTATTTGAAATAGAGACAGTTGGAGAGAACATAAGAGGGGAGAAGGTCAGAGGGAGAAGCAGACTCCCCATGGAGCTGGGAGCCTGATGTGAGACTCAATCCCAGGACTCCAGGATCATGACCTGAGCCAAAGGCAGTTGCTTAACCATCTGAGCCACCCAGGTGCCCGACACATGGGGTTCTTTAAAATTCTAGGAAATTTTAAAATAGTGCTTCTTTCTGATAACTAAATTAATACATATTCTTTGTAGAATACTTGAAAGTTACTGAAAGGTACTGTGATTACACCCACATAAATTATTCATTATTTTGTTTTATGTTCTGTATTTCCTTTTTTAATATTTCATATAATATAGAAGGCAAAAAACAAAAACAAAAAACAAACCCAAAAAACAAAACCTACCCCAGAACAAAAACAAAAACAAAAGACCAGGATCCAGACTATAATGTACTTAGGATTCTCACTTTTTAAAAATGAGAAAAAAAGTAAATGATCTAGTAAAAGATTATCAAAAGATATAAGCAGGTAGTTTAGAGAAGCTGTAAGTGGAATGGTGAATATACATAAATGAAAAGACACCCAATCTCAATCAAGGAAATGAGACTTTTCCCACTCAGTTTAAAAGTCTGATAATAGTAAAGTTTGGGAGAGACGTGGGGGATTGGGAACATTCATACCCTACTTTAGAGAGTAAGTGTGGTGTAGTTTCTCTGAAGAAAATTCTATAACATCTGGTACAGGTGAAGATGCAATTCAGCTTATTTTCCATGACTGCATATACATACACTTAAAATTGGAACCATTCATTAATACTATTTAATAACCTACTTAAGTAAAGAGCTTAAAGACACATCATGAACATTTTTCTGTTGTTAAACAAGAAAACTTATTATTAAAAAGCCTCCAGCAGAGGCTCTTAACCCATGTTTCCTCTCTCCGCACTTTGAGGGGCCTTGCATTTTGGTGGTTCTAAAACATTTATGGACTCTGACCTCAACCAGTCCATATCTGGACCCTATTAATCTTTTTGGCTCTCTTGTGAGGTCTCTTAATTCTCCACAGCAGCCTTCCCACATTTTCTCCATTTCCTTAAGCCTCTAATTCTACATAATTTTTACTCTCAGCATATGATCTGACCTTCTATTTCACAGGGGAATTACAAATCATAGATAACTCTGTTTTCTCTTGTCGACTCTATAAATTGAACTGCATTACTCTCTGATTTTGTCCTCTTTTCTTTCCATTACAATGGGAGAAATGTTTCCATCCATGCCTCAGGCCAATCTCTATTCCTACGCTTTTGATCTCATGCCTTTAACTTTATTGGATCACATAATGCTTCCATTTCCATATCCTCAATATCTTCTATAGCACTTAAATATTTCAAGTCACTCCCATGATAAACCATAACAAAGTGGCCTTGATCCAAGCCTTCGTCCAGATACTGCCCTACCTCTTCTCTCCAACACAGGAATAGAGAACAACTATGGCACATTCTAAAAAGAATCAGACTTCTCCTTTCTCCTTTTCAAACAAATGTATTCGTAGACACAGTTGAATAGTCCAAAGGTGGGCACTTGACCCAATCTAGGTTATTTGGTGTTCTTCCCTAATTTGTTTATTTATTAATCTTGGTATTATTCTATTTTATGGCTATATTATGATTGTTGTTTTTCTTTTTAAGATTTTTTATTATTATTTATTTATTTGACACAGAGAGAGAGAGAGAGAGATAGAGAGAGATCACAAGTAGGCAGAGAGGCAGGAAGAGAGAGACGGAGAAGCAGGCTCCCCGCTAAGCAGAAAGCCCGATGTGGGGCTCAATCCCAGGACCCTGAGATCATGACCCGAGCCAAAGGCAGAGGCTTTAACCCACTGAGCCACCCAGGCGCCCCTATGTTATGATTGTTAATCCATTCTCCTGTTGGTGAATTTTTGGAAGTTTCCAGTATTTGGGCTATTGTAAATAAAGCTACTGTGAACATTCCTGTGCAAGTCTTTGTATTTGTTTCCATTTCTCTTAGATCAATACTCAGGAATTGAATTGCTGGGTATATGTTAGATGTATGGATATGTTAGATGTACAGGAGCCAAGAGCAGACCACTCCAAAATGTGCCACTCTGGCATATTAATTATTTAAAATTAAAGTTAGTTAAATGGAGCCAGTGCAAGAAGAACATTCTGATCTTTGTCTCCAGAAAGCAGAAGAGAAATCTCCCATGTGAAAAGTACCCTCCCTGTACCAAGAGGTAAAGAGACATCCTTATCAACCAAATAGGGAATTCAGGCCAAGAAGGCTATATCAACAAACCTTGTACTTTTTACTAATTTACTACCCAGACCAAATTCTGTTCAGAATTCCTTACTAACTGAAGCTCCCAAACATAAGTTATCTTTGTCCTGTCAATTTCTCATAGAGTTATTGTCTCTTTGGCTAAAAACTATAAAAACTGCCTGCCCTGGTCATTCTTTAGGTCTCAATTTCATTATTGGGCCACCTTGTGTACATAATTAAACTTTTTTTTTCTTCCGTTAATCTGTCTCATGTCAATTTAATTCTTAGACTAGCTAGAAGAACTCTGAAGGATAGAGAAAAAACTTTCCTCTCCAACATATGTTTAACTTTACAAAACTGCTAAACAGTTCTCCAAAGCAATTATACCATTTCACATTCTAAACAGGAATGTACAAGAGTTCCATTTGCTTTATATTTCCACCAATATTTGATATAACCACTCTTTGATGTTAGCCTTTTTAAAGAGTGTGAAATATTATCTCATTGTGGTTTTTAATTTTTTTTTCTTGATGCCTAATGATGTTGAGCACCTTTTCATGAGCTTTTTGACCACTTGTATACCTTCTTTTCTGAACCATTGGTCAAATGTTTGACACTGGAATGTTTGACCTTGTACCTTCAGCAGGGTACAGTATTCTATTTACCATAAAGTAGATTAAACTTGAGACAAGAAAGGAAAAGCATTCATCAGTTTAAACCAGGCATTGAAATATCTTGAGGTTAAATTCAGTTTTTTAGTGAAATTTGTGAAAGGGCTGTATTTCACAGGGGAATTACAAATCATAGATAACTCTCTGTTTTCTCTGGTTGACTATAAATTGAGCTGTTACCACCAGCTATTGTTTCCAGCATACCTTTGCCATGTATTCTTGGGCAGCCCCTTCATTCTGCAGTTTCTAAGCTGTGCAGTGGGTGTTTAGGCTATGTGTGACTGTTTCTGATATTGTCATTCCTCCAGTCCCACAGGCAGGGTGTAGAGTCCCAGTAATAGCTTTTGCTTGTCTTGCCATATGTCCTTCCTGGCTGAAGTGAAGCTTCACTTGTTACTTACTGTCTTATAGGTCAACTCTTCGTTATGTTTCCTGGTGTCCCATGGACAAATAAACAAACAAATGAATAAATCAACAAGAAGCCAAACCATCAGGATTTGCGTGCAACACCATCATAGTAATAACTGGCATGTATATGAAGCATTGCAGTTTATAACATGTTTTCACACATATAATTTATTTTTATCTTTAAAACATTCATGGTGCATCATTATCTCCATTTTACTGATGAGGCAAACTAAGGCTCAGAGAGGTTAAATGAGTTGCCCACAGTAACCAACCCTGGTTGTTCTTGAGAAAGGGGGCTGATACTGGGATTCCCAAATGGTGACATGGTGGGGCAACCCAGTCTTTAAAACCACAGACCAGTCCTGAGAGGAAGGTAGATGGGGGTGAAGAGGGAAAGAGGACCAAGAGAGCCTGAGATACTGGACTCTTTTAACTTCCAAGAGTGCTGACCTAGGCTAGCGCAGGGTACAAGTGCAGCTCTCTGTGATGTATTCTGAGGAGTTCTTCAAGGAAGTCCCACCAAAATCTATTTCCTGGGGTATACACAGTGCCTTAGATTCCATCATCATTCCTCTCCTTCTATTAATTAGGACAGTACTTCTTAAACTTTTCCAATGAAACTCTCTCAATGGCATAGGCATATAAAGCCTACCTTGGATGGTTGTTTGGAACAGAGTTCCAAGTGGGAGCCGAAAGAGAGAACTTTCTGAATTTGGTGTTTTATCTTAAAAATTAATGCAGATTTCACTTTTTCCCCATAATAAATGTGTGTATTTTCAAAATGCATGTATTTTATTATAAAAATAATGATTCTTTTGCAAAGAGGGGTGTGTGTGTGTGTGTGTGTGTGTGATGGTTGTCCTCTAGTTTCTGCATCTCCTTGGCAGATTGACTCATTTCTCACTTTGAAAAAAACAAGACTTCAGGTATTGAAGACCCTGGTTAAAATTTAAAATTAAATTGTACCTGAAAATGATATTACTTTAAGTTTCTGTCATTAATTAATTAATATAACTCTGTTATCAGATTAATGTGGGGGGAACAGGACATTGGGTTTGGAAGTAGAGAGGCAGCAGAAAGAAAAGTTAAAAATTCTATGGAATTGCCAGAGGATTTGAGTCTTGTCTTGGGCTTCAATATCACAGTGATAGGCATTGTGACAGAAATAACGATTCCCCAGACTGTGATCCCCACCTGGCCCCAAACTATGAGCAATAGCAATCAGAACCTGGATCTAAGAGTCTCCTGACTGTTATGACAAAAAGAATCTTGATTTTTCAATTTACTATATTTTTCAGTCACTTACATTATTTTGGGTGATTCTGGGGCTACTCTTGACAAATGCAAAGTTAAAACTTTCATTGGCCTTGCTCATATCTTTTGCAACACACCCAGCCTGACAGGGAAATCTGTAACTATGGCCGAGACCAAAAATTAAGCAAGCAAGCAAGCAAGCAAGCAAACATCTCTTTCTTACCGCCTTTGTCAATATGAAAATGGTTGATGATCAGGATCCTGAACTTAAGTTCTGGACTTATATATGATAAAGTTCTACTACTTGTCAGTTGCAAAATAGAGAAGAAAATTTACTTTGAAATCCACCCTAAAACACAGGATGCCTTGCATGGCCTTTGTGATTTTGATGATAATAAAATGCAGTCCAAGTTACCCTAAAAAATTGTAATATAGACTCAATCCATATTTAAACCTCTCTGTTTGACCTCCAACATTTATTTCATCTTCTGGATCCAGAAGATTGTGGGAGCCAGGGGAGGGCTTGGAGATCATCTGCTGTCATCCGGGTTTTTTACTCTATAAATGGGGAAATTATGTCTAGACTGGTGACCTACCCAAGGGCCCTCAGCTGGTTTAGGGGCAGATCTGAGACTGTAAGATGGATCTCTAGATTTCTGAGCCATGGGTCTTCCTGCCACACTCTGCTTTGGTGAGACTTCTGCAAAGCAAGTTGTTTTTGTGGAAGCTACATACATTTTGGCTTAAGGTCTTTTGATGAGGTCATTTAGATATTAGGGATGATTGGAGCCCTTACCCCTAGGACCAGGAACCACAACTAGAAAATTGTTATCTTGAAAGTCTTGGAGATAGACAACTATTTGGGAGATTGCAGGAAGTCAGGGAACTGGTCAGGGTTTCATTTATATAGCAAGAACATTTTCTTTTAAAAAGATGTATTTATTTACTTTTGAGAGAAAGAGAGAGAGAGAGAAAGAGAGAGAGAAAAGGAAGGGCAGAGGGAGAGGGAGAGAGACTCTCAAGAAGACTCCAGGCTGAATGTTGGGACTGAGTTCAGAGGCTGATGTGGGGCTCTATCCCATGATCCTGAGATCTCTACCTGAGCTGAAACCAAGAGTCAGATGCTTAACTGACTCCACCCAGGTGCCCCAACAATATTTTTAAGAAAGATTTTATTTATTCATTTACAGAGACAGAGAGGTGTGCCTTGGTGGCTCAATTGGTTAAGCATCTGCCTTTGGCTCAGATCATGATTCCAAGGTCTTGGGATCGAGTCCTACATCAGGCTCAGTGAGGAGTTTGTTTCTTCTGCTGTCTCTTCCCACTGATCAGTGAGGAGTCTGTTTCTTCTGCTATCTCTTCCCACTGTTCATGCTCTCTCTCTCAAATAAATAAAATTTTATAATAGTAGTAGTAGTAGTAATTTTTTAAAACTAGAGAGAGATTGAGATAAGCATGAGCAGGGGGGTGGCTGAGGGAGAGAGAGAATGCCAAGCAGACTCCGTGCCAAGTGCACAGTCTGATGCCAGTCTTGATCCCATGACCCTGAGATCATGACCAGAGCCAAAATCAAGAGTTGGATGCTCAACAGACTGAGCCACCCAGGTGCCCCGAGAAAGGATGTTTTTTTGCATATAGATCATATTGTTACTTTGGGAAAACAGGGGGGCTGATGGAGATTATAGCAGATGACTTGTCCCTCCAAGCTCTGCCTGGTACCATCAGTACAACTCATATGTATGGTCACGGTTAGCACCATTGGGAAGAGATGGGGAATCATTCCTTCAGTAAATTACTCTTCAATGTCAAAATTTTCTCAGACCCTTATATGATAGCATCCATACTTAACCATCCTTTGGGTTTTAGGTTATTAATTAAAAGTTAGGCTTTGGAGTGCAAGAAACCTGGATGCAGACCTGGGCCATGCCCCTTACTACCGTCCTGCCAGGCCTACGATAGAAACTCAATGCATGTTATTGGTGAAGATATAAAGTGACAAAAAGCCTGTGAATTCAGTTGATTCGTGTTTGTATTTAAAAACTACAACAGCATCAGGGCACCTGGGTGGCTCAGTTGGTGAAGCATCTGACTCTTGTTTTCAGCTCAGGTCATGATCTCAGGGTTGTGAGATTGAGCCCCATTTCAGGACTCTGTGTTGGGCATGTTACTTAAGATTCTTTCTCTCTCTCTCCATTTGCCTTCCTTTTTCACCCTTCTTTCTCTCTCTCCTCTCAAAAAAATAATTACAACAGTATCTACAAACAAATGACTGCTAAATATCTGCAGCTAGAGTGATTTATTCAGACCACAGACAATGCTTTGTGTGCAAATTGATTGATTTGAACCTGTTGTAATAATTACTCTGCAGGGTCATTGGTCCATAGTGCTAGTACCTTGGACATAGTAGGAGAGCATGGATTTTGGAATCCTACAGACCTGGGCTCAAATCCCAGCTTTGCCGTGTCCTGATTGTGCCATGTGCCATCTTTGACAAGTTGCTTAACTTCTCTGAGTCTCAGTTTCTTCATCTATAAAATAGGGATAATATCTATCTTACAGAACTGTTGGAGGATTTGATGACATAATGTACACATAGGAACCTGATGTATGATGGGTGTCAAATAAATGTTTATTTGTATTCTCACAATTTGAACAAAACTTAATAAAATTCACATTAGTTTGAAAGCATTCACTTAAATTACAGACGGCCTGGACATTAAGAGCTTCATACCTAGATGGACTTGTAGCCCCCCTATATAAAAACAGGGAGAAGAATAAAATAGGCTTCCAATGTTTTAACAGTACTTCCAATGTTTTGTTTTTACTCTTGTTCTCTAGGAGCATTTAGAGATAGCTTCAGCTTCTACCTAGAGTCTTTTATATAACTTTTCATTCTTCCTCTATTCCTTCTTCTTCTTTTCTTCTTTCTCCCACCTTGTCCTGCACTGAAGGGGGGGTGGTCATGAGCACAATATCAGTGCAATTTTGCCACTGTAACTGGCGATGGCCCATGTGTTCCTGAGGGCCATGCTGGAGAAGCTGGACCCATGCAAAACCCCTTATTAAAGAGTGGCCCTGATTGCAAGCATTGATGGTGATAGAGCCAGCCCCTGCCATGAATCATTTTCATGATGGTCAAGGCAGGAATCATCACTGGTTCAGAATAACCCCACCCTTCTTTCCTGGAATGGAAGGCTGGAGAACACTTACAGGGAAATCTATTCTACAAACAGGAAGGCAGGCAGGGCAGAAGTGAATACAATGAGGTAGTGCAGAGATCAGCTTTGTGAGGGCATGATCTCCTAGAAGTTGTGGTTTATTCATGGCCAGGGAGCCTGGCGAGTTGTTTCACTGAGGGCTTTCACCTTCATCACCTCCTGCTCAGTCTCTCTCACATCTGTGTTCACATGGTGGATTTATGGAAGGATTGTGTAGAGTCTTAGAAACTTCTCACACTTGTGGAAGGACCTGTGTCAGATTTCTTCCCTTTGGAAAATGTGCTTTGCCTATTTCAAGAATGTACTTTCCATTTCTTATTCCCAGGGTTGCACAATGTGCTTTATCTCTTCTTTTGGACATAAGTGTGAAGAAAGACACTTCGTCCTTGAAAAAATTTTCATCCCTGGCCAAATCTTTTTTTTCCCCATTTCTTCAGATAGTTCAGGAAACTAGCACTCATACTGCTCCTCTCTGGCTTTGTACTAATCTCCCAGAGCAGGTGGCCATTCTTGGCTCTGTTTGTCAGAGTAGAATTGGAGCAAGGAGCCATGTGACATATTGGTATGCAGATCATGTGACAGTGGAATGAGGAACAAAGAGCAGGGGGCTCAGCCTTTAGGCAAATGACCAATCCAGAAATGAGAGCTGCTCATATTTTCTGTTTATCTTTTTAATGCTAATTATCTGTTTCTTGTTCTCAAATTTAGAAGCTGTTGACCCAGCTCAATTTTAGATACCCAGAAACTAACCACCAAATATATGCCTCCAATATAACTTGGGGGTTCATTAGATTAATTAATTAATAGTGGTTAATAAATGCTTTGAAATCTTTTTATTAAAAGGCCACCTAAGTACAAAGTGTTATTATAATCAGGTCTAATGAGGTCAGTGATTTAAAGAGAGGGTTTTAAAACCATATATAAAGTTCCTCCAACCATCAGTGGTACAGGATGAAGGTAAGAAGAAGCAGGTCAGTCTACATGCTGGTGGTGTTCAGAACCTCCTCCACAGTGGCAGAGCCACACTAAAGTTTGCTTGGATTGAAGCCAGATAATCATAGATCTACCAACTAATGGATTCTCAAATTGTTTCACTTGTCTTTTAGGACAAAAGCCACTGCTTTGTTAAAGCCTGCTGTGCAGGGTAGTGCTGAAGACGGGGGACTTTCCTAAAAGGAGAGGAGAGATTTTTCTGCAAGGTCACAAACCAGGTTAGTGCTCACCTTCTTGTATCATGTAGAATACTTAAGCTGTCTTTTGAATGAAACCAAAAATAGAGTTGATGGAGGAAAGTAGGGAGCACAGCAAACCCCTTCTGAGTCGTGATCTCTGATGCTCCTCTCAGTGGCTTCTCTTGGTTTTCTAAGGAGACTACAGTAGAAGAATGGGAAAAAAATTATGATATGAGCAAGCTTGGAGACAAGATGGGAATGTGTGTGTTGGCCTAACATATTTAAGATATTTGTAGGCTCATGTCAATATGAAATTGGATTAAAATGAGTTGGGAGGTTATAGTTAGGAAAGAGTGATCCAATGAGCCATAATACTGAGCCTACAAGTCTAATACCTTGGAATTGGCAAAAACATATTTCCTTCAGGAAACTTTCAAGTTTTAAAATTAACCAGTTTCTCTTTCAAATTGTAATAGGTGCTGTAGGATAAGGTTCACAACCATGCTATCCTCTATCCTGTTTTGGGGACTTATTGCCCTCATTGGTAAGTCATTGAATGACATTTAGCATCTTTTGCAGGGTGTCTACAAAAACATAGCATAGTCATGAATTAGAAAAAGCAATGATTACATGTAATGGAGGAGTGGGCTCTCCTTCTAACCAGCCTGGCCATCAGTCAACTGCTTACATCTATAATTAACAGTGTATTATGCTTGCCAAGCAGGTAAAGGCACTGTCAGTGGGAATTTATGGAACTTGCCTTGGGAGGCAAGACATATGAAGATAAAATTATTAATACCAGGCAGTAAATAAGAGTTAAATGAATATAGACAGAAAAAGATTCTAGTCTGAGAGGAGTTTAGGATAGAGTTCACATCTAGTTAGGATGTTGAGACCAGAAAGTGGAAGATGTAATACTTGAAGAATGTTTGGTATTATTTGATAAGAGAAGAAAAGAGTCTGCTGGATAGGTAGAATGCCTTTTGTATAGGGAGGCAGAAATGCATGAAGAGTATTGGGAGTACACTAAGTAGATCAGTGCAACCAGAACAGAAGTGAGGATTTCTGAGGGGAAGACTAAAAAGGTAGGTTGGTGAGATGGTGAGGGACTTTGAATAAGAAAAAATTGAAAATTTGGCTTAGGGAAAATGAAAAGCCATTTTAAACAATGTTCAAGTTGTCTCTATGAATAGAGTGAAGATTGAGAAGAAAGTGTTTCTATAATGTTTAATTCTAAATTTGAAAAAGTGAGGCTACAGAAAAGTGATAATTTCCAATTATTTATATGGTCAAAGGCAGGGGAACACAGTTTTAAATTTTTAAACATTTTTAAAAAGATTTTATTTATTTACTTGAGATAGAGACAGTGAGAGGAGAGCATGAGAGGGGAGGAGGTCAGAGGGAGAAGCAGACTCCCCGTGGAGCTGGGAGCCTGATGTGGGACTCGATCCCAGGACTCTGGGATCATGACCTGAGCCAAAGGCAGTTGCTTAACCAACTGAGCCACCCAGGCGCCCTAGTTTTAAATTTTTATTCCTTCTTTAATTTCCAGGTAGGAGCAGAGTTATATAGCAAGTAGACTAATTATGAGCTACTCTACTAGCTATGTTTAACTGAAAGGTGACTATTATTAAGAAGGGCCTGTGCGGGATGCCTGGGTGGCTCAGTTGGTTAAGCAGCTGCCTTCGGCTCAGGTCATGATCCCAGAGTCCTGGGATCGAGTTCCACATCAGGATCCTTGCTCAGCGGGGAGCCTGCTTCTCCCCTTGCCTCTGCCTGCTTCTCTGCCTACTTGTGCTCTCTCTCACTCTCTCTGACAAATAAATAAATAAAATCTAAAAAAAAAAAAGAAAAGAAAAGAAAAAAAGAAAGAAGAAGGGCCTGTGTGTTTATGATGTCAACACAAGTAGTGTAAAGTCCATGGTCATATTCTAATGCCCTTAAAGCAAGCTTAGGTATGCATGCCGGGAATCCTGGTTAACCTACACTTTATACCTAAAGACTCTGGTTCAACAGACCTAGTATGAGGAGTCCAGAAATATGCATTTTTAATAGGCATCCAGATCACATTGATACCTGTGGTCTGTGGCCTACACATTGAGGAGAGCAAAGACCGGCTCTCCAGTAAAAAGAAACTGGAACTTTTTCCCCCAAGATTTTATTTATTTATTTGTCAGAGAGAGAGAGAGACAAGCAGGGGGAGTAGGCAAAGGGAGAAGCAGGCTCCCTGCTAAGCAAGGAGCCCAATGCAGCACTTGATCCCAGACTTGAGCCAAAGGCAGATGCTTAACTGACTGAGCCACCTAGGCATCTCAAATGGCAACTTTGACACATGGACTTGATCCAGATAATTTAGATAATTTCTTTACTTCTCATTCATTCATTCATTCATTCACTCATTCATTCATTCACTTATTCATTCATTCTTTCAATAATTCAATCTATCCATCCATCCATCCATCCATCCATCCATCCATCCAATATCCATTCACAAATATTTATTGAATTTCCACTTTGTGGGGTGCCTGGGTGGCTCAGTCGGTTGAGTGTCTGCCTTCGGCTCAGGTCATGATCCTGGGGTCCTGGGATTGAGTCCCACATGGGGCTCCCCACTTGGTGGGGAGTCTGCTTCTCCCTCTCCCTCTGCTCCTGCTCTAATAAATAAATAAAATCTTAAAAAAGGAATGTCCACTTTGTGCCAGGCACTGTTCTAGGTCCTGAGGAGGAGATAGCAACGGGAAAAAAATATTCTAGTGAAAGGAATAGACAGAAAAAAAGAGAGGAAGAAATAAAAGAAGGAAGGAAGGAAGACATGTCAGGTGGTGATAGGTGATATAAATAAAATAATGTAAGGTAATGGATGATAAGGAATGAGGCATGAGTGTGTTGTCTTTTTAACGTAATTAGAAAAAAAGACTCTTTAATAAGGTAATTAAAAATTTGTTGTAGAATGTTTCAAACACATAAAATGGGGGAGAGAATAGTATAATTAACTCCCATTAAGATGCTCCCATCAAGCATCTATGGTTTTCAACACTTTGCTTTCTTATTTTATCTGTCCCTCATCTCTGCATTTTTTGGGAGGGGAGGAAATTAGAATATTGTAAAGCAACCCAAAACATCAAAACATTTTACCTACAAATGTTTTAGTATGTGTCTAAAATGTGTAAGGACCAGCTCTGGTACAAGAAGATATTCCTGGTTCACCTTAAACATTTGCTGCCCCAGACCAGGAACGAGACTTTTCTGAGGTGCACTGGTTCCTATGAGTGGGAAATAGTATTTAGAGACCACAATATGAGTCCCAGGGGTGCTCCATTGCTATGGAGTATTATTCCTTCCAGACCTTTTCAGTGGGGAGAACTTAGATAGTATATATATTTTTAAAAGAAAAATAATTATGTATTCATACTGATATTTCATATTAATATTTATGAATACAAAGGATTTACTAAAAATTCTGGCTTCTAATAACATTAAAATGATTACTTATTTATATATAATAGTTCCAAAATAACTATGGCAGTATTACCAACCAACAATGATTCTGTGCATATAGTTTAAGATTTTCTTATGATTCTTCATGTTCATAGGATGTATTCCACTAGTGGTATATATTTACACTGACTTGTTTTTAAGTAACCAGAAATAATTCTCCTCTATGTGTTAATTAAATTTTCAATTTGATATAAGGTTAGATTTGTCTTTTACTTTTTAGGATTTTTTTCTATTCAATTTAAATTTTTTTAATTATAGAAACGTTTATATGGCTCCAAAATACAAACTATAAAAAAGTACATTTAGAGAAGTCTAGCCTCTATCTCTGTCCCTTTTACCTCTGCTTACCTTGCCCCATAACTAACAATTTTTATTAGTTTTTGGTTCATCCTTGTATTGTTTCTTTTAAATATATAAGGAAATCTCTCTCTCTCACACACACACACAAACACACACAATCATATTTTCTCCTTTTTTCAAACAAAGAATACAATTCTATAAATATTATTCTGTACCTGGAGATAATGTTATAGAATGTTATAGAATCATATATCTATACAGTTCTTCTTTCTTTTTAGCAACTGCATAGTAATCTGTTGTGTAGAAGTGGCTTAGCTTACTCAGTCCCTATATGAATGACATCTGCATTGTTCCCAGACATTTGCTGCTATAAATAGTGCTGAAACAACAGCCTATTGCAAAGTCTCCTTGCACAGCAATGTATAAATCTCAGCCTCACTGTCAGAATACCTTGTCAAACTTTTGGACTCTTGCCAATTAAATAGGTAAAAAGTGTGTCTCAGTGATGTTTTATTATGACATTCTCTCTTTATTTTGACATTCTCTTTATTATGTGGTTGGGCAACTTTTTATACATTTAAGGATTCTTTTATTTTTTATTTTATTTAATTTTTTTAAAAATATATTTTTTAAAGATTTTATTTATTTATTTGACACAGAGAGAGAGATCACAAGTAGGCAGAGAGGCAGGCAGAGAGAGAGGGGAAAGCAGGCTCCCTGCTCAGCAGAGAGCCCGATGCGGGGCTTGATCCCAGGACCCTGAGATCATGACCTGAGCCGAAGGCAGAGGCTTTAACCCACTGAGGCACCCAGGCATCCCTCTTTTATTTTTTGTTTATGAACTGTTTATTCATATCTTTCGTTGATAGGTGATATTTCAACAGAGTCCTAAAGGCAGTGAGGCAGCAAATCATGTAGATATCTGGAGAAATAGAAATAGAAAAAGCATTCTAGGCAAAAGGATCTGTAAATATAAAGGCCTTGAGGCAGGAACCTACCTGGGATGTTGAAGGAAAGCAAGGAGAAGAACATGACTGGAGAAGAGTGAGGTAAGGGAAGGAGAAGTAAGAAAGTGAGCAGAGACCAGATCAGATAGGGCTTGAAGGCCACGAATGATTGGAAAGCCACTGGAAGGTTAAGAGAGAAGAAAGATATGATCCCATGCATGTTTCCACAAACCAGTCTGTTTGCACTGCTAGAGTGCAAAGGTGGAGGAGGGAGATCAGTTAGGAGGCTGTTATAATAATCAAGATGAGCAATGGTTGTAGCTTGGATCCTGGTGGTAGCAGAGGCGTTGAAAAGCGGTCAGATTCTGGGTATATGTTATCAGTCTGCACCCTCACTCACAGCTTCTACACCTCTATCTTATATATGATCTGTGTCATGGAAATCCATCCATTCATTCACTCATGTGTATTTCCTACGCATATTGTAGGCACAAGGTTCTATGCTGAGGGCCATGGAGAGTGCCAATGCCATGCTTTTTTGCATCACATGGAAATCCACACTACTTAGAGAAACTTAATGGCTTTGCTCATTTCTACTGGTTTTATTATCTAAATAGGCTTTTTAAGTATTCTGAGTTACTTGATAGTTTCACTGTCTGGCTTTCTGATGCATTTACAATAGTTGTTTTTGTTTTGTTTTTTTTTTTTTTTTTTGCCTGTTTGTAGTTGGGAGAGAGTAGATTGTACCTATATTTTTATTTGTTTTGATGAGTTTTGTTTTTTTAAAAAGTTAATCTTTAGAGTTGCTTTGTTTTCCTTTTAAAATACATATTTATATGGAATAGTTCCAATGGTTGTGTGCCTAATTCTAAGACAGTTTCTTTAAACTATCAAGTTAATCAGAACTAGACCTACAGTGAATGGGTAAAATCCATCTCTCTATTAAGAAACACCATTTACAATACTAAGTGAAACAATGTATTTTTTTACATCAAATGTTTTAAAAAACATATTTCTTATAACAAGAATTTGTAGTCTTAAGATATAAGTCAAGAGTTCCAGGTACTATTAGAACAAATTTTTCAATTTACAGAAAAGCTCTTTATTTCCTTTAGTAAACAGACTTTGACAGTAAGTCACTTTATAATGACAAAATAAAAAAATAAGAATAGGATTTAAGTTTTTACGGTAAGTTGAATTTTATTTCCAATTTTACTAATTATACTTAGAAGCTCAACTTTATAGAAACATGATATAAAATAGATATTTTAAGTTAATGGTACCCTTCTTTTTTCTCTTAAGTGGTATTGGTATCCTTCTTTCTTATTTTCTTAAGCGAAGGCAATTGTTAATCCAGATGTTTACATCCCCAGAAGTATTTGTGGTAGAAGTGTCTTAAAATTTCTCTCAAAGTTCCTACTTAAAACTCTAGTGCCAATTTTAATTCTGATCAAGATTGCAGCAAATATTTTTGAGACCTATAAGAATTGATTTTCATAATACTTTGTATAATGTTTAGAATTAAGTACTTCTTTAAAAAATTTTGGGGAGGCGGGGCGCCTGGGTGGCTCAGCCGTTAAGCGTCTGCCTTCGGCCCAGGTCAGATCCCAGGGGCCTGGGATCGAGCCCCGCATCGGGCTCTCTGCTCGGCGGGAAGCCTGCTTCTCCCGCTACCATTCCCTCTGCTTGTGTTCCCTCTCTCACTATGTTTCTCTCTGTCAAATAAATAAAATCTTTAAAAAAAAAAAAAAATTGGGGGGAGGCATCTGGCTAGTTCAGTCAGTAGAGCATGTGACTCTTGATCTCCTGATCATGAATTTAAGCCCCATGAAGGGTGTGGAGAGTACATAAAAAAATTTTTTTTAAGGTTGGAGTAAAATGGGTTCGGGAAATCTTCTGTTCCATGTTGTCTGAGAAGCTATCCTAGGGGTCTTGGAGTAAGTCTACGGCTTCACCTTGGTGAGGCTTCAACTTGGTTTAGTTATGTTCATTATAGCAACTCGAGCAATATTTCTCACAGGCTTCATGAGAATTATCATTCTCTCCCCCAGGCACTTCTAGGGGCTCATACCCCTTCACTCACTCAATGAACCCTCACCTGCATCCCCGCCTTTACCATGGCTGCTACGGTGACATCATGACCATGGAGACCTCTGGTGCCACCTGTGATATAACCAGGTTGATGAACTGTGGTAAGTGAAAAGCAAAGCAAACATTTGGCTTGCCCCCTTTCATCATTTTCATATTCTTTTTTTAGGAAGTAGCTTCACTTTGAAAAGGTATAATTGCTATAATTGCTGTTATAGCATATATAGCTACATATATATATATATATATATATATATATATATATATATATATATGGCTGTTATAGCAATATAAGATCAAAGTTAAAAATTAGAATCCTGACAAACCTAACAAACTACTTCTATTCATTTCCCCCATTCTTTCCAAACCTTACCCAAATGTGTTTATTTCTATATAATTAAATGATTGCTTACATAAAATATTAAATTCTGCCTTTGTTTTTTGTTTGTTGTTGTGTTTACATCATGTTATAGCATGAGCATTTTAAGCAAACCTCTTGCTCTTTGTACATCCTCTCTTTTATAATCCTGTTCCAAAGTCGTCTTCATGTTATCCCAGTATTAGAACATCAGCGCTGGAAGCAACTACAAGGTCAATCTAATCCTACCTCCCCAATTTATAGATCTGAAAACTGAGGCTCAGCAAGAAGAGACTTCTCATGGGCCTGGAGCTAGGTAGTAGCAGAACCAGACTCAAATTTAGGTTGGCTGACATCTAGTTCAAGAGTCTTCCCAAGGCACCAATGTGGCAGGTAACAGAAGAACAAGAAAGAGAGAAGAAGCGGTACTACCTGGGGTTGTGGACCTTTCTGGGTTTATGCAATTAGAGATTTAAAAATGTCCTAGAATAGTTGTCCCAAGCTGTGGGCTGTGGTTGGGGACTGTGACTGACTTTATAAGTTTTGAAAAGAGTTCTCTTCTGGAGTAAACAGTTTATTTTCTATTGACTTAGGGATCCGTGGTTCTGAAATGTTTGCTGAGATGGATTTGAGGGCCTTAAAACCTTACCAGATTCTGATCAAAGAAGTTGGGCTGAGGTATTGTGTGGACCCTGCTCTCATCGCAGCCATTATCTCCAGAGAAAGCCATGGCGGAGCTGTCCTGCAAGATGGCTGGGACCACAGGGGACTTAAATTTGGCTTGATGCAGGTACTTGGCAAGAAACTTTCAGTCAGTCCTGCTTCATCCTTCCCTATGGAAGCTCAACCCAATCTGGATGTCCATTGGTGGTACTTCCAGGCTTCAAATTAACCTGGTATTTCAGCATAATTTGTACTTCTATATTTCTATAACATGTCTTTGGGATTTCATTCCAGATTTTTCAGTTTTTGGGTTTCTTCGGAAAAAAGCATTTTTTGAGTTTTATAACTACAATTTGCAATTAATACTATGCAATGCACTTAAATTGAGAAAATCTTATAAAGGGCACTACTTGAGGTGTCCATTTGGGGCTCATAAATAGTGAATTTTATCTATGTAGATCAAAATACTATAATTAAGCTCTACTTGAATCAAATGGTTCTTTAGGCAAATTGGAGGAAGGGGATCCAAATTATCTGGATGTTTGCATTTTTATTTTAAATTGTCTGTAAAGACCCAAGCTTTGAACTGTCCCAACTAGAAAAAAAATTTTATTTTAGACTGCAAATGTCTAGTCACTGAGTACTAATTATTTGTCTTGAAACATTTTCATATATTTATATTTGAGAGTTTAATGGAAACTATGTACATTCACACCTCCTAAATCATACTTTGTTTATCTGACTCTCTTTTCTGTGAGAGAAGGCAGAATTGATTCTGCGGAGATAAAGTAAGGGGGCCGAGGCCAGTGGCTCTGCACTTGAACACAAGGAATAGAAATCAAGAATAGTAGAAAAATGTGCTGATTCATCCAGATGTTGACATTATTATCTGATTTTTCTAGCTTGATAAAAAAACTCATCACCCTGTTGGTGCCTGGGACAGCAAAGAACACCTTTTGCAGGCTGTTGGGATTCTAGCAGAGAAAATTAAGGCAATCCAGAAAAAATTCCCCACATGGAGTGTGGCTCAACACCTCAAAGGTAGGCCATGTTTGTGGAGCTTTGTTTAAAAGAGCAGTGAGTGAGACCCCTGAAGGCCAGATGTGCCCTGGGCCTCCCTGGGAGTATTCCCATGGGGTCAGCAGTGGGCCTGGATGGAGCTGCCAAAAGGCTGCACTAATGCTCTCTGAACCTCTGAATTACTTTGACGGGTCTTCCTTCCCAACTTCTATTTCCCCTTCTGCCAGATGTTGGTGTTCATATCACATCTCTCATCAGTTAATGCAAAAACTATTGCAAAAAGAATGTTTGCTTTCCTCTGATAAATTTTTTCCTGATGCAAGAAATTAACCACTTTCTTTGTTTGAACAAAAGTTTACTCTGAGCAGTGATATCAGTGCTTTCGGTTCTATATCTAAGTGGAGATCTCTGCTTGGCTCATCACACACCTCAAGTTCAGCATCATCCAGATTGAATTAAGTCACTAGCCTCCCACCATAAACTTGCTCTTTCTTTCTCTCCTCTTTTTTCGGTCTCTGTGAAAGGCACCATAATATGTCTAATCATTCTAGCCAGAAAACCAGATTGTTTTCTTAGGTTCTCTGGTTTCTTTTGTTTTCATATCCAACCACATCAAGTCCTATTAAGTGTACCTCTTACAGACCCATGGTGTGCATACACCTTTCTCCCACACTTTAACATCCTTAATTTATAATAAACAATTTCTGTTTTCAGTTTCAAGGTCCTTGAAGTCAGGGATTAGGACAAGGGGTCTTTTTTGCTATATATCAGAGCAAAGCACAGTCATGTTAAACACTAAATAACTATTGAAGATTAAAATTTTGGGGTAAAATACACATACACACATATATCCCTAAAAAGAAATGATTATATCTTGGGTACCATTGTGTACCCTGCACTCATTGTGGCACCTATCCTGGTACATAGTAGGTGCATAAAAATATTTACTGAGTGACTGAATGAGGGAGTGAATAAATGAGTAAATTGTTTTTAAATGAGTAAGTTATTTAAAGACTGGGAGAATGCTATAAACATTCTCAGACTGAAGATTTGCTGGGGATCAAGTTTTGCCAGGCCTGGACTACATAAGAAGCAAATACTGCTTTTGGAGCAAGAAAAACAAAAGTCTTTTAAAAGGAGAGAGAAGGAAAACAATCTGGAATTTTCCCAGAGATTCTTGAGGTGGTTGACCCTTTTAGGAGGGGAGGAAGGGGGAAGGAGAATCTGAGACTGCCTGCTCTGAAAAATTTGCCTGGAGGGCTTACATCCTGGGAATGCTCATTTCTTATTTCTGCTGCAAGTTAATATTTCAATCTGAATCTCTATTTCATTTCAGGTGGTCTCTCGGCTTTTAAGTCAGGAATCGATGCCATTGTCACCCCAACGGACATAGACAATGACTTGGTCAATGATCTTCTCGCCCGAGCTAAATTCTATAAAAGACATGGCTTCTAAGCAAAGCTGTGGGTGGGCCGGATTGGCAGGTGTTCAGATGGTCCTCTTTTGAGTTTGATATGGATGTGTTGTACCCAACACAAAGAAATGGTTGCAATTAAGACAGAAAATTCAGTTTTCTTAATGCAAATAAGCATCAAAAAAAGAAAAAGGAAATCCACCCAGTTCATAATATGATTTCCATAAAATGTTCACAGACATAAATGCACAATTATTTTGAAGTAAATGTGAATATCATGGTAAGTAACATCTATATATTTCAGTGAGGCCCTATTATATTCCATGATTTCAATGCCTGCTGACCAATTTTACCAAATTGCTAATAAGAGAGTCCGATCTGAGTCTTTGTCCTTTTCCAAGCATTTGTCCAAGCCATTAGGGCTTTGATTGTCAGACATGCTTAACCTGTAGGACAATGGAGAAACTAGGAGTGGAATTCTAGCTTCACAAGTAACTGAGAGCTGACATTGGTGAAGCTGATCTTCCAAAAGTGAATGCCATGGCTCACGCCAACCTTCTTTGTCGTCTTCCTCTTGTTTGCTGAAGATCCAGGGACTGGCTTCTTCTATTTTCAGGAATTTCTGCCACACACTTGTTCAAGGAGTCCACTCCTGACAAAACATGGCTGAAGATAAGCATATAGGACCTGAATGAGTTATGGTTCTTTAATTGCAAGCAAAAGTAACCAATTCTGGAAAGTTTAAGGAAGAAAAGGCAATTATGAGAAGGCTATCAAAAGACTCATAGAAACCACAAGGTCAAAGACATGAAGAGAAACCAGGCAACTCTGTGCAGCAGGAACCAGTTGACCATACTTGATAGCATCCTCATTGCATGAATGAATTAGCACTCTCCTTGCATAAATATACTCCAGAGAGTTTTCCTTCCATCCTTTCATCATTCTGCTTCACTTTCACAGTTTCAGGAGAGAGACTCTGATGGGCTTATCTTGGGTCATATACATACCTACGCATTGGCTACTCTGCTCTTTGGTCTTGTCCAAACTACCCACAATGGAAAAGAGTTCCTTAGAATGAAAAACCTGTGCAGTTTGTGGCTTTCTTATCATTCTCAGCAGAGGACACACATAATAATGTTGGAGCATAAAACCCTCAGGCCCTGCTAACAATGGCTCCTGCTTGGCTTTTAGCTTTTGGGGGGAATATTTGATAAAAGTTTCTACCCATTATTTTTCTTCCTGAGAAGGAATCAACATTAAACCCACCTACCTCTGAGTGCTCCCAGAGAAAGCCAGGTAAACCTTCTCTGCCCAACAACCTCTTTACCTAGCCTGAAAATTTGACTCAGGCAGAACTAACTGGAACCCTGTATCACACTGGGCAGAGTCAATGGTCAGTTAGTATGGCAGCCCTGCAGAATTCAGTCCAGCATCTCTTATAATTGGTTTAAGACCATACTGTACCAGTTGTTAAAGATTTTGACATTCTCCCTGCATGTGTGCAATCCAGAAAGTTTACTTAAGAATTATTTCTTCTGGGCTTTCTCCCACAAGCATGTACTCCCTTTGATTGCCAGCCCCTTCAGTGTCACTACTAAAGCAATAAAGTACATTTAGGTGAGATAATTTCCAAGTAACTTGAAAAACGAGAAATAGTATGCTGACTTAGACTCTGAATCAATTCCCCCAGTATTCTCTTTATGACTTGGATAACAAGAGATGTTCTACAGGAGAGCCCATATTTAAGGTGTCTTAGTTTGATTCCCACAGAAACAGACCCTGAGACAAGGAGTCAGGTCTAGGTAGCTTATTTGAGAGGTGCAGGGACTTGGTGATACAGGGAAGGGAAGAAATCCAGTAAAATGTGTGTCATCCAACCAGCTACTGTGGTGGGCACTGGAGCTCAGTTCTCCAAGCAAACATCAAGAAATGGTACAAAACAGAGTTCAGAATTACTCTACCCAGGGGATAAGGAGCTGAGGTATTTATACATCTACTTTTAAGAGCCATTGATTGGGGGATCTTCCTTTTGGGGGCCAGGGGAGGGCATGTTACTTCTGTGCTACTCTGCTCCACTATGAAAATAGGCAGCACACTTTTCTGCAGTTCCAAGGAAAAGAGATTGTAAGCATAGAAATACAGACACGGGCAATTGGAAATCACCTGAAAATCCTGGAATGTTTAGGGATCTGGGAAGTGCACTGACAGTATCTGCTTCACAAAGGTTAGAGATAGCTGGAGGCTGGGGTACCTTCCAACACTGCTTGCTTTCCTCTGTGACTTAACAAAATAGTAAGAACAATATGGAAATAAATACAAGCCTCATTATGCCTCGTGATTTCCATGCCAAGCTTTCCCATAATCTATTAGAATTACCAATTAGATATGATAGAACTGTCCCAGTCTATTTTTCCAGTTGATACTGAGAACAATATTAAAGATGTTAGATTCACATGTGGCTCCATTAAATATTCTTTCAATTTTCTTTATAATTTTTTTTGCCTGTGTCCTCTTCAGGGATAATGAATGGCTCTGTTTACATCCAAGTGTGCACAATGTCACTTCTTTTTGTTGTCTAAAACTAAGCTCTCTGAAAGATTGTCTTATAAATAGTTTTAAAGCAACAACAACAAAAAAATTCTCATCCTTTCTTGATGATCAATACCTCACAGGACTTTAAGCATCAGTGCTGAGAACATTATTAGAGGTCACAGATATGGAAGAACTTCCTTCCCTTACTTCCTCTGCATTATGCTATAGAAACATACATGACTAATGACCCTAATAAGGGTCTAACCTTAACCTAATTAAGCTTAACCTTAACCCTAACCCTAATTAGGTTAGTCTCAAAAACACTTACTGAAAAGATCATCTTTCCCTCACTGCCCTGCACTACCATCTCCATTTCTGATCCCTCTCTTCTGCTCATTGTTTACTTATTTCTACCAAGAACAAACTATCTGAGTTAGTACAGCTTTACTATGAGTCTTGATTTCTGGTAAAGCAAGTCTTCCAACCTAGTTTTTCTCCTTACATTTTTATACAAATTTTACAATTAGTTTGTCAAGTTTCAGAAAAATAACTGTTAGGATTTTTTTTTTTTAATTTTTGGTTTTTAGAGAAGTTTTAGATTCACAGAAAAACTGAGCAGAAAACGTACCAGAGTTTCCATATACTCCCCATCTCCACATGTGCACAGCTTCCCTCAGTATCAATATCCAACACCACAGTGGTATATTTGTTATAATCAAAGAACCTACACTGGCACATTATCATCTGAAGTCCATAGTTTATATTGGATTCATTCTTGGTGTTGTACACTTTTTTTTAAAAAAGATTTTATTTATTTGACAGAGAGAGATCACAAGTAGGCAGAGAGGCAGGCAGGGAGAGGGGGAGGAAGCAGGCTTCCTGCTGAGCAGAGAGCCCGATGCGGGGCTTGATCCCAGGACCCTGAGACCATGACCTGAGCCAAAGGCAGAGGCTTTAACCCACCGAGCCACCTGGGCGCCCCGGTGTTGTACATTTTATGGGTTTTGACAAATGTATAAGGATATGTGTCCATCATTAGAGTATCATACAAAATAGTTTCACTGCCCCTAAAACTCCTATTCATCCTTCTGTCTTCCCCCAGCCACTGATTATTTTACAGTCTCAATAGTTTTACCTTTTCCAGAATGTCTTAGTGTGTACATACAGTGTCCAGTCTTTTCAGATTGGCTTCTTTCATTTAGTAATATGAGTTTAAGTTTCCTCCATATTTTTTTAAGGCTTTATACCTCATTTCTTTTTTGGAACTGAATAATATTGCATTATCTAAATGTACTACAGTTTATTTTTCAATCACCTGCTAAAGACATCTTGGTGGCTCCCAATTTTGGGTAATTACGAATAAAGCTGCTATAAATATCTGTGTGCAGGTTTTTGTGTGGGCATAATTTTCAATTCATCTCGGTAAATACCATGATTGCTGGATCACATGGGAAGGGTATGTTAAGGTTTATTAAGAAACTGCCACACTATCTTCTAAATACCATTTTTTCTCCATTAGCAATAAATGAGAGTTTTTGTTGCTCCACATCTTTGTCAGGATTTCATATTTTTAGTGTTCTGGATTTGAGTCATTCTAGTAGATATGTAGAGATCTTGTCATTTTAACTTGCAATTCCCTAATGATATATGACGTTGGACATCTTTTCAGATGCTTACTTTCCATCATATATCTTCTTTGGTGAAGTGCCTATTAAGGTGTTTGACACAACTTTTATTTTTTTATTTTTATTTTTTTGACACATCTTTCGATTAGGTTATTTTCCTGTTGTTGAATTTTAAGAATTCTTTGTATGTTTTGGATAATAGTCCTTTATTAGATGTGTATTTTGCAAATATTTGTTCCCAGTCTGCGTTTTGTCTTGTCATTCTCTTGACCCTATCTTTGACAGAGCAGAAGTTTTTATATTAATGAAATCCAGCTTATCAATTTTTTCTTTCACGGATCATGTCTTTGGTATTGTATCTAAAAAGTCATCAACATACCTAAGGTCACATAGGTCTTCTCCTATGTTATCTTCTAAGAGTTTCAGTTTTGCACTTTGCATTTATGTATAGATTCATTTGGACTTATTTTTTTTGTGAAGAGAATAAGGTCTGTGTCTAAATCCTTTTTTTTTTTTTTTTGGATGTGGATGTCCAATTGTTCCAGCAAGCACCATTTGTTGAAGACATGATCTTTGCTCCATCATATTGTCTTTGCCTGTTTGTCAAAGATCAGTTGACTATATTTATGTGTGTCTATTTCTGGGCTCTCTCTCTTCTGTTCCATTGATCTATTTGTCTATTCTTTCTCAAATACCACACTGTCTTGATTAATGTAGTTTTGTAGTAAGTCTTGAAGGAAATATCAGTCCCTCCAACTTTGTTCTTTAATATTGAGTTGGCCATTCCTGGGTCTTTGCCTCTTCATATAAACTTTAGAATCAGTTTGTTGATATCCAACAAATAACTTGCTGGGATTTTGATTGGGATTACTCTGAATCTGTAAATCAAGTTGAGAAGAACTGACATTTTGACAAACTGATCTTCCCATTGATAAACATGAAATATCTCTTTACTGATTTAGTTCCTCTTTGTTTTCTTTCACAATTTTTCTCATAAAGATATTATATATATTTTGTTAGGTTTATACTTAAGTATTTCATTTTTGTGTGGTGCCAAGGTAAATGGTAATGTCTTTTTAATTTCAAATTATATTTTAGAGGCACCTGGGTGGCTCAGTGGGTTATGCCTCTGCCGTCAGCTCAGGTCATGATCTCAGGGTCCTGGGATCGAGCCCCACATCGGGCTCTCTGCTCAGCAGGGAGCCTGCTTTCCCCTCTCTCTGCCCGCCTCTGCCTACTTGTGATTTCTCTGTCAAATAAAGAAATAAAATCTTTTTTAAAAAAATTATACTTTAGGGGCACCTGGGTGGCTCAGTGGGTTAAAGCCTCTGCCTTCGGCTCAGGTCATGATCTCAGGGTCCTGGGATCGAGCCCCGCATCGGGCTCTCTGCTCGGCAGGGAGCCTGCTTCCTCCTCTCTCTCTGCCTACCTGTGATCTCTCTCTGTCAAATAAATAAAAATAAAATCTTAAAAAAAAATTATACTTTATTCATTGCTGGCATATAGGAAATTGATGGACTTTGGTATATTAATTTTGTATCCTGCAACCTTGCCATAATTGCTAATTTAAGAAATTTTTAGTTGATTCTTTTGGATTTTCTACATAGACAGCATGTCATCTGAGAAAAAGACAGTTTTATTTCTTCCTTCACATTCTGTATACCTTTTATTTCCTTAGTGCATTAACTAGGACTTCCGGTACAATGTTGAAAAGCAATAATGAAAAGGGACATCCTTGCCTGCTCCTGATCTTGGTGGGAAAGCTTTGAGTTTCTCACCATTAAGTATGTACGTTTTTTGTGGCTGTTTTTTAATCAAGTTGAGAAAGTTCCCCTCTATTCTTGGTTTGCCAAGAGTTTTTACTGTGATGTCTACTGGAATTTTTGGATGATTTTTCTGCATCTATCAGTATGATCATGTGGCTTTTCTTCTTGAACTTGTTGATGTGATGAATTACATTAATTTTCACATGCTGAAAAGGGGAACCTTCTTACACTGTTGGTGGGAATGTAAGTTGGTGTAGCCACTTCGGAAAACATCATGGAGATTCCTCAAAACATTAAAAATAGGGCTACCCTATGACCCAGCAATTGCACTACTGGGTACTTGCCCAAAGATACAGATGTAGTGAAAAGAAGGGCCATATGCACCCCAATGTTCATAGCAGCAATAGCCAAACTGTGGAAAGAACAGAGATGCTTTCAACAGACAAATGGATAAAGAAGATATGGTCCATATACACAATGAAATATTACTCAGCCATCAGAAAGGATGAATGCCCAGCTTTTGCACCAACATGGATGGGACTACAGGAGATTACGCTGAGTGAAATAAGTAGAGAAAGCCAATTATCATGGTTTCACTTACTTGTGGAACATAAGGAATAGCATGGAGGACATTAGGAGAAGGAAGGGAAAAATGAAGGGGGGTGGGAATCAGAGGGAGAGACAAACCATGAGAGACTGTGGACTCCGAGAAACAAACTGAGGGTTTTAGAAGGGAGGTGAGTTAGCGGGATCAGTTAGCCTGGTGATGGATATTAAAGAGGGCACATATATTGCATGGAGCACTAGGTGTTATACACAAACAATGAATCTTGGAACACTACATCAAAAACTAATGATATACTGTATGGTGACAAACATAATAAAAATAATAATAAGTTTTTTTCAAATGTTGAACCAGCCTTGTGTATCTGTAAATCCCACCTGGTCATGGTATACAATTCTTTTTATATGTTGTTGGATTTCACTTGCTAACATTTATCATTCTAAAAATATGAAATTCTGAAGGGCCCTTAGGAATTATGCTAAATCTACTCTCCCTATGCTCCATAAATGGAATGACAAGGCCTGGATGACAGTGCATCTGTTTACAAAATAATCACTGCATATTATAAGCCCATGATTGAGACCTACTGCTTAGGGGAGAAAAAAAAGATTCTTTTCAAAATATTACTACTGGGGATCCTAGCTGGCTCAGTTGGCAGAGCATGTGACTCTTGATCTTGGGGTTATGAGTTTGAGACCCACATGGGCTGTAGAGATTACTTAAAAATCTTAGAAAAAAAATCCCAGAAGATATTATTATTCATTGACAAGTCACCTCAAGAAATGGGAATGCAAATTGGTTCAGCTACTATGGGAAACAGTATGGAGGTTCCTTAAAAATTTAAAAATTAAACTATTATAAATCCCACTTCTGGGTATATATCCAAAGAACTGAAAGGAGGATATTAGAGATAGATGCACTCATATGGTCATTGTAGCATTAATCACAATAGTCAAGATATGGACACAACCTAAATATTTAACAACAGATGAATGGATAAAGAAGTTGAAGCGATGCCTGGGTGGCTTAGTTGGTTAAGTGGCTGCCTTCGGCTCAGGTCATGATCTCAGGGTCCTGGGATCAAGTCCCAAATTGGGCTCCTCGCTCAGCAGGGAGCCTGCTTCTCCCTCTGCCTCTGCCTGCCACTCTGCCTGCTTGTGATCTCTCTCTCTCTGACAAATAAATGAATAAAAAATCTTAAAAAAAAAAAGTTGTGGTGTGTATATATAATGGAATATTATTCAGCCATGAGGGGAAAAAAAAAGAAATCCTGCCATTTGCAACAATAAGGATGACCCTGAAGGTGTTATGCTTCGTGAGATAAGTCAGCCAGAGAAAGACAAATACTATTTTTTTTAAAGATTTTTTTTTATTATTTATTTGACAGAGAGATCGCAAGTAGGCAGAGAGGCAGGCAGAGGGAGAGGGGGAAGCAGGCTCCCTGCTGAGCAGAGAGCCCGATGCGGGGCTTGATCCCAGGACCCTGAGATCATGACCTGAGCCAAAGGCAGAGGCTTTAACCCACTGAGCCACCCAGGCGCCCCACAAATACTATCTTTTATATGTGAAATCTAAAAAAGCCAAACTCATAAAAATAGAGTGTAACATGATGGTTACCAGAGACTGGGGGTGGGGGGTGGAGGAATCAGGGATACATTGTTTAAGGGTACAAACTGGGAACAGGTAGATAACTAAATTCTGAAGAACAAATGCACAGCACAGGGATTAGAGTCAACAATATTGTATTATAAACTTCAAAGTTGCTTAGAGTTTTAGATCTTTATTGTTTCCAACACACACACACACACACACACACACACACACACACACACAAAATGATACTTAATGTGACATAAGTGTTAGCTAATGCTACAGTGGTAATCATATGACATTATACAATAGGTAATCATATGACAATATATAAATGTATCAAATCAACACATGGTCACCTTAAAGTTACCCAATGTTATATGTCAATTATACTTCAATTTAAAAATTAAAAAACATTTAAAAGCCTCAAGACAATCCATAAAATTTTTATCCCTTACTTCACAGTAGTACCTAATCCAAATATCCTGCCGTCACTTCTGCCTGAAGCCACTTTATTTACTGTACTGGATCTTGCTCTGCCTTTTTCAGTATGCCCCTAGATCCGAAAAGTCAATACCTTCTTGCCCTGACCTGCAGAAATCAACAAAATACCTGGACAGTCATGTCCCAGGGGTTCAATGAAGCCTCCTTCACTTGCTTCAGAGAACAAGGAAGTCTGCAAAAAAGACTCCATTTACTTCCTCTAAGAATTAATTAACAGGAAAGAGATACAAACTTTCAAAAAGATAACAATTTTGTGAAACCACAGTATGTGTTGGGCACACACATGACCTATTCAAGGGGATAAGAACATTCCCTCCTGATTCACTAAAGACTATCTAAATGTACCTAGACCACTCACAAAATGACAGTTAAGAGGCTCTCTGGCTTTAACTAGGTATTGCAGACCATGGATGCCAAATTTCTCTGATACTGTGATGCCCAAATATGAACCCAAATATGAACAGGTGTTCTGCAATCTGAAGAGGATTCTTCACTAGTTTCCTTCCCTAACTATCCCTAACTACAAGAAGCTCTTTTATTTGTAAGTGTGTGAGTTATCTGAACAAGCCCATGAGGTTTTAACTCAATTTCATGGGAACTTATTAAATCATCTCTTACTAAAGTCTCACCTCACCCTTAGTTTCAAAGGCTTGTCTTATCTTAGAGCAATAGCTGTCATTGAAAAACTTGATGCTTGATGAACTTATTCTAAACTGCTTAAGCTCACTGTCCCGCTTACAGGGGATCTATATTTAATAAACTTAAAGCTTATGTCTACAGCATTAAAATAGAATTTATCAGTATATTAAATAGAAAATGTATATTGTACTAAATTTACCACCTTAATAAGCAGAAAATAATATCCATCACGCTGTATACATATCTGTGTTTTTCTGTAATTATCATATCTGCTTTAACTTATATATAATAAATAAACTGTTAACAGTAGGACATTTTATAACATTGTGGGGTTTTTTGTTTTTGTTTCAAGTTTTTATGTAAATTCCAGTTAGTTTACACTGTAATTTTTTTCATACAGTGTAATATTAGTTACAAGTGTAGAATTTAGTAATTTATCACTTATATACCACACCCAGTGCTCATCACAAGTGCCCTCCTTTTTAAAAAAAAAATTATTTATTTATTTGACAGAGAGAGAGAGAGAGAGATCACAAGTAGGCAGAGAGGCAAGCAGAGAGAGAGACGAGGAAGCAGGCTCCCTGCTGAGCAGAGAGCCGGATGCCAGGGCTCGATTCCAGGACCCTGAGATCATGACCCGAGATTATGAGCCGAAGGCAGAGGCTTTAACCCACTGAGCCACTCAGGCGCTCCACAAGTGCCTTCCTTAATACTCATCACCCATTTAACCCATTCCCCCTGCCCACCTCCCCTCCAGCAACCCTCAGTTTGTTCTCTATAGTTAAAAGTCTGTTTTCTGGTTTGCCTCCCCCCGCCCCTGATGTTCATTTGTTTTGTTTCTTAAATTCCACGTATGAGTGAAATCATGTTGTATTTTTTCTCTGATTAACTTATTTCATGTAGCGTAATAGTCTCTAGCTCCATCCATGTCCTTGCAAATGGGAAAATTTCATTCCTTTTTATGGCTGAGTAGTATCATACCACCTCTTTTCCATTCATCAGCTGATGGGCATTTGGGCTCTTCCCATAATTTGGCTATTTGTTGTATTGATAATTCTGCTATAAACATTGGAGTGCATGTGTCCCTTTGAATCAGTATTTTTGTATCCTCTGGGTAAATATGTAGCACTGCAATTGCTGGGTTGTAAGGTATTTCTATTTTTAACTCTTTGAGGAACCTTGACACTGTTTTCCAGAGTGGAAAATTCCAGTTTGAATTCCCACCAACTGTGCACAAGGGTTCTCCTTTCTCTGCCTCTTTGCCAACATCTGTTGTTTCCTGTGTTGTTGATTTTATCCATTCTGACTGGTGTGAAGTGATAGCTCTTTGTAGTTTTAACTTGTATTTCCCTGATGATGAGTGATGTTGAGCATCTCTTCATGTCTATTAGCCATCTGGTCTTTGGAAATGTCTATTCATGTTGTCTGCTTATTTTTTTTTTTTTAAAGATTTTATTTATTTATTTGACAGAGAGGAGAGAGATCACAAGTAGGCAGAGAAACAGGCAGAGAGAGAGGGGAAGCAGGCTTCCCGCTGAGCAGAGAGCCCGATGCGGGGCTCGATCCCAGGACCCTGAGATCAGGACCTGAGCCAAAGGCAGAGGCTTTAACCCACTGAGCCACCCAGGCGCACCGTGTTGTCTGCCTATTTTTAACCTAGATTACTTGTTTTGGGTGTTGAGTTTGTTCTTTATACATTTTGGATACTAACCCTTTCTCAGGTATGTCATTTGCAAATAACTTCTCCCATTCTGAAAGTTACCTTTTAAATGTGCAGAAGCTTTTTATTTTTTTTATTTTTTAAATTTTTAAAAATTTTTTTTAAGATTTTATTTATTTATTTGACAGAGAGAGAGATCACAAGTAGGCAGAGAGGCAGGCAGAGAGAAGGGGGGAAGCAGGCTCCCCGCTGAGCAGAGAGCCCGATGCGGGGCTCGATCCCAGGACCCTGAGATCATGACCTGAGCCGAAGGCAGAGGCTTTAACCCACTGAGCCACCCAGGTGCCCCAGAAGCTTTTTATTTTGATAAAACCTCTTCATTTTTGGTTTTACTCCCCTTGCCTCAGGAGACCTATCTAGTAAGAAGTTGCTATGGGTGATGTCAAACAGGTTACTACCTATGTTCTCCTCTAGAATTTTGATGATTTCCTGTCTCACATTTAGGTCTTTCATCCATTTTGAATTTAATTTTGTATATGGTGTAAAAAAAATGGTCCAGTTTCATTTCTTTGGATGTTGTTGTCCAGTTTTCCCAATACCATTTGTTGAAGAAACAATCTTTTTTCCATTGGATATTTCTTTCTGCTTTGTTGAAAATTAGTTGACCATATAGTTGTGTTCATTTCTGGGTTTTCTATTCTCTTCCATTGATCTATGTGTCTGTTTTTGTGCCAATACCATACTGCCTTGATAACTATAGCTCTGTAATATAACTTGAAGTCCAGAATTGTGATGCCTGCAGTTCTGCTTTTCCTTTCTTCTGCTGGCTTTAGGCTTCATCTGTTGTTCTTTTTTCTAGCTACTCTAGGTATGAGGTTAGATTGTTTTTGAAAATTTTCTTGCTCTTTGGGGTGGCCCTGTATTGCTCTTTTATGACCACTTCTGCTGCATCTCAAAAGTTTTGAACTGTTGTGTTCTCATTTTTTCCATATTATTTCTTTTATTTCTTCTTTAATTTCCTGGTTGACTCCTTCATTCTTTAGTAGGATGTTCTTTCGCCTCCATGTATATGTGATCTTTCCAAATTTTTTCTTGTGGTTGACTTCAAGTTTCATAGCATTGTGGTTAGAAAATATGCATGGTGTGATCTTAATCCTTTTGTATTTGTTGAGGCTTGACCTGCGACCCAATATGTGATCTAGTCTGAAGAAAGTCCTATGTGCACTTGAAAAAATGTGTATCCTGCTGCTTTTGGATGAAATGTTCTGAATAAATCTGTTAAGTCTATCTGGTTCAGTGTGTCATTCAAAGCCACTGTTTCCTTGTTTTCTGCTTAGATGATCCGTTCATTGATGTAATTGGGGTGTTAAAAGTCCCCTACTATTATTGTATTATGAATGAATTCCTTTATGTTTGTTATTGTTTTATATGTTTGGGTGCTCCAAGTTGGAGGCATAAATATTTACAATTGTTAGATATTCTTGTTGGAAAGACCCCCTAATTTTTTTTTTTTTTTTAGAGATTTTATTTATTTGACAGAGACAGACACACAGCAAGAGAGGGAACATAAGCAGGGGGAGTGGGAGAGGGAGAAGCGGGATTCTTGCTGAGCAAGGAGCCCGATGTGGGGCTCAATCCCAGGACTCTGAGACCCCCGACCTGAGGTGAAGGCAGATGCTTAATGACTGAGCCACCCAGGCGCCCTAGAATGACCCCTTTATTATGATATAGTGCTGCTCTTCATCTTGTTACAGTCTTTGGTTTTAAATCTAGTTTGTCTGATATAAGTATTGTTATTCTGGCTTTCTTTTGACATCCATTGCCATGAAAACTTTCTCCCTCCCCTCACTTTCAATTTGCAGGTGTCTTTGTCTAAAAAGAGCCTCTTGTAGGCAGCATATAGATGGCTCTTGTTTTTTAATCCATTCTGACACTCTTACGTTTTTTGATCAGAGCACTTACTCCATTTACATTCAAGGTAATTATTGATAGATGTGAAGTTAGTGCCATTTTATTCCTTGTTTTGTCATTTTTTCCCTATGGATTTTCTCTTTTCTTTCTAGTGTTTTTCTCTAAGAGTCCCCTTTAATATTTCCTGCAGGGCTGGTTTAGTGGGCAAAACTCCTTTAGTTTTAGGGGAAGCAGACTCCCCACTGAGCAGGGAGCCTGACATGGGGCTCGATCCCAGGACTCTGGGATCATGATCTAAGCTGACGGCAGATGCTTAACCGACTGAGCCACCCAGGCGCCCCTTGTTTGGGAAACTCTCTATCTCTTCCTCAATTCTGAATGATAGCTTTGCTGGATAGTTAGATTTTTTTCCATTCAGCATGTTGAATATATCATGCCACTCTCCTCTGGCCTACCAAGTTTCTGTGGAGAGATCTGCTGCTACCTTTATTTGTCTTCCCTTGTAAGTTAGGGACTTATCTTGCAGCTTTTAGAATGTTTTCTTTGTATTTTGCAAATTTAACATATTTTGCATATCTAATAATATGTCTTAGCATTGACCTACTTTTGTTGATTTTTCTGTGCTTCCTGGATTTGGAAGCTTGTTTTCTCCCCCAGATTAGGATAGTTTTCAGCTATAAATTCCTGAAATAAACATTCTGCCCCCTTTTCTCTATTTTTTTCCTTCTGGGACTCCTATGATAGGAATGTTATTATGTTTCATGGAATCACCGAGTTCCCTAATTCTACTTTCTGATCCAAGATTTTCCTTTCTCTTTTTCAATCAGCCTATTTTCCATAATTCTATCTTCTGTATCACTTATTCATTCCTCTGCTTCTTCCATCCTTGTGGTCATTGTATCCAGTCAGTTTTGAATCTATTATTACATTTTTCATTTTGGCCTGATTGGTTTTAAGCTCTTTTATCTCTGTGGTAAAGGGACCCCCTCATGTCTTCTATGCTTTTCTCAAGTCCACCGTGTATCCTTAGGATTGTTTTAAATTCTGGATCAGGCATACTTATATCTGTTCCCATTAGAACCCTGGTCCTGACCTTTTCTTGTTCTTTCTTTTGGGATTAATTCCTCTATCTTGCCATTTTGTCTAGGTCTGTCTTCTACTGCGTGTTAGGAAGCCTGTTATGTTTCCTGCTCCCGAGAGTAATGGCTTTATGAAGAGATCATATAATGTCCAGGAACTGGTGCTTTAGGAAATGTCTCTGGTGTATGCTGTGTGTACCCAGCTGCTGTGTTATGGCTCCTCTCTCCCTCAGGTCAGTCTTCTGCAGGGTTTTTCCTTGTCTGCAGTGGGGTGTTTGGACACTGGCCAGAGTATGGCAAGTTTTAACTAGGTGTGCTCTGGTCTGCTTGTTAAAAGAGACGTGAAGCTACTTCCACTAGAGCTGAAATTTCACAGTACTCTATGGTCAGTAGACTTGGTGTATGCAGGTGTTTGTGTTGGTCTTCTAGGGGAGGGGCCAACGTGCTGGTTCTCAGACATACTTGCCTGAGGAAAGCAGTACCAGCAGAATGGAAGGCAGCAGGTTTTGGTGTAAGCAATTTAAGCAGCCAGTGTTGGTGCTGTGTTGTTTACTGAAGATGGTTTATGCTTAGATGTGGGGGAAGGAAATGGCACCAGCTAGCTCCTTTCTTCCTGGAGAGGGAGTACGTGCTCACTGCTATCAGGAAAGCTGTCCCTGAGCAAATAATGTATCCTTGTGTGTTGTAGGTGTTTTTCAGATTACTGTTTTCACTCTGTGTCTGGGTTGCTTGCCCACCTGAGCAGCATAGTGCACTTTGAGCAGCCAGGCTGGCTAAGTATAAAATTCTAAACTTTAGGCATCTGACGTGGTGGGGATCTGCGCTGATCCTCTGGGGAAGGGTCTCACTACACTAGGAACGGATGCAGGTTTGACCCTGAAGGGCAGTTGCATCAGAGAGCAGGAGCATGGGTTTGGAGCAAAATACACTAAGGAGCCAGTGGCCAGGTTAGCTGCCCTCAGCAGGTGTCTCTGTGCCAATGCTGAGGGGTGGGGAAGGATAATGGCACCCACCAGCTCCTTTGTCCCCAGAGAGGCAATACCAATGCTCTCAGATGCACCCCAAGATGGGGAAACCATCTCTCCCAGTGCGTTCCAGGGGATCCTCAGATTCTGCCATCTGCCCCTAGGCTCCTGCCCTCCTCCAGGGAACCCTGCAGTGCCCTCAGGTCTCCACAGCTGCCAAGCTGCTGACCTCTAAAATTCCAGTTTTAAGTCCTGCTGGTTGCCTGTCTTGTTTTCTCAGTCAATAGCTCTGGGGAAGTGTTTTCCTTACACGATCCCCTGTGCACTCCTTTCTCTCTCAACTCTCTCCGTGACCAGGGCTACCTCTCCTCTGCAGCACCTGAAGTTCTTTTCTCCCCCAAACCATGTCTCTGCACCTCTTACCTTCCACGATGTGGCTTCATTTTGTCCTCTAGTTATGCAGTTTGTTCTGTCAGTCCTCAGATTGATTTCCTGAGTGTTCAAATGACTTGGTATTTATCTAGCTTTGTTCAAGGGATGAGGCAAGCCTAGGGTCCTCATACTACTCTGCCATCTTAGCTCCTCCATTATATAACATTGTTAAGATTGTTAACATTGTTTATTTATCTTTAAGCGATCAATAAATTTTCTTTTCTCCATACACCAAAGAAAATTAGAAAACAAATTTTTAGATTGAGACCTTGAGAGAGCTGGTATGGTCTTTAAAGCTAGTGCCAGGGGTGCGTGGGTGATTTAGCTGGTTGAGCATCTAGGTCATGATCTTAGGGTCCTGGGATTAAGCCTCACATTGGGCTCTGCACTCCATGAGGAGTCTGCTTGAAGATTCTCTCTTCCTCTGCCCCTCTCCCAGCTCATATTCTCTCAAATAAAAAAAAAAAAAAGTAGTGCTAGTGCTTGGATAACTTCGTTTCCCCGAGCTTGATCAAATACCAATGGTCACCAATGAGAGGTCAGACAAAATCTGAAAGAAAACAGATGAATTCTTGGAAACCCAAAGACATAAACAAGTAAGAACTCCTTAATTTGAAGTTTTGAAATGATATGAGGCCAAGGGAGGCCAAATGGGGAATGACCTGGGTGCAGCATGGGGATGGAACTTCTCATACTTCACAGGTAAACTTTAAGGAAGCCCCCAAGATCCCTGCCTCCTGCCAGTCATACATTTGCAAAATTCCCCATTCTTGAGTTTAGCCAGACTTATGACTTGCTTCTAACCAATGGAATGCAAAGGAGATGGAATGTACATGATGGCATTTGCATGAATACCTAAGAGTACAGCATCCATCTTGCTGAAGTTTCTCTTAATTCTGGGTTTGAAGAAGCAACTTGCCATAAATTCTACAACTACAATGAAATGAACTCTGCCAACAATCTGAGAGTTTGGAAGCAGATCCTTTTCCAATCAACACTTTGACAAGAACTCAGCCTTGTGAAATCCTAGGCAGACTAAGCCCTGCTAAGCCCAAAGTTGTTTTTTTTTTTTGCAATTTTATTTAAATTTTAGTTAACATACAGTGCATTATTAGTTTCTGGAGTAGAAATCACTGATTCATCCCTTACATACCACACCCAGTGCTCATCACAAGTGACCTCTTTGATAATCATCACCCATCTAGCCCATCTCCCACCTCCCTCCCTCCAACAACCCTGTTTGTTGTCCTTAAGATTCTCTTATGGTTTATTTCCCTACATCCTTTTTCTCTTTTTTCCCTTCTCATATATTCATCTGTTTTCTTTCTTAAATTCCACACATGAATGAAATCATATGGTATCTGTCTCTGACTTTTTTCACTTAGCATAATATACTTTAGCTCCACTCATGTCACTGCAAATATAAGCCGAAACTTCCAACCCATAGAAACAGTGAGATTAAGTGTGTGTTGCTTTAAGCAACTGAGTTTGTTGTAATCTGTTACACAGCCATAGAAAATTAACGCATTAGCGTATGCCCATGTTTGCCCTATAGACTTTTCTTCTTCTAGACAATTTCACTTCTAAATATTCAACTTAACATTTAGGTCCTTTTTTCTAGTCATGAGCTGTTAAGATTAAAATTAATTACCCAAAGTTTATTAGACTTTTTGGGTAAATATTAACTGATGTTCTTTCCCCCATTTTAAACAACATTAATATTAATATAGTTAAAGACATGGCAAAAAATTAGCAGTGACCAGCTTTTACTTACACAGCTATCCTCAACCCGCCTGCAGCAAGGACATATTTTGTTGTAGCACATAGGTCTCTCCAATAAGAATGAGCTCCCTGAAGTTAGTGTTCTCTGGCCTTATATCCCCTCCAGGATTTACACATATGGGATATTCAATAATTATTTAATTAAAACTGTTAAGCTTAATAATTAATGATACCTGGGGTGCCTGGGTGATGCAGTTGGTTGAGCATCTGACTCTTGGTTTTGGCTCAGATTGTGATCTCAGGGTCATAGGACTGAGTCCCACGTTGGGCGCCATGCTCAGTGGGGAGTCTGCTTGAGATTCTCTCTCTCTCTCCCTCTGCCCTTCCTCCCTGTTCTTTCTAATAAATAAATAAATCTTTTTTAAAAATTTAAATTTCATTAGCCAACATATAGTACATCATTAGTTTCAGACGTAGAGTTCAGCTATTCATCAGCTGCATATAACACCCAGTGCTCATTATATCATGTGCCCTCCTTAATGCCCATCACCCAGTTACCCCATCCCTTTACCCACCTTCCTTCCAGCAACCTTCAGTTTGTTTACGAGAGTCAAGAGTCTCTCATGGCTTGCCTCCCTGATTTCTTCCCCTTTAGTTTTCACTCCCTCCCTCTACAATCCTCTGTGCTGATTCTCAAGCCTATATAAGGAAGAATCACACCATGTTTAGCTAGTGAAAAGGACTAGTATTTAAAATATTTTAATGAGAATACTTTCTCACTACCTTCAAGTAAGAATGATTTACATTTCTTAATATGAAACTGCTCCGGCCTTAGGACTTAACTGCTTCCTGGTCTATGGGGTTTAGATGCCACCGCACCACTAATTCCCCAGTGCTCTTGAGGCATGTGTTGGACATGTCCTCCTCTGTTGGAAGTCCTTGGGGTAACTTCAAGGGCTTGATCCTGTGACATAAAGAAATGCTTTTAGAATTACACCAGGTAACACATTTTTAAAAATTGCTGAAGTAACAAACAACAAACCTTATCAAATGTTTAACCACTTTCAGTTTTGCATTCACTGAAGGAATATTCTTGTGAACTTGAGGAGTATGTGCCTACAAAGAAAGGAAACCATGTAATGGGTCAGATTCAGAGCAGATGGTCCCATGTTTCAGCAAAATGTGAAAATGAAGGCTTATTCTGTCTAAATCAAAGTTTCAAGTAAATTACACTAAATAATACATTTAGACAAAAGAAATAGTGAAAATACACCTTAAAGTTTAAGAATTACAAATTTTAAAGCAAATTTAAACCTCTCGTAAGATGATTTAAGTAGTTACGTACTTTTTCTAGTCCGAGCATTTTTATTATATCTTTTTCCCAATATGGACGTCTTTTTGTACTTTTTATTCTGGTAACTATATGCAGTTTATGAGGGTGCTGTGGATCCCCACCATATTTTTCATGATCTGCAGGTGAAGGCTGAAATACCTAAGAAGGAAGAATTATAAATGGTAAATTTTCAACTTCTATGTATGTGTGTATGTATTTCAACTTCTACGTATCTATGTGTCTATGCATCTTTTTTCCTTAAAAAAAAAAAAAATGACTACGTAACAATCTCATCCCAAATCTTTCTGTAATCTTATCCTCAAACTGAACATTTATACCCGTCTGATTACTTAGATAGACAAAGTCTAATAATTTCATACTCTGAAAAAAGTATCACACAGGCAAAGATTGTTTTAAGAGTGAAGCAGAAGCAACCAAAGGACACTAAAGAGTTCAAATGCCTGGAGACTGTATTAGCACTGAATAAGCTGGGCACAGCTGCATCCCTCCACCCCATTCAAGCAGGGGAACAAAGATACAATGACAGTAGCCCATGAGGATCATAAAAAAGTATGTACAAAGTACTAGAAGAGTACAGATAAATGACTGCCTATGAAGGATTAGAAACGGATCCACAGAACTGATTCTTTAACAATAAAAAAGTTCCAGTAAGCTATCCCATTAAAAACTTCCCTATGTACATAAAATGTACTGAAACAAGGATGTATGTGGTAATACTATTTTTAATACTGAAAAATTTAAAGGCCATATCCATGTTCCTCATAGAATAACTAAATGAATTAAAACGCATACATTCTAAAGAAAACTAAAACTAACAATAACAAAACCAAACAAAATATGATACAACTAAATAATGATGTATCCAATGGGATACAATGCTGTCATTAAAACAAGTAAGATTTACTATTTTAGCAGTTACTAACTTTGAAGAATGACCATAAAACATTCTTGAGAAAAAAAAAATCCACACAACCATGTGTAATAGGATTTTTTCAAAAGATTTTTTAAATTTATTTGAGGGAGAAAGAAGAGATAGAGAGTATGAGCAGGGAGAAGGAGCAGAAGGAGAGAGAGAGATGCAGAGCCCCTGCCTGACACGGGGCTCAAACCCAGGACCCTGGGATCATGACCTGAGCCAAAGCCAGACGCCTAACTGACTAAGGACCCAGGCACCCCTGTAGTAGGCTCTTGTATTTATTTCATCTGTATCAAAATACATAGGTTTGTATATGATACATTACATAAATACTGATTCTAAGAAATCATGTTATACACACACATACACACACACAAACACACACACTCTTAGGTATATATAAAGGTTTCAAAGATATTAGATTAAGCATCATACCTCTGGGGAATCACACACATAAAAGATGGCACTTTAATCAAAAAGCGTTTAATTCAGGGGAACCTGGGTGGCTCAGTCGTTAAGCGTCTGCCTTCAGCTCAAGTCATGATCCCAGGGTCCTGGGTTCGAGCCCCGCATCGGGCTCCCTGCTCAGCAGAAGCCTGCTTCTCCTTCTCCCACTCCCCCTGCTTGTGTTCCCTTGCTCACTGTGTCTCTCTCTGTCAAATAAATAGAATCTTTAAAAAAGGCATATAATTCAATCATGAAAAAAATACTATAGAAACTTAACCACCAAGAGGTTCCCACTATATTGCTAAATGAAGAAAGCAACTAGAGAATCATTATACATGAGATGATTCACATCTTTAAAAACGTAAAACAGAAAAGGATGTGGAAGGTATTGACAGTAGCTGTCTCCAGGTAGGTGGGATTAACGGTGCATTTCAGTTGTTTTTGCTTGTTTGGATTTTCTGGGCGTTTTGAAGAGCCCCAGGGTGAGAAGAATGATGGAAGACAAAGGATGGGGCAGGCATGCCAAAGAAAAGGAGAAAAGATATAAAGAAACAGTGTAAAGAGCATGAAATATTTGGGAGAATCAAGTGGTTCTATGTGGCTAATGTAGGAAATAAACATGGAAAGCAATGTAGCTAGTATTTTCTGAATGAATGGTATGTACAGATAAATCTAGCAGAGAAAACTCAAAGATCTCAAGTTGCAACAGTCAATATAGAAGTGAACACAGAGCCACAAAGTGTCTGAGCAGGATAAAAACTCACTATTTTCTGAGGACAATGGTGATATGAAAACACAAAATATTAAGGCAAAAAACCATAAGCAGGAATAAACAGACTCTGAAAGATAAAAACCTACTACTACAAAGGCCAGTGGCACATTAAAAAAGAAAAAAATCATTATTTAGATAAATTCCGCCATTTTTTTTTTTTTTTTTTTTTTTAAAGATTTTATTTATTTGACAGAGAGAAACACAGCGAGAGAGGGAACACAAGCAGAGGGAATGGTAGCGGGAGAAGCAGGCTTCCTGCAGAGCAGAGAGCCCGATGTGGGGCTCGATCCCAGGCCCCTGGGATCTGATCTGGGCTGAAGGCAGACACTTAACGCCTGAGCCACCCAGGTGCCCCCCGCCATGTTTTATTTAAACTCTGCCCTACCACCAACATTTACAAATAATTTAACATAAAAGTTTTCAATATTACAAAAGTAGGTACCTTTTAAAACATCACATGCTTAAAAAAATAGTAACATTAACCTCCCCCCCAACCCTTGTTCTTACTTTATCTGGAATTCTTGACTTGGTAAATTTGTGACGAATCCAATCCATGTATATAAGAGACTCCATACCTTTTGTCACAGTCTAAAACATGATATAAAACATTTTTAAGTTTAATTATTATTTTAATTTGATTTTTATTTAATCATAAATTGAATAAATTTAATTTAAATTTAAATTTAATAATTTAATTTTTAAAATCCATACCCACCAATTTTTAGGTGACAAGTCTGTTTTTACCTAACCTATAATTATCAAACATTTATCTTAGCCCCTTAGCTGATTGAATATATTCATCTTACTACTAACATTAGAAAGCAAAAAGCACATACAGACTTTTCTGGGTTTTTTTTTTTTCAAGTTTTTATTTAAATTCCAGTTTGTTAACATACAGTGTAATCTTAGTTTCGGGTGTAGAATTTAGTGATTCATCACTTATACACAACAGCTGGCATTCATTGCAAGTGCCCTCCTTAATTCCTGTCACCCATTTAGTCCATCCCCTCCCCACAGCCCCTCTGATAACCCTCAGTTTGTTCTCTAGAGTTGTCTGTCTTCTGGTTTGCCCCTCTTTTCTCTTGTTTCCCCTATGTTCATCTGTTTTGTTACTTAAATTCCACATATGAGTGAAATAGAGACTTCTTGACCAGGGGTTGGCACTATTTTTCTGTAAAGGACCAAACAGGAAGTTATTTCCAGCTTTGGGGAGGCAGGGTTTCCTTTGCCAAATCTCAACTCTGCCACTGGGGGGCAAAAGCAGCCAAGAGCAGTACGTAAACAAGTGGGCATGGCTACATTCCAATAAAGCCTGATTTAGGGAAATAGGTGGTGGACTGAATTTGACCCGCCAACAGTGGTTTGCCAACCCCTGCTCTACACAATGTGCAATAATAACCTTCAACAATACACTGTAAAAAGAAATGAGTTTATGGTTTTCTTTCTAATCCCTATAATGTCATCACTCCTAGTTACTATCTCTTGTTCCCCTTCAGTAATCTTCCAGTCCTGTTGCTCTCAGTTGGTTAACGAGAAAGGATTCACTGCCAATACTTCATATCTGGAAACTCCTCTCTGGATGGGCAATATCCATTCCCTTCATGCCCTCTCTGTCCTGCGAGACCCATACATAATTAAAGAGTACGTAGGAGCAAATGAGAGAAGGAAAGGAAAAATATGGGCTTCTAATTCTGATTCTGAGCTTATCATCTGTGAGAAATGAGACACTTATCCTCACTTATCCTCTCAGAGAGTCAATTTCCTCAGCTATTTTAAAAGGAAATCATACTAACCCCACAGGATTAATCTAAGGTTAAAGTAATCTACGTAAAACACCTAACATTGTTATCTATAACCAGCAGCACGCCTGGATCTAGACTGGCTCTCATGAACAGATTAGGCTGAGCTGCTTAATTCCTGTAAGAAAGACTAGAAGGAAATACATGAAAATACAAGCATGAATGGTTTCTGGAGAGTGCTTTTCTTCTTTCTGCTCTTCCAAAGTTTTTATTTTTCTATGATTGGAAATACAACGTTTTCATAACTGAAGCCAATAAACCCTTAAACTTTTAAAAAGATTAAGGGGAAATCAACACCGGATATTTTTTACCAGCATGTTCTCCAGGAAAAGATCTTTTGTGACGTCAAATCCTTAGTGATAAAACAGTAGATAAATCATAAATAAAATTGACCCTCAACATTAAAAAAAAACTTAATATAAAAACTTGTGCAGTTTAACTTGCCTGTTTTGTTACAAAAGAGAAAGAAACAGTTCTTAAGGAATTAAAAAAAAGAGAGAGAGAGAGAGAGAGAGAGATAATACTTGAAAAGAAACACTTACTTGGAGTCTGCCTGGGGGCCTCTGAACCATTGAACGTAAAATCCCCGCCATGAGTGTGGTGACTGTTCTCTTCTGAGGCTAAGACAAGCAGAAAATAGATTCGTGGGTCAAATATGTTTTGGAAATTGACAGGTGCCTCATATACAGAGGTAATATAATACCTCTGTATTATTAAAAAACTAAACAAGTTAATTATAAACTTGATTAAAGTTTCACACTGAAATCTTATTATTTTAATAAAATAAAGGTAAGCATTAAGTTATAATGTGTTATTTGGAGTTCAGCAAAACCATAGGTAGTAACTACACATTAACTACATCCCATTTTTTTTTAAATTTATATATTTTATTTATTTATTTATTTGACAGAGAGAGAGAGAGAGATCACAAGTAGGCAGAGAGGCAGGCAGAGAGAGGGGAGGAAGCAGGCTCCCTGCTGAGCAGAGAGCCCAATGCGGGGCTCCATCCCAGGACCCTGAGATCATGATCCGAGCCGAAGGCAGAGGCTTAACCCACTGAGCCACCCAGGCGCCCCACTACATCCCATTTTTGCCAAATGAGTTAGAACCTAAGTTGACTCAACAAAAATGGGCAAAGGAGGTTATTATTGTTTAAAAAATTTTCTTCAACAATGAGCA
>CM053610.1:49989680-50042962 GCA_028646535.1 Procyon lotor
TCCAAGGAGTATACAGTCTGGAACCCAATTCTAGGTCCTAGTCCAGAGCATTTTCACTAAATCAAATCTTTCTCTGATAAAAAGTAAACCATAACTTTCTTTTTTGCATATTTGTATTTTTAAACTATTTTTAATGAATTTCTATGATGTAAAAAAAGTCATGTTTATTTAGACACAAAAATTACAATCTACTATACTGATGTATACTGAAAACAGAAAGATTAGGTTTATGAACTACATGTCTATTTTAGATAGGTTACTTAATTTGTGTGCTTCAATTTTTTCCCAAAAGAAAGAATATAATATCTAACTTGCAAATGAGTTATTCTAAAAAAACCTAAAACAGTATTCAGCACATAGAAAGCCCTCAATAAATGGTAGCTTTTACTATGATAAAAATTATTGTAAAATTATTAAATTATTACAAAACTGTACTAAGAATACTCTAACACACCAAAATAGGATATGATGCTGTATTTCAGTGAATCCGCCAGATTCTGGCTCATTCAAGCTCTCCAAGTCTTTCCTGTCTGTGATGTGGACAAAGCAATGAAGTTGTGGGAATCAATGCAAGATGTCCCATTAAAAGAGCCAGACTTCAGAAAAATTTTCAGCAACTGAACCAGTCTCTCAAAATTAATTATGTATCAGTTTTTGAAGAGTTAACTACTAAATCCTTAGTGCCATGAAAGCAGAATTTTGTCTGGTTATGCTTTCTACTCTCAGCATCTAGCACAGAATCTGATGAACAGCAGGCACCCAGTGTTTGTTTCTGAATGTCTGAATCAATTAATGGGTTAGAGTTATGGTCTGCTCAGCTCAGAATTCAGAAGTACATCAAAATTTCTTAACTCTCATTCCGACTTCAGACTTCAAACATTACCATACAGCGTAACAATTTCTAGTTCAAATCAGCATCTACTTCAAATCATCAGCCATTGCTTGGCTGGCTGTTTATATATATTTTGTATCAAGGCTTTCTTAGAAGAAACGCTTAATTTTCCTTAGAATAGATGCTCATTTAATCCTCCCACCCTCCAATCAAATAGGTTATGATACAGTATTTTCTTTACCATACTTCTTCCTCCCAAGTTAAACATAATATACAAACCCAACTCATTTTGTTGGGTTAAAGAAAATCAAAATGATGGGAGCATATCAAAGGGACATAAGAAAAGAGCTCCCAATGGCTAAAACAAACACTTTGTTACTTCTTTTTTTTATCACTTAAATTTCAACAAAAGCCTCCTCAACGGCCTCCTGGCTTCCATTCCAAGAGATCCCTAAGATCTCTTCTCCATGATAGCAATCATCTAATTAAAATCCTAAATCAGATCATGTCAACTCTTCTCAAAACTTTCCAGTGAGCCAGTCTTTCTCATTGTTGGGAGTGAGAAGTAACATATAAGCAAGAGGAAAAAGCCAGAATAAATCCATGTGATCCAAAGACACAGGATTAGAGTTTGAGCCCATGTTTAGCTAAATATAGTGATAGATATAGAAATAATCAGACATGTATGTACACGTGGGTTAGCTCTGTTAGTTAAGAAGACCAAAAAGGAATGGCATCCCAGTAGCAACGAGCACACCCAACACCCTGACCTTTGCATTCTCTAATAAAAGAAACCAGGGCTCTGTGAAAAAGTGGCTGATTGGAGGGCTACAGCAGGGAATATACAAACATGAGCATCTTGTAGCACTATAAAGGAAGTAATCAAAAAAACAAAATGATGGGAGCATATCAAAGGGACATAGGAAAAGAGCTCCCAATGGCTAAGGCTGGTCCAGTATGAGCAACAAAATAAGTAACAAAGTATTGGCTTATAATCCAAACTATAAAATAATCATTTCCATACTCATATAAATGAAGAAGTAAATTAATGGGAGAGAAGAAACATATCTCACTTAGAGAATTCCAAATAACTTATGCAGATACTTCCCTCTCAAAAAGGTGGAGCAAAACCACCCAACTCTTAAGTATGGGCTATGCTTAATAACTTGCTCCCAGAATACAGTATAGAAAGGGGGAAAAGATAACATTGTACTAGAGAAACCTCACAAACATATATCAGCCAGGTGATCATGGTTAATATCAACTGTTATAAAAGTCAAGTTGATAGTATGCACCCTTGATACGATGGAATGAGAATGGCACTTATTGTCTGTGGTCTTCCTCCCAAAAAACCCTAACACCAGGCTGAGAGAAAAACATCAAACTCCATTTGAAGGATATTGTGGAAAACACCCGACCAGTACCTCTTCAAATACCTGAGTGCCTTAAAACTGTCAAGGTCACCAAAAACAAGGAAGGTGAGATACTACCACAGTCAAGAGGAGCCTAAGGAGCCATGACAACTAAATGAGATTCTGAAACATTAGAGTTTCAGAATCTTTTCAGAGGAAAAGATTTAAACAGTTAAAACATCTAGGAAACACTAAGAAACCCAAATGAAGTATGAACTTTTTGGTTAATGATTTATCAGTATTGATTCGTCAATTATAATATATGTACCATACTAATGTAAGATGCTTAATAAAAGGGGAAATCAGGTGTGGCATATATAGGAACTCTGTACTATCTTCACAACTTTTCTATAAACCTAAAATTATTCTAAAAGAAGAAAGTTAATTTATTAAATATCCAGAAAACTTTAATACCCAGAAAACATTGGAACGACAGCCAGTCCTTAACCCACACCTCTAGGACTTCATCTCCAATCACTCTTAATCAATATACACACTGGCCCCCTTACAGGTCCTACAAGTTGCCAGGCAGCCATGCTTGGTCCTTTGGACCAGCTGTTCTTTCTCCTGGAATGCTCCTGATATTCATAGTTAATTCTCTTACTTCTTTCAATTCTTGGCTCAAATATTTTCTCAGTGGGGTCTATCCTGATTCATTATTCAACTTTTATAACAGTTGATATTAACCATGATCACCTGGCTGACATATGTTTGTGAGGTTTCTCCAGTACAATGTTATTTTTTCCCCCTTTCTATACTGTATTCTGGGAGCAAGTTATTAAGCATGTATTTGACTGACCCACAAATTATCAGACTTCTTACTTCATTTGATTTTCTTTCCATAGCACTTATCTTCTAACCCAGTTTATTAGGTTTGTTGTTTAGTGTCTGTCTCCACCCAGTAACACGTTAATTCCACAGGGACAATAATTTTTAAATTTTATTTTGTTTTTGGTCTGCCCTGTCTCTTCACAGATGCATCCCAAGCATGTATCTAAAGCAGCACCTGTCATGAAGTGGGCACTCAATCAGTTTTTGTTGAATTAAGTTTAATTTACAGACTTCAGAAGGTCTGACAGTCAAAAGCTGTAAATTCTATTAAAAAGATTATTGTTAATAATAAGGCACACAACTCTTCGGTAACTTGAAGTAACCATACCGTCTTCTACTGTATAATAACTTCTCTTGCACATATGCAAAAGAATATGCATCATGAGAAGTATGATCCCTTTTCCATTTAAAAAAAATGCCTGAATGTGTGTGTATACACAGAAAATCTCTGGAAGGCTATCAGTAAAATGTTGACATACCCCTGGAGGGAAGGCTAGCAAGGCGATTTTCCGCTCCCAGTTAATGTCTGAATAGTTTTAGACATCTATTTAACGACAAAAGGAGAGGAAACACTATTGAAAATGCACAACGCAGAATTGCCCGTTCAATAAACCGAGATCTCTGAAGGCAATGTCTCTTCTTTTACTTCCCAATGTCTATCAAGTAATAGGCAGTCTTCCTCCTCATCCGCACCTCTTGGCAAAAAGACGCCGAACAGGCCGCCGTGGATACGTGGCAATCAAAAACATGGCTGCAAAATTACAGCTTTTGGTAAAATGGTAAATATTTTAACTGCCCACCCTGGAAGGTTTTGCCTTCTAAAATGCAATTAGTTAAGCTTTTATCTTTATTAACAAAAAATTCAAGTTACCCTGATTCCCTGTGGGAAACCGAAATTAACAAAACAGAAGCACAGAAACTGCTAAAATAAACCTGAATTCCCTTCCTCACTAAGCTATCCTGCCTAGGCGGCTCGGCCCTCGGGCTCCAAGAGTCGGGCTCAACAAGCCGCGGGGCTGAGGAAACTGGGAAACAGGATCCGGTCGACCACTGGCTGTTCGCGAGCCGGGGGACAGTACTTGGGCGCAGAACCATTTAGGTTACTGCGACCCGCAAACTCAAAATCCAACAGGAAAACCAACCGGCATCTCCACAGCGTTCCCCGGTACGCACTCCTACCAAAAGGCAAAACTTTCCGCCATTCATTCTCCTCTCACCAGCTACTGCTGTATGTTGTTCAAACTGAACTTACCGACTGAAAGGAGAACAGAGGAAAAGGCTACCAAGGGCCACACTCAACCCCAGCCGTCACAGCGTGCACCGAGGGTGACACCACGCACTTTTAGTTCCGGCTCTGTCCCGCCCACTCACGGGCCATAAAAAGAGCGCAGGCGCACGCGTGTCACGTGATCGTTCCCGGAAGCGCTGCCGGCTGGCTGGGCTCCGGTTGCATTTGGGGGCGGAGGAGAGTTTCAGAGCTATGGCGAAGTCTGGGAAGGAACTGGATCCCCAGAGCGTGGCTGCATTCACGGTATTGAAGCGGGCGGTGGAACTGGACTCGGAGTCCCGGTACCAGCAGGCTCTGGTGTGTTACCAAGAGGGGATAGACCTGCTCATGCAGGTTCTGAGAGGTGAGCAGGGAGTCGTGGGATGGCGGAGTGAAAGTTTAAAATCCTACTTGTGCACCACCAGGAAGCAAATACAGAAGGTGGATATTCTACAGAACAAGTGGACTGGTTACTTTTATATCTTTAATAGATTGATGTCATCAAAAAAGAGGGACAGTACTCTAGATTTTTAAGAGACAGAATGAAATGTAATATATAAACTTTGATAGGACTAGTTTTGAACGAAATGTAAATTTCGACATTTTTGGATCATTTGGGAAAATTTAAATATGGATTGGGTAACACTCAAATTACTGACTTTGTTAAGCAGTATGGTTTTTTCGAAAACTGTTTTTGGTTTTTAGAGATGTAGACTGTGTCTTGGGGAGAATTTGTCATGTTGGCTGAATTTAATTTTTAGAAAAAAAAACCAGTTGGAGCAAATGTGGCAAAATGCTAACAATTCTTAAATCTATGTGATGGGTAATAAGGGTGTTCATTACATTTATGATTACTTTTCTGTTTAGACACTTTGGTTAGAAGTAAATAAAAATAAAATCATGTAGCGGTAAAAGAAAAAATTCGTAGGAAACGTGTACTGAAATTCAGTGGGAGAAATGCATAGGATTATGAGTGGGGCAGCGAGACTTCATCTGTCATGTAGTTATTCAGTTTTGAGAAGTTCCCAAAAAACCATTAACAACTATTACAATCCCTGGCCCACAGTAGACACCCAGTAATTTGGTGTTAAACTGATTTTAGTCTAGCCTCTGCTCCCCACCCTCTGGGGCTCCCAGTCTGGCCTAAGATCTCCCCTTTGTGCCTTTTAGCTTAAGTGTTAACAGAAGCTTTGAGAAGACAGCAGAGGGCGCTCTTCAAGGTGGGGGTGCTCTTGTCCGAACTGTAAAGCTACAGGCGCCTGGGTGGCTCAGTGGTTTAAGCGTCTCACTTCATCTCAGGTCACGGTCTTGGGGTTCTGAGATAGAGCCACGCATTGGGTTCCATGCTCAGCTGGGAGTCTGTTTCTCCCTCTCCCGCTGCCCCTCCCCCCCACTTCTGCGTGCCCACTCTCTCAAATAAAGTCTTTAAAAAAAAACTATAAAATTGTCTTGGGAAAGCCCATCTGATGATGATAATAATGATTATAAGAGTAATTATCATTTATGAGTGCTGAGTGGTGGCACTGTGCAGAGTACATAAAAGTCATGATCTTGTTTCATCCCTACAATTGCCCTGTGAAGTAGGAGGTAATGTTATCCTCATTTGCAGCATAACATTAAGCTTTTCAGTTCCACCACAATTAGTAGAGTCATAATTGGAGCCCAAAGCGTTAAAAACTCTGGTATACTGACTGCTGAAAAGAGACAGTGTACCGTGTCAGTCAGGTGGAGCCCTGCTAAAGTTTTGGTGCTCTGGGGTTGTCAGTTGGAGCACTGCTCAAATTCTGGCACTCTGGGAATCTGATTCCTGAGAATCACAGTTTTGCACACACACCCCCCACCCCCACCCCCGGGCTCCACTGATTCTACGGAGGTTATAGAGACAGTGATGTAATCCTACAGATTAAGATAAAAATGCAAATAACTCTATATAGGGAATAAGTGCTAGGAGAGGGATATAGACAAGTACAATGAGGATTTAAACAGTTAAAGATCATTTGGGGGAGGAAAGATGGAGGTGGCTTTTGACAGGGGCCTTGGAGGAGTAAGTAGAATTTTAGAAATGAAATTCAGCTAAGTGTTTAAATTCTGTCAGTGCTATTTTACCAAATAAGTGGTTCGGTTTTGTTCCAGCATGCGTTTAGAGAGGAAGAGTAAGAAGTAAAGTTTAAAGGTAGATTGAGGCTTGGAACACAGTGTGGATGGCCTTGACCACCAGATTTTAACTCATTCCATAGACAGAGAGAAACCATTTAAAGTTTTTACAAAGGAGTGATGTAATTAAAGTTGCATGTCGGGAGTTGTCTCTATTAGGAATATGCTCTTCTCCAAAATAATTTGTCTAGCATACTTCCTCTTTTCTTTCCTTTCTTTATACAAATATTACCTTCTCTGCTCTCTCTGTCAAATAAATAAAATCTTAAAAAAGGGGGTGTGCCTGGGTGGCTCAGTTGGCTAAGCGTCTGCCTTCGGCTTAGGTCATGATCTCAGAGTTCTGGGATCAAGCCCCACATCAGGCTCCCTGCCCAGTAGGGAGCCGGCTTCTCCTTCTTCCTTTGCCCTTCCCCCTGCTTGTGCTGTCTCTCTCTCTTACTCTGTCAAATAAATAAAATCTTTAAAACAAACAAACAAACAAACAACCCCCGCCCCAAGCAAATACTACCTTCTTTGTGAGGCCTTCCCTGACCTCCTGTGTAAAATTACAGCCCCATCCTAGAACTCCTTTATCTTTCTTCCCCCCTTTTTTAAATTTAATAGCACTTATCACAATCTAACATATGTATTTTACCAATTTACTTTTTTGTTGTCTTTCCTCCCACTTGAATGACAGAGGACAATTGGGTCTATACTAGGCTTAAACCAGCCAGCATATATATTGTGCTTAATAAAGATTTTTTTTTTTTTTAAAGATTTATTTATTTATTTATTTATTTGAGAGAGAAAGTGAGAGGATGAGAAGAGCGAAGGTCGGAGAGAGAAGCAGACTCCCCTTGGAGCTGGGAGCCCGATGCGGGACTCGATCCCGGGACTCCAGGATCATGACCTGGGCCGAAGGCAGTTGCTTAACCAACTGAGCCACCCAGGTGCCCTATATTGTGCTTAATAAAAGAAGTTACACATAAGGGGAGGAAGAGGGTTAGAATGAACCCTGTGGGATCAAAGTTATCATCATGAACTTAGGGTTTTTAATATATATCTAGATGGATAGACACAGAAATAAATGCAGATGTACATGTGTGTTACTAACCCTACATATATTTTCTAGCCATGTTGACTGAAAGGATCTAGAATAGTGACAGGACTTCCTTAGTGGCAGAGTACACTCAGCACCCTGAATTGGATTTCTTCATACCATTCTCCAACAAAGAAACCAGGGCTTCTTGGAAAAATGATTGATTCCAAGGCTGGGGCAAGGAAAACACAAGATGAGTTTAAAACATTTTGCACCAGAAAATAAGAAAGTGCTCAAAATATGAGGAGTCATGTCAAAAGGACAGGGGCGAACACAAAGAATCTTTCAAAGCCAAAGCTGATAAAATTAGACAAGAAAATAATAGTATTACCATTTGCAATGATATGGATGTAGCTAGAGAATATTGTGCTAAGCGAAATAAGCCAGTCAGAGAAAGACAAATATGATGTGATTTCACTTATATGTGGAATTTAAGAAACAAACGAGCAAAGAGAAAAAAAGAAGGAGGCAAAACAAGAAACAGACCCGTAACTATAGAGAATAAACTGATGCTTACCAAAAGAGAGGTGGCTGGTGGGATGGATTAAGTAGGCGATGGAGATTAAGGAATGCACTTGTGATGAACACTGGGTGATGTATGGAAGTGTTGAATTACTATATTATAACCTGATGTGCTGATGATCCTGGGATCAGGAAGTGCCGCCAGAAGTGGTAACTATATTGTAACCTGAAACTAATAGTACAATGTATGTTAACTAACTGGAATTTAAGTAAAAACTTAAAAAACTAATAGTATTAGATTACAACACACAGACTAAAATAAATGTGCATGTGTCCATGTTGATATAAATTGATCACTGAATAAATAAATAGATGGAGGAGGAGGGACAGCTCTTCCTTATAGTAGCATCCCAAAGTTATAAATTAAATAGGAATAATAGAAATAGAAAATCTGTTTCACAGACACTCTAGTGATTATTGTTGCAGGCAAGGACCATCAGTAGATGCTAAAACTACTGGGTCAAGGTGATGGGAAACAAGGTATCTTTCCACAAGATACTTACCAATTACAAAGGACAAAATTGTGATTTTATAGCAGAGTAGTCTTCAATTACCATGTGATCAGAGTTAACATTGCCAATAACAACACATATTGACATCATGTACCCACTGAGAAGGGCATGCTTCCGTGATTTTCTTAAAAAAAAAAATGCATAACCTCAATCTAATCGTGAGTAAACATCAACAGCCCCAAATGAGAGCCATCCTACAAAATAACTGAGCACTGTTTTCCCCAAATGTCAAAATCATAAAAGGTGGAGAGAGGCCAAGGACCTATTACAGATTGGAGGAGACCAAGAGGACATGCAAGTAAATGCTGTGTAGGAACCTGAACCAGAAACCAAACTTTCTTTAGTGGGAAAATTCATGGAAAACAAATAAGGTTTGTGGATGAGTTAATAGTGTACCAATATTAATTTCTAACTCTGATAATTGTACTATACTTACATAATGTGTTAATATTAAGGAAGTCTGGGTGAAAGGATACTGTATTATTGTACGTGAATTTTTATATAAATACAAAATTAAAATATTTTTGACACTCGGAATTTAAAAATAAAAGAATTATTTTTTTAAAGATTTTATTCATTTATTTGTCAGAGAGACAGAGAGAGAGAGAGAGAGAGTGCACGCACAAGCAGGCAGAGAGGCAGGCAGAGGCAGAGGGAGAAGCAGGTTCCCTGCTGAGCAAGAAGCCCGATGCTCGATCCCAGGACCCTGGGATCATGACCTGAGCCGAAGGCAGCTGCTTAACCAACTGAGCCACCCAGGCGTCCTTAAAAATAAAATTATTATGGAAAATATAAGCAATGTCAAAAGAAAGGAATGAAGAAACCAGAAGTGATTTGGTGACTGGGTTTTGGGGGATGGAGCTTAGGGTAAGATTTTATTGATAATGATAAATTATAGAAGAGAAAAAGATTTTATTGATAATGTATATTAAAAAATACCTCACATTTTTGGGGTGGCTGGGAAAATGATTGAACATGAACTGTAATGGGGAAGTCTGGAAGAGAAGCTGGTTTGGTGGGAGAAAGATAGTCATTGTTTGCTATGTTCTGATTACGATAAGATTTCAGACTTGTTGATTGGGACAAAATAGTTCTCAGATTCAGGTTTGACATGTAATAAGCCACCTTTGTCACCTCTCCAAGTTTAGGGTCCCGGCCAGTGAGTCACAGTGTCAGAATCTCCACTCCTATATAAAGCTGTTGCAGAGACTTAGTGTAAAAACGAAGGTCTGGCATAATCAAGGGAAATTTGAGCCCATTTGTGCATTTTAGGACTGAGGCAAACCAAGCCTGAGGGTAGGAAATTTGTGGAAGACTTGAGAAATTGGAAATAATGCCTGTACTAACTAGAAAAACTATTTGGAAACTTGAGAATGTATTTTCTTAATTTATAGGTACCAAAGATGATACAAAGAAATGTAATCTCAGAAAACAAATTACTGGCTACATGGATAGAGCAGAAATAGTGAAGAAATACTTGGATCAAGAAAAAGAAGGTAAAGAGGCTGATTTACAGAATGTGTCCATAAACTACTGCGACAAAGCCCATTTCCTGCAGTGTTTCTGGCTTGGCCTTTTGGAACTCTTTGTGGTCTGAACCATTTATCCCTGGGAGCCTAGAGGTTTACTCTGCATTTCCACTTCCCTATACATAATCTATTCTTAACCTTTTTGGGGGATCCCGGGGCAAGGTGGATTCACATACCCTTTTGAGAATCTAATGAAAGCTGCACATACTGCAAAATGCATGGTGTTTTAAGGAATTCACAGATCTCCATGAAGCTTATGTGTGGACTGCAGTTGAAATAATACTACACAGAAAGAGAGAATGTAAATCTTGTATTTTATTTCTATTTCCCTTTAGAAAAGGACCAAAATGTTGAAGTAGTTAAGAAACTCCTGGGACCTCTTTAGGATTTTGCTATGAATCAAAACATTTCAGGAGGGGGCGCCTGGATGGCTCAGTCATTAAGCGTCTGCCTTTGGCTCAGGTCATGATCCCGGGATCCTGGGATCGAGCCCCGCATCGGGCTCCCTGCTCGGCAGGAAGCCTGCTTCTCCCGCTACCATCCCCTCTGCTTGTGTTCCCTCTCTCGCTGTGTTTCTCTCTGTCAAATAAATAAAATTAAAAAAAAAAAAACAAAAAAAACCATTTCAGGAGTTAAGTATTCCAAATGACTGGAGGTGCCGTAGGTGTCCTTCCCTACTTATTAGTTCTCTGCTCATGAGCATGCAGTTTACAAACATGTCTATAAATGGTCATCACCACCTTTGCCTGGCACACTCCTGCCAAAGTTACTACTGCCCTGAAAAAACCAGTGCCTCCAGCGGTGCCTGGGTGGTGCAGTCTTATTCTTGGTTTCAGCTCAGGTATTGATCTCAGGGTCGTGAGATTGAGCTCTGTGTTGGACTCTGTGCGCAGGCAGCATAGAGTCTGCTTAAGAGTCTCCCTCTGCCCCCCTCTGCCCCGTGCTCTAAATAAATAAATGAATGAATGAATGAATGAATGAATAACATCTTTTAAAAAATCTATTAAAAAACAATGCCTCCAGCCCTCAGCTGCTCTTCCTCACTCCCTTATACAGCAACCCTCCTCCCCCGCCTTCCTAGTATTCTGTATGAGCCCATACCCTGGGTACCCCCCTCCCCGAGCTCCTCTGTTGGGTGGGAATAAAATAGTGTTTTCTTCACCCTAAATTGAAATGTACAATGAAATTTCCTTTTAGAACATGGGTGAAATATAGTACCATTAGCATTGTGGTTTGAATACATTGGCTTGAAAACTGATGCATAGTTGCTAGCATTATATTTGTGGAAACATTAGGAACAGAATCCAAACTTCTGGTTTTTTTTTTTTTTTTTTTTCAAACTTCTGGTTTTTAAACAAACTTTAGATATGCAGCCATCGTATAAATTGGGAACTACCATTAGGCGTCTTATTGTTAAAAAATTTTAAAGGTCTGTGATAATGAATTCAATAAATATTCATTCAGTAGGAACAAAAACAGTGGAACTGTTTTACTGATCCTGTGGCATCCTCGTCATTGGCTTGGATCATTAAGTGGTATAAACTTCTGCTTAAAATATTCTCTGTAAGTTCTAAGAAAGACTTCTAAATTCCATATAATACTGCATTTATATGTTTCATACTTTAGCTATTAAATTGAGGACATAAAAACACTTAAATCTGAAGAGAAGGATAAGGTAGCTCCTGAGTTCTAGCTCACGGTTCTACTCATGGTGACAGAATGTCTGCTGTCATACATCTTCTCTTGAATAAACTGCCTGGTCTGTAGGATTCAACTCAAGAACATGTTCCAAGAAATCTCTGGACTTTCCTACTTGCCCTCCATGAAAATAGAAATCACTTACAGAATTGTTTGCCTTATTTATCTCTGTGTGTAGAGCATCTTCCATTGTGCCTCGTATATATGTAGTAGGTATTCAGAAATGTTTGCTGAGTGGAGAAGTTAAAAAAATGAACTTGTATCTGATCCTGATTAATCACTGTATTTAAATATGTGTAAAAAGAAAACAAATGGTCACTGATTTTATTATTGAAACTTGTGTTTCGTAGATGGAAAATATCACGAGCAGATTAAAATAGAAGAGAATGCCACAGGTTTCAGTTATGAGTCACTTTTTCAAAAATACCTTAATGAAACAGTTACAGAGGTTTGGATACAAGATCCTTATATTAGACAGATTCATCAGGTAAGTGAAACGTACAAAAGTATGATGAAATGTTACTTAAAATGTATAAGTTAGTAATAACCTATCCCGATGTCTTTCAGCTATATAACTTTCTTCGATTTTGTGAGATGCTTATTAAGAAACCATGTAAAGTAAAAACTATTCATCTTCTCACTTCTCTGGATGAAGTAGGTATCTGGAAGCATTTACTTTTTCTTCGTTAACTTTATTTGGTTACAGGATGTAGTTTGAGCAAGGAAAACATGGACACAATGAATTGAAAACAATTTAGGCCTATTGAAAACAATAGGCCTAAAATACATTCCAAGAAATATTGTTGATTTTTTTCTGATTTTGTTGTGTGACTGTTTGTTTGGTGACTTTGCTACTCTCCGATTCAAGTAGCTCGTCGGTTTAGTCTCTTGTAGGTTCCAGGAGATGATCACATGTCTGCACTACAGATAATTTTGTCTCTTCCTTACCAGTGATTATATATCTTTTTCTTGATTTATTATATTGGCCTTTGGGTGGATCATAGCATGATAGTGAGCATTTCCATCTTGATTTTGACTTAAATAGAAATGCTTCTAAATAAACCAGATTTCTAGGATTAACTTGAAAAGAAAGCAGCCCTATCTGAATAACTAAACAGCATTACTAAAACACACAGAATTGTGTTTTGTACATGTTAGAAAAAAACAGTTACTTTGATAAAAACAAGTGCTATTAAACTGCTGCATACAGTTTATGTTATGCATATGCATATTAAAAATTCTTTTAATAAAGAAGTATTGCTTCTTTGAGATAATAGACTTTGAAACTAGCATAGAATCTTTCCCATTTTAATTCATCCATGATACACATTGCACAGCTTAATAATAATTTAAAATGCTAATAACTGAACTAATAACAGAAAATTGTATTTTTCCTATTAACAGGGTAGTGGGAAACAGCAGCAAAGTAGTGGTCTGCAAGAAATAAAAGAGTCACTCCAGAATCATGGTGTGCTGTTGGAATTAGAATATTCTTCTTCAGTTCATGACCGAGAAATTAGGTTAGTGTATGGCAATATTTTAATTTTTATGCAGTTGAAAATACTTATTTTTATTTCTTTTAATACTCTTATGTAATTGCATATAAATATCCAGTTTATTAAAATTTTAAGTAAAGCTCAATTTTAGTATCTTCACTTTTGAGAAAAAAATCTGGCTTATTATGTCTGAGTTTCATATTTCCTAATGGAATAAAGTTTACACATTCTGTTTCATGTGAGAAGAAGAAGTACTTTTCTATTCAAGTATACATATAGTGTTATGGTATTGGAATAGTTTTCTGGTGATAATACTTAATATTCTGATGATCTTAGTATTTACTTCTTACAGTTTATTAAATAATCTCATAGGTATGATAGTATGCTACAGTGTCTATAAGGAAACAGTATATGCAGGTATTTTAGTATTGTGTTCCTCTGTTTAGCATAGTTTCATAGGCTTTCATATGTTTACAGTAACGGCACCCTTAGTTTTAATGAAAACTTAAGCACAACCTAAATGCAAAACAGATGAAAATGCAGTGATGTGGTTGAAGCAGAGGTCGGGATCTAGAGCTCTTCTTGCTTCTGTCCTTATGTCCTCCATCTCTAGTAGGGGAACCCTTGCAACACACCATAATCTGCCTGAATACACTTAGCAAAACATGAAAGTTTTGTCAGAAATCTGAAACTCGAGAGTAAGATTTAATTAAATTGTCAGACCTTGTTACTGGCTAATCAAATCAACTAATGGTTTCTTTGGACGTTTTTATTTCATTGTAGACATGAATTGTCTACATTGTAGCCCATGAGTAACCCCCAGTTTGGTTCAACTCATGGCACTGCAGAAAGTGATTTTCTTTGTTCGGAGGAAGTGTTGATGATGCTGGCTACACTACACCTTTGATAACTGTCTGACCTAAATGTCTGGAATATAAAATACTGTATACTATTTCAATAGGTTTAACAATGGATGGATGATTAAGATTGGAAGGGGACTTGACTATTTTAAGAAACCACAGGTAGGATATAGTCTTATGAATGGTGTTATACTCTTTTTGTATCATTTTAACAACATGGCTTTGGGTGTTTTTTAATTTAAAAAAAACTCTTTTCTTCTCTTCTTAGAGTCGTTTTTCCCTTGGATATTGTGATTTTGATTTAAGACCATGTCATGAAACAACAGTGGACATTTTTCATAATAAGCACACAAAAAAAATATGATGGCTGGTAGCTTAATTTGTATTATATATTTCTATTTTAAGTGAATATTTTGTTGTTACTTTGGACAGATCATTCCTATAATGATGAATTTAACAATAAATTTTTACATTTCTACTAACTTATGGATCCATTTTTCAGTTATGTAACCAATTTGAATTATTTTTATAAATACATTATTCAGTAGATTTATAGCATTTTCAGCCACAAGGTTAATTTAAACATTTTACCAGCTTTTCTCTTATTTGACTGTTGCAGAATGAATCAATAAATAATGAGCACCAATTATGAAAATAAATTGGATGTTAATCTTGGCTCTGGGAATTTAGCATCTAGGAGGAAAAATCATGGATTAGAGTATTCTTTTAAGAGGCATATGGGCTTGTGGGTCTAATAACCAGGAAAAAAATGTTAATTTTATTACAATTAAGCGTCCCTGGTAGAAATTCACCAACATTCATTTATCCAGTATCACCTAACTCCATAAAGGCAAATCAACCTGCTTAGTTATGCAGATACATCTTGCAGCTTATTCAACCTTGGTTGGCACATTTGTAAAGATTTGCAGCTTATAATCAACTGTTCTGGGTAGGCTTATCCATCCAGATGCCAGTTGACTGGTTGGGGACGAAGACTAGGTTCCATGAAGATAGGTTGGGATTGGGGATAAAACGGGCAGTCCAGAAGCTTAAAGAATAAACTAAGCCAGTCTGTGGAGGGAAACAGAAGTACTCATGTTGGGGAATACACGCATGTAAACATCACATCTGGAGAAGACTGAAGATTACATTCAAGATTAAATGGTATGGAGGACCAAAACCAAGTAGAAGCCACGGGAATAAGGTCAGGCAGAGTGGTCCTCCGTGAACTGGACACCAGGTTTATGTTTTACCTCTGGGAGCCAGCAGTCACCTGACTGAGTTGACATAAAAGACCAAGAAGGGATTCCAGAAAGTTCCTAATGTTTTTCTTTAATGTTTTCAGGTTCAGGTGCTGATAATGCTGAACCTGAAAAGTCTCAAGCCAGTTTACCAAGCTTTTTTATATGGAAATTCAGGGTCTCAGGAGAGCAAGTGTTGGACCTAATCAGAAGTTACTTTCTGCAAAATATTGTAGCTCATTTTGCCAGGTACCTATCAGGATGTGGAAGTAGAGTGGCTCTTTATTCAGGTGAGAACATGTATTAGACCTCCTTATTTTTATGTTAAAATAACCATTCTGACTTATTTATTTATTTATTTTATTTATTTTTTTAAAGATTTTATTTATTTATTTGACAGAGAAAGAGATCACAAGTAGGCAGAGAGGTAGGCAGAGAGAGGGGGGGAAGCAGGTTCCCCGCTGAGCAGAGAGCCCAATGTGGGGCTCTTTCCCAGGACCCTGAGATCATGACTTGAGCCAAAGGCAGAGGCTTTAACCCACTGAGCAACCCAGGCACCCCAAACCACTCTGATTTCTTCTAGAGCATGTGACTCTATCACTATAGAGATTCAGCAGTCCACAAACCTATGAAATTAACTTTTATCCAACTCACATAGGAATCCTGCCTAAGAGATACTGATATTTAAGGAAGAACACCTATCCATTATGTATAGTAATGGTTAAAGCAATAATGCATCCATTATTCTAGATATTTGAAATCTATCCCCAGATCCAATTACAACATTAGAAGACTACCATATGCAAGTTACTTATTAAATACATCAAGAAATGTGCAAGAACTATATGAGAAAATTGTAAACTTTATGGAAGAATATAAAAGAAAATTAGGAAAGACAAATTATATTCTTGAATAAGAAGGCTTAATAAGATGTTATTTCTCCCTAAGTTACTTTATAAATTAAATGACAAAGAAACTAACACTAGGAGACTTGCTTGACAAGTCTAAAGACAAAAAGTTACAATGTATATATTTTAATGTATGGTCATAAGAATGGACAAATCAGTGCGGTAGAATAAGGAGTCTGGAAACACTTGAGATCAAGTAAATGTGTATATGGGTCCTTAATACACAATAAAGGCATGGTTCATATTAGTGGGGAAAGAGTAGACTATTTAATAAATGCTTGGAAAAAACATTAGATCTCTACCCCACATAGAGGTTATTCTGTTAAAGAGCTAATTAAATTTAAAAAATTTTTTCCTAAGATTTTATCCATTTGGGAGAGAAAGCATGAGAGAGAGAGAGAGACAGATCATAAGCAGGGCAGAGGGGCAAAGAGAGAAGCAGACTCCCTACTGAGCAGGGAGCCCAATGTGGGATTCCATCCCAGGACCCTGGGATCATGACCTGCAAGCGGATGCTTAACTGACATCCAGGCACCCTGAAAAAAAATTTTTTTTAACGCTCCACTAAATATACTAAGTATAACACAAAACCCAGGAATTATCAAGGAAAGGAAAAGGCAAAATATTTGATCATGTAAATATCAAAAAGTTGAGTAGAGAGAACCATAAAATGTTAACATGACATCAAATTTATAGCATATAGAGAAAGGGTTAATAGTACTAATATATAAGGAAGATAGCCAAATTTTCAGGAAGTAAACTCAATCTTGCCTCCCTTAGCCTCACCAAGGACTTTGTCCTTTGAGTGATCCTTCCCTCTCTGCTGCATTGTTTCTGCCAGTACAGACTTGCCCAGCCAGATACTACCCACCCTATTTCTTTGTTCTTTGTGAGAAAATTCCAAAGTTCTCTATATAATTTTTTCCCATTTCCTCAGCACCTATTAATACTTCAGTGCACTTTAACCAGGCTACCCAGTCACTCCACTGAAATTGCTCTTGTCAAGGTCAACAATGACTTCTCTTATTACCATATCCAGTGGGTACTTCTTAACCTTCATATTACTTGAACTTTCAGGACTATTTGACCCAGTTGGCCACTCCCTTCTTAAAGTTCTCAAATTCCATGAAACATACTTTCCTTCTCCTCCATCCTGTCTTTTAAGTATTGGTGTTCTCCTAAATTAGATATTAAGTAGAGCCACTTTTTTTTTTTAATCTACACTCTCCCCCAACATGATAATACCAGTAATTTTTTATTGAAAAGCAACAAACTGCTCTTACCTGATGTAAGCAAAAAAGAGATTATCTAAAGATAGTGAGTAGTTCAGACCATCACCCCAAGAGGTACCGACTGGGCCTTGGAAGTTCTGCAGTGAAAAAAACCCGTATCTAGAATCACAACACAGAACTAATCAGATGATACCACTGCTGACCCCAAGGCAGCCTGAACTTGGTAGGCTTATTACCACTTCTGTCACTTAAATTATTGGGCACTGTACTGCCACTCTTAGCACCTCTACCCCAGAAATTCAGGCCCTGGCACTACTGCCAGAGAAGGGTTTTCCCCATCCCAGGTTCACTTCGTCATGTTCCATTCAGAGTCTGAAGCGAGTCCATCTGACTGGTAGAGCCTAAGCCATGTCCCTTACCCTAGATTCAAGAGAGGCTTAGGAAGAGAGTACAGTGAAAATTTCAGTTTCCATAGAGGGGAGTGTAGTTGTTTGCAACCTCTGGAGTTCCTCAGATGAAATTCAAAACTGGCCTCCATACACTCAGGGCAAGGAGAGACTGAAGAAAGAGGCAGACCACTCCAGATTGGTAAGTGGGGTTTAATAAGCAAGAGACCTTACATATGAGGCTTGTCTGGGGTGGCTACAGGATAAGTAATCTGTGCACGTGCTTGCAGAATCTCAAGAGTTCATGGAGGCCTTCATGGGATTCAAGTCATATCCACAATCTGGATAGTCTCAGTAACATAATACTCTCTCAAGGCTGAGTCCTTTAAGTGGCTTCTGGTGCGGGAGCACTGGGCAGAACACACATTCCAAGGACAGGGGAGGGTGTAAAGAGCCTCTGATTGCCCATATTGAGTTCAAGGGTCAACTGGCCTCACATCCTCTTGACATCTCTAACAGGTAGGTTCTGCCTCACAGTAAGGTTTTTTAAGTTGGAGAATTCCTCAGAGTGAGGGGACTCATGTGCTAAATACTTTATGCTTTAAGATGAATATAAAGGTTCACAATTATCCATTTTCATGACTTAAAATACTATGGATATGCTGTCAACTCCTAAATATATACATTAAGCCAAAACTTTTCCTTGGAGCTCTGATCCTATAAATTCAGCTGCCTATTTGGCATTTCTTCTGGCATTTCAGAAGCACACAGTCATTTCAAATATAGGATGCTGCGACCGAACTTTGGAAACACACTCCTCCACTCTCCCATCCATCCAGTTGCTCAAATAAATCTAGGAGTCGTTCTTGATTCCTCATCTCCTTTTCCTCATATGGAAGCAATCAGAAAATTCTGTGGACTCTCGCTGCAAAACATACCTTTTCTATTCCAGGTGATGTTTGTTAAATTTCCCTTTAGGAACTTGAAGCCTTTATCACCTTTCACCTGATGATATCCTCACTTTTAAGAAACAAATGGTATCAGAAAGTCACGAGTGCTTTATTGCCCCAAAGCACATCATACCAGGATTTTTATACCGTTCTTGGAAATCAATTTTAACATGTTGCAGCTAATGTAATGTGTAAAAAATACGCCCATGAGAAATCTCTTCAGAGTTGTTTATTTGCTCTTTAATATTGCTGGAAGAGAACAGAAGGACCTGCCTATGAAACCTGACTCAAATGGAGAATGGTTAGACTGCCAGTTGTGTTTGTCCCAGGAGCCACTTGAAAAGTAAGATTCCCCTTCATTTACTCCACTCCCACACTGAGAGAACCAGTTATAGTCAAAACCCTGTGTGTCCACTCCTGCCTCTCCTCTTCATGAAAAAGGAGATGAGATGTGGATCCATGTAGTTATAAGAAAAGAGCTCATAAGAGCTAAATTCACATGTTAAAATCCTAACCTCCAGTACCTCAGAATGTAACTGTATTTGGAGATAAGGTCTTCAAAGAGTTATAAAGTTAAAATGATGTCTTTAGATTGGACCCCAATCTGGTAAGATTAGTATCCATATAAGAAGTGGAAATTTTGACACAGATATGCACACTCAGAGGAAACCTAACATAACCCAATTGGTCTTAAGGGTTAACATGCTTCAAGCTTATGCACTCCTTGCTTGCTGTCCGAAATCCCAGTTTATGGTGGTACTAATCTACTTTCTTTGAGATCTTGCAGACTGCTAGCCTTGAGGAACAAAGAACCAGAATTTCTGGAAGATAAGGCTTGACCACGCTCAAAAATAGGCAGCACTGATCATGGCATCCTCAGTAAGAGACATCTGGGAGCCTTGATTCCTGGTACAGGGGGAGGAGTCTGGACTGCCTGGCCAGGATGTGGCTTGTTGAGCTGCCGGGGCATCCTTTACTGAGAGACACTTAGGAGCCTTGATTATTGGTAGAGGATTCTGGAAGATTTTTAGAGGACCAATGATTAACTGCTGAGCACCGACTTCTGCACATAGCCCCCTCACCTTTTCCTGCACCTTCCCTTTTAAAAATCTACTTCCCCTAGACAGGAAAGATGGTCTTTGAGACGTTAATCTCCCATTTTTCTAGGTTGCCAACTTCCTTAATAAAGCAACCTTTCCTTTCCCACCAACATTTACTTCTTGAGTATTGGCTTTCGAGCGGTGAGTTTGGAACTGGTCCTCTGATAACAGAAAGACCATGTGAGGATACAGCAAGAAGGCAGCTATCTGCAGGCCAAGGAGGGAGGACCCAGGAGACATCAAACCCATCAGCACTTTGATCTTGGACTTCCCGGCCTCCGGAACTGTGAGAATATTTTTTTTTCTCAAAAAAACAATATATTTTTATTGTTTAAGCCACCTAATCTGTGGTATTTTGTTATGGCAGCCCTAGCAAACTAATACATACTGCTTTATTGTTTCCTTTTGAAAGGAATCTGAATTAAACCTTGTCCTGAAAATGGAAGTCATCCTTAATTTTTGACAAAGGCTTAACACAATGTCAGCATCTTTTCATGGCTATTGCCAGCATTACCTCTGCTGGGATTCCTACAGTAGTCTCCCAAAAGGCTTTCTGCTTCCTATCTTCTCTCCCTCCAATCCATTCTCCACAGAGCAGACAGAAGAGTCTTTTTTTTTTTTTTAAAGATTTTATTTATTTGACAGAAACACAGCGAGAGGGGGAACACAAGCAGAAGGAATGGTAGCAGGAGAAGCAGGCTTCCCACAGAGTGGAGAGCCCGATGTGGGGCTCAATCCCAGGCCCCTGGGTTCTGACCTGGGCCGAAGGCAGACGCTTAACGACTGAGCCACCCAGGTGCCCCCAGAAGAGTCTTTATAACAACTGCAGTATCACTGCACTTAAAATAATATTTATGTCTACGTTGGGCTGTCTGTCCCTACGTGGTCTGTTCTCTTTGCTCTCCATCCTCATCTTGCTCCATTCTCCCCTTGTTCCCATACTTCAGTCTGCTTATACATCCTATTGCAATAACCCTAGCTTTTACCTGCTTTAGGGCTTCCTGTATGTTGTTGTGTGGTGGATTATACTTTAGAAAAATGGTTGCGGTAGGATCTCCCAGACCCAGTAGTAATTTTTATAATGACTTGGACATTTCTCCCATGGAGAGGTGGCTATTGATGTTCTCTCTTCTTGGATTTGGGTGTATGTGTGACTATACAAGTTGCTTCTAAGATAAGGTATAAAAGGAAATCGTTTCTGTTAGGCTTTCTTGAGTCACTTGTTCTGGGAATCCAGCTACCATGTTGTGAGGAAGTTCAGGCAGCCTTGATTAGGCCCAAGTGTAAAGGAATTGAAGCCCTCAACCCATAGGTCCAGCTGAGCTCCCAGGCAACTGCCAGCACCAACTTGCCAGCCATGTGAGCCATCTTGAGGCAGGTATTTCCAGCTCTTTAAGCTGTCCTAGCCTGTGCCACTGGATCATATGCACTATTCCCATGAAAACTCAAATTGTAGATTCGTGAATAAAATAGATGTTGTTTTAAGCCACTAAGTTTTGGAATGGTTTGTTAAGAGGCAATAAAAGAGCTGATAAAACTGGGAATACTCTCCTCCTCACTCTACTCTGCTTGGCTGCTTCTCATTCTTCAGGTCTCCATTCCAATGTCCTCTCCCTGATAGCTCTAGCTAGATAACCCCCAATATAGTCTGTTATAACTACCTGGGCTTTTCTTGCTTTATAATTATATACTGATTTGTTTGTCTACATCTCCTGTTATGCTGTTTTTTAAACTCCGGTCTTGACCTATTAATGGGTGATAAAATCATTTTTAAAAGATGAAATAAAACCAAATATAAAATGTCAAGTAAGTAAATAGTATAGGATAAACATTGCATTGTAAAACTTGTTAGGTATAAGATCATATCTGTGCTAGTACATAGTAGAAAACGTATTTTTTTACTCTAGTTTTTAAAGAGTTTGAAAGCTAGTACACTAAATTGTCAGTTCCTGAGGTCAGTCTCTTTCACTCACCATGAACATCCAACAACTACGAAGTACCTGGCACATAGTAGGCATTCAAAAGACACACACTAAATACTGTAGAAAGCAGAGGAGTATGAGTGAACTGCAGAGACACAAAGTGGTTGGCAGTGATGTTACTCCTTGAAGAAATTTGGCAACGAAGAGATGTAGAGATACAACAAAACCTTAAGCAGGAGTTTTAGGGAAAGAAGAGACGTTGAATACATTCATTCACTATGTGTAAGGATCCAGTAAGTGGAAAGAGAAAATGGAAGATAAAATATTTAATGGTAGAAGGCCCAAAATAGGGTTGGAAAGGACAAAGATCCAGGTACGACTAGCCTTAAGGAAAACGTGTTTTTTGAGAATGAATGAGAAATGTTGAGAGGAAATGGGGTGCAGGAGCTCATTTATGAAGGCCTCCACTGTCGAATTATGAGTCAAGGTTTGTGACAAGAGGAGCGGAGTTCTGAGTTTAAGAAAAGTGGAAACATTTATGAATAAGGCCTCTGAAGCATGAGGGAGTCAATGGAGAGGAATTGAATCTGACACCAATACAGAATAAATATGAAATTGAGTTAATCTGTATGATGATGTGAATTTTCTTCCAGCATTGCCTGCCATCTGGATATGACAGGAATAAAAAAATCAATTGATGGAATAATAATAATAAAACAATGGCCATTGTAGGTCAAGAGAGAAAAGCAAATGAGAATGCTGATAAGATAAGACAGTATATTTGAAAGAATTCAGGGTTGGATAGGAAGGGAGATGAAGCAAAAGATTTGGAGGATTAAGGGTTTAGAAAAGTGCAGTGGGCTTAATTTAATGGGAGAGGATAGTTGATAAGAAAGTAAGCTGACACTTGAATAATGTGGGGGTTAGAGGTGCTGACCATGGCACAGTTGAAAATCCACATAAAACTTTTGAGTCCCCAAAAACTTAATTAGTAGCCTATTGACCAGAAGCCTTACTAGTAACCATCAAGACATATTTTGTATGTAATATATACTGTATTCTTATGATAAAACTAGAAAAAATATTACTTAAAAATCCTAAGAGAGGGGCGCCTGGGTAGCTCAGTCAGTTGGGTGTCTGTCTTTGGCTCGGGTCATGATCTCAGGGTCCTGGGATCGAGTCCCATATTGGGCTCCCTGCTCTGTGGGGAGCCTGCTTCTCCTCCCTCTGCCTTTCCCCCTGCTTGTGCTCTCTCTTTCTCGGATAAATAAAATCTTTTAAAAAAAAAATCATAAGAGAAAATACATTTATAGCACCATAAAACATCTACATATAATTGAAACCATGCAGTTCAAACCCACTATTCAAGGGTCAACTGTATAATTAAAAGGAAGAATTTTAGAGTTTAAGGTATCAGAGGTCACCAAGAAGCCTGGGTTATATTCCTTAGAAGTAAGAAAAAGAACTAACTCAGAGATTATAGTGTTGAATATCATATACATCCCCATGATGGTAACAGAAAAAGGAGCAAATATATGAAAAAAAAATCATTAAAGAAAGAGAGTATCCTACAGGCCTTAAGAAAATATGGACTAGGTGACAATTTCTAATGGCGAATAGTTACTGAAAGAGACTAGGTCTTTTTTAAGAGACATATGATGAGGGTGCCTGGCTGGCTTAGTTGGTAGAGCATATGACTCTTGATCTCTTGATCTCAGGATTGTGAGTTCAAGCTCTACACCTCAAGATTGGGTGTAGAGATTACTTAAAAAAAATAAAAGACATACAATGTACCTTAAACATTTTATTTTCTCATAAAAACTGTTAATATAAGAAATTTATTTGGAATCACATTATTCCCTTAATTTTTTCACAGAGAATATTCCATTTATTGTGTAGTTCATCATCTTCTGGACATGTCCTATGTAAAATATTTGTTATCATAGTAATTTCATTTGGGCAAAACTTACTGCCAATAAAACTTGAATTTAATTTGTCACATATTTCAAGTGGCAACCAATGATCAGGTGCTTCAATATTACAGATTTCAATCCTTCCATCCCTTATGTCTATGAATATTTTAATTTCCAAATGTGACTGTTCATATAATACATTAAAGGAAGTGTTTATACTAAACTTTGGAGTTCTGCCATATATCCACTCCCAGGTCTGTAGTTCTTTGACTTTGTTATTTATTCCAGGAAACAGGGTTTCATCTGTTGGGTTTATTAGGTTGGTATGATTATCAATTTGATGATAAGCAGCATACTCTGCTGCAATAGCATTCATGAGTACTTCACAGGTCAGAGTGGGATCTTTTTCCAAAAGATTTTTTACCATGGAAGGTATGCTCGTGGTGGCTCTGCTCCTGATCCCTTGATAAGGGCTCTTCAGCAAAGATGATAAGGAGGTCCTGTTGGTATTACATAATAAAGTGCAGTGGTGATACGCAGTAGTCCGGCCAATCTTGGAAGCTGTTCCTGAGATTTTAAACTGTCCATCCAGTAAAAGGTCATATCTTTTGGTGGCCTGTACATCTAGCTGGGGTTGAACAGCATTCAGAGCCCTCACAACTAATTTTAGATTCTCCATTCTGTCGTACTTTTTTTTGGTTGTAAAGAAAGTCAAATTGATATTACCCATATCATGATAGACTGCTCCTCCTCCACTTCTTCTCCGAGCCAGTTTCACACCTTCTTCTCTCATCAGATTCAGGTTGCATTCCTGCCAAGGATTTTGATGCCTACCTATTACAACAGAGGGAGAATTTCTCCACAAGAAAAGAACCGGCTTGTCTTCTACATTCATATGGTCATGCATCCAGTCTTCTACAGCCAGATTTTTATAAACATCACTGGAAACTGACTGTAAAATGAGCCCACCTTTTACTTTGTTTTTAAAGCCAGCTGCTGGGACCTTGAAGTTACAACGTAAATGGAAGCAATTCTTCATTGAAAATGGGACCAGCATGCTTTTAAAAATGGAAGACTGTGGCACCTGGGTGGCTCAGTCAGTTAAGAATCTGTCTTTGGCTCAGGTCATGATCCCAGGGTCCTGGAATCGGGTCCTGCATTGGTTTAGTGGGGAGCTTGCTTCTCCCACTCCTTCTGCCACTCCCCCTGCTTGTTCTCTGTCAAATAAATCTTAATAAAAATAAAAATGGAAGACAAACAAATTAATTCATTGGGAAAAAGAAAAACTGCATTTTCTAGCTGCTGATTCTTGGTTATTTTAGGTAAACTTTCCAAGTATCCAGTTGCTTTTCTTGTCTTTTAGCTTTTGTATTTAAACAAAAACCTCAAATAATTTCAGTTGAAACAGAGTTAAGGGCACAGATTTTTCAAACAATAAATCTGCAAATTCATTATTTAATGTATTTCAAAGTCAAACAAATTAATCCTGAATTCACAAGTAGTATGTGTTCATTGAGAAAAATGGGGAAATATTTATAAAGAGCAAAGTAAAAGAATATATAATACCACTCCCTGCAGATAACCACAGTTAATACCTTGGTGTGTACCTGTTTATTTTTCTGTGCACGTATAAACACCCCTCCAAAATTGGAACCATGCTGTTATTTCAATGTTAAATCTATTTTTACATCAGCTTTAATGTGTAATATCCCATTGTCAGATATACCACAGTTTACCACTAAATCAGTTTCTTAGTTTGTAATTTTAGGTTGTTTATAGTTTTCCGGTGTTATCAATGACATATTCATGAACATCTCTGTGGAAGGCTTTAATTATGTACTTAAAATACTTAAAAAAAAATTCCTATTTGATTTTGAGACTTGGTTTACTAGCAGTATAATTCTTTTATTTAGATAAATATTTTTTTTTAAGTTGTTTTTTTTTTCTGATAGAGAGATCACAAGTAGGCGGAGAGGCAGGCAGAGAGAGAGGGAGAAGCAGGCAGAGAGAAGGCGGGGAGCAGGCTCCCTGCCGAGCAGAGAGCCAGATGTGGGGCTTGATCTCAGGACCGAGATCATGACCCGAGCTGAAGGCAGAGGCTTTAACCCACTGAGCCACCCAGGCACCCTAGTTAGATAAATATTTAATTAGAAGAGCCCCTACCTGAGGTTAGGGGAAGAGGCAGTTAGAACATCTGGATTATATGGAAAGGCTATGGACAATTTCATTATGTTTGGACAATTTACACATTATTTTTGTTAGCAGTGCTGATGGCAACAGGCTGAAAATACTAGCTATAGTAATCAAGTATTTTGACTAGTATGTTTGTAAAGAAACTATTCTATTCCAATTCTGTTTCTTAGGATGTTCATCATTTTTTCTTTCGGTTAAAGAACTGGGATAAAATGTGTTACTAAAGTCCAAAATTAGGCCAAAATCTTTTGTAGTTAAGTAATGTCCTACAAGCACAAGTAAGAGAGTCTTCATGTTTTCATCACTCTTTTTTTTCTTTTTTTTTTTTATCACTCTTGATACATTTTCATAAATTGCACTACAGAAAAGTTAAGCCAATTTATATTTTCTCTGTCTAGAAAGGTCAGGAAAGGTTTAATAGTGATATTTGAATTGAGTCAGGAGAGGTTTAAGAGTGATACTTGAATAAGCCTCAAAGTTCGTTGGTGTTTACCAAATTGATGGGATTAGCATATTCCAGGGATATGGAAAGACAGAGGCCTGTTTTGGAGACTACCTCCTCAGGGATGGAGTTACACTATTGGTCTCCTAGCTCCCCTGAAACCTACGGCTATGCTGTCGCAGGAAGCCTCTCCAGCCTGACTGGATTTCTTTGTTTAAACTCTGTTCTCGGCTCCGTTTGACTGACTCTGACATAGTCCCTCTTTGGACAAATATTTATGGAATGCCTGCTATGCAAAGATAGTAAGGTAATAGAGAAGGGGAGGAGACAGATTCTTGTAATTCTAAACATTTGGAGTCTTTCTAAAAGCAGCTATTGAAGTGTTTTTAAGCAGACAAGCTATAAGTCAGCCACTATAAAGAACTGCCTCTGCGGACAGGGTTCAGCCTGCATTAAAGGAAAGATAGACTAAGGGCAGGGAGACTGGTTAACAAACTAATGCAACTGTCCAAGCTAGAGACAATGAGGACCTCGACTAGGGTAGCAGACATTAATGCAAGAGAACGGAGCACGTTCAGATTCTGCTGGGAGTCAGAGAGGGAAGGAGGGCAACACCAGGGAAGGCAGATCTCTGTCAAAGAGGCTGTGCTGGGATCCAATTCAGGTAGGGAGGGAGGCAGCCTTGATAGCAAACAGGAAACTCTTCCCTATGATCCAATAGAGAAACAGTAAGGAAAAGTGGTGAAGGACCGCGATATGCTGAATGTCTGTGGGTCTGGAGATTCTCAAAGACCTTGTGATATATCCCTCCCTAAATTTAGGGCTCTGACTCTTGTCTGCATATGCAGAGTGTGGTGGGATGCAAAGTGATTATGATTTTACAGTTTTTCCCTCTCATTTTACTGAGATATAACTGACATATAACATTGTATTAAAGTGTACAACATAATGATTTGATACATATGTATACTGAAAAATGATTATCACAGTAAGTTTAATTAACATCCAACTCCTCACAGTTACAATTTTTTTCCATCTGATGAGAATTTTTAAGATCTACTTTCTTAGCAATTTTCAAATATGACATACAGTATTTTTAACTACAGTCACTTACAGAGCTTAACTATTAATCCTGGCTCTGCCACTCGCTAACTGAATAACCTAAGGCAAATAGTTTAACCTCTGACTGCTTCAACTTTCTCATTTATAAAATGTTCCTACCTCACAAAATGGTTGAGAGAATTAAATGAGTTAACATGCATAAAGCACTCATGCCTGGTAAACTGAAATGCTCTATAAACTGTTATAGAGTTCCTATCTTCCCATCTCTATTCTTCTCTACCATTCCTGTCATAATGACATGTATTCCCAACAGGAGCTTAAATAGGGAAGTGTGCAAAGATTCCCAACTAAGACACATGAAAGTGCCATTTATTTTGATAAATTTTAATAGTGAAAGATACTGACTTTGGTCAAAAACGGAACTTGTTAGGGTTCCAGAATTGATCCAATGCATGTATTATTAGTGCACAAAGGAGAAATAATCTCTATTCATGCAGGCATAGTGTGTGCAGTGTGAATGAAATACAGCAAAGGTATTAGTTCAACAAATCTTGCACCAACTACATGACAGGCATTGTTCTAGGCACTTAGGATCATGCCTAAATTGTGAACCAAATAAGTAAAGGTGATAAGGATTACATGAAAAAGTAGAGCTGGGAAAGAGAGAATTGGAAATGTAAGTGTGAGGAACTTCGCGGTGATTCTAAATAGGGTTGTTCATTAAAAAGGTGACATTTGAGCAAAGACCGAGAGAGCTCAGTGAGTTAGGCTGAGAATCTATTCTGTGCTAGAAACTGTTCTAGACACCTGAACACATAAACAAAAAGGCCCCTGTGAGGATGTAACATGTAACATCAACTGAGCCTCGGAGGATGAGAAAGAATTACACAAAGAATGAGGAAACAAAAGGATGTTGGAAAAAACCCAACTGCTAGTTTATTAATTTACAAAGAGAACTGAAGGCTTTCAGCTGGATGTTCAGATCAGCCTGTCCAAATACACTGTGTAGGACTACTGATAAGCCAACTTATCGAAAGTTTGCTTGATGAAGACAGAACCTGAACAAAAGGACTGAGTTCTAGGACTTCAAAGTCTGATGGGATGAGCCTTGAAGAAACCACCTTCTCAACTTCTGGTCTGGAAAGATCCTGTCAAGAGCCAGGATACCCTCTCTCTCCTAGAGGAGGCTTGGATTCATCTGGGACAGGTGCATCTCTCTTTTATTCAATCCTTCAGTAACAGATCAGACCTCTGGCTGAATGATAGTCTTTCTTTGTCAGGATATAGTCCAGCCTTGAAGGCCTGGTGAAAAGCTGTTTCTTTAAATCAACTCTGCATGTGACTACTCTCACCTTTTAATGACTAATTTTATAGTTTTTCCCCAGAGAAGAATCCATGTTCTAGGGGGACGCTTTGCTACCACCACTTTGCATTGCCGAACATGCTTCTTCAATTTTGAAAAGAAATAAAAAAATAACTATCCTATGTATCCTCCTAGGTAGGCCCAGCCACTTCAAAACACCTTATTAATTTATTTTGCCCCATCTTTGACAGTATGTAACCTACCCAGAGTCTCACGACGGCCATGTGCTTGTTTTATTTCGCCTTCTTGGCTACCGGGGAATATGCACAGAGCTGGCACCCAACATATACATATATATTTTTTTTACCCTCCAATGTTGGGGATAGGCCGTCCTAACCGAGAAGTCAGGTCCTCCCAAGGGCTAAGCGAAAACCATGGGAGTACACCGGCAGCGGCGGCCCAGGGCGGTGCACGCACCGGGCCGGACCTGGGGGTCCCATGTCCCCTCCCCGCCCCCGCCTCCAAAGGGCCGCCCACGCCAGCGCCCCGCGAGCCCCGCTTTCAGCTTCGCCCACCTGCTGCTTCCGGTCACGTCCAGGGCCACCCGCGGGCTCGTGCGGGATAAGGACGCGTGCCCCTACCACCTGCAGGCTGCCAGCGCGGCCAGCCGGAAACGCCGGGAGGAGGCGGGGCTGCGCCGGGGCGGGGCAGGGACAGTGTCCCTCCGGCCTAGCTCGACTCCGCTCCCCGCGCTCCCGCTGGCGCTTCCTGGGGAGCTCCGAGGGGCCTTCGGAGCCGCCCAGTCAGCGCCAGGCCAGAGTAGAGGCGGGGATGCAGGGCACGTTCCAATGGTAGGATGGAAAGTCAGAGCGCCCCCCGTTCCGATGGAGGTCCCCGCGTGACAGCGCAGAGCTAACGGTCACCCGGGGCGAAGGTAGGAGAGGCGGCTGCGTCAGGCTGGGGGGCGGGGAGCCACTCGCGGAGCGAGGCCAGGGGGAGGGCGCCAGGAAGCCCGGGCAGTCCGCTCACGGGCCCCGCCAGGCCCCAGCACTAGCAAACACCTACTGAACTTGAGGCCTGGCGCCAGGTCTTTACGCATCTGCTCATGGTCCGAAGCGCACGTAACAACACCTGGAAGCTGATGAGACTGAAAACAGTTTTAAAAGACAGATTGCATTTAAAGGAATAAACGCTGCTATTCCCAGTGGAGAGATGGTAACTGGTATGAAGGAGGGGGTCAGAAAACACACTCTCAGGCTGATGAATGTTACCCATCTGGGGTTGGCAAGAAAATACTTTCAGCTCAGCCAGATGGGGGCGATTCCTCCAGCAAGCCAAAGTTTCAGTTAACTATTGCCGCATAATAAACTGCCTCAAACATCAGCGGCTTAAAACGGTTTCTTTCTAACACTTATATGGTTTCACCGGAGCTTTATTCAACGAGGGGTGGCTGAACTGGAAGGTCCAGAATAGTCCTATTCATACCCTTGGCAACTGACGCTTAGTGGCTGCTGGGACATTTCAGATGAGGTCTAGTCTTGGAAGAGGGACTGCGGACACATTCTATTGGCCAAAGCAAGAGTCAAGCCAGAGATAAAGGGTGGAGCAGTGGACTCCACACTTGATGAGAGGAGCCCAAATAATTTGGAGTCATCTTTTTCAATCTTCGACAGAAATGAAAACGTTTCAGTTCAATAGAAACTACCAAGACTTGCATCTTGGAATTAGAAGCATCCAGGGTTCACAATTTGGTGATGCTGAGCTGGGCTCTGTAAAAAAGCGATAATAAAGACACAGTGGCTCATTTACCATTACCCTTTTGATTGAAGTCACTCTGAGTTGCTTTCTTGTATTATGCAGATGGAATGAATTGTGTACAGAGTGAGCCCCAGTAGGAATTTTCCTAGTTATTAAAAATAGCCACACAAAACTGTTTCCCTTTGCTTATATTCTGTTTTCCTAAATTTCATTTCTCTGAAATCTGAGATGGTAGTTTTTTCCCCCTATTTTCTACTAAGGTGGTTTTCAAAAATCCCACACCCTTTCTGCTCTGAGACTTTTGTCCTTTGGTTATTCTTAACCCCTCTCCTACTTCACCTTCTCCACTGGTACCTTCTTCCACTGACACTCACATGTGAACTCTGACTCATCATAACCCTCCAGTGACCTCACTTCTTTTTCCACCTTTCATCCCACCTACTTCCCTTTAGAGCAGAGCTTCTTCAAGGATTTGCTAACATTTGGTATCTACTTCCTTACTTCCCATTCATAATCAGACTACTCCAACATTTCTTCTGTTCTTATTCCATCAAGAGTGCTTTTTGGAGAGGTGAGGGTGAAATAGGTCAAAGTGGTCAAAGGTATAAACTTCCAGGTATAAGATAAATAAATCCTGGGGATCTAATGTACAGCTTGGTGTCTATACTTTACAAGATTGTCTTATATATTTAAAAGGTGCTGAGAGTAGATCTTAGAAGTTCTCACCACAGAAAAAAATTTGTAACTGTGTGGTGATGGATGTTAACTTACTGTGTCAATTATTTTTGCATTGTATACATATAAAAAATCATTATGTTGTACACCTAAAACTAATACAATGTCTTATGTCAATTTCCATTAAAATTAGAGATAAAAAATAAAATTCTTTAAATCATTAAAGAAATTATTCAGAGCTGATGAATGAGGTCAGCTACTTATTCTCAAATGGTTGTGGGGAGAGGGAAAGGCCTTTGTACTAGCAAATTTTCTGTAAATTTGACATTGTTTTAAAATAAAAGGAAAATAATGTTAGGTGTCTGATACAGTGATAAAGACTGTTAGTGCCCTACCCATGTCCCCTCTGCCCTTAGTCCATGCTTTCTTTTTCAGCTGCTGTGAGTGTAGGAGCTGTTGTGGCCAGAGGCACCTGAGTGATTTATGCCACCTCCCTGCTCCTCCAGCCTCCATCTTTGGCTTTGCGGTGACAACCAAGGCCAGACCGGTAGGGGGTTCAATCATCCCACCCTTTACCTCAAAGTCAGTAACAGGACAACTGGGCTGTCTGGTCCTTCTAGAGCACCTTGTGGATCAGGCCAAGAATTTATCTAAGCTCTCATCCTTAGCTGACTCCTCATGTTTCCCTATCTTGCTTTCTTCACTCCCTTACACGCTTTTCATAAAGAGCATACTCTCAAAAATCATGTGCACCTGAATCCCTGTCTCAGGCAGCTTCTAGGGAGTCCTAATTAAGACAGTCACATTAGCTGAATAAATGAAGCTTTTATTATTAGCATCCATGACAACACCAATAGATGCAATACCAATGCATGTATAATGGGTTTAGAAATCTTATTTTATGAGTATGTTGGGTTTAAAGTCTCCTAACATCCTTATTTCTGCTGAAGTACACTTTTTAATATGGGGAATTTACTGTCTTACTAGAAACAACCAAACTCTGAAAAGTAGTCACTTTAGGATACCACTTGGAGACTTTTCCCAAAACACCTAAATGAGGTTGTTGTCCTTATTAAGCTTGTTCCATTCTATCTCTTCTAGGAAGTCTTTGTGGATTTCCCTTCTTGAGTGGGCTGCTAAAACTATGGCTTACATCGGATTTGGGGATTCCAATTTTCTGTTGCCTTAGCAGCAATGGTTCTCAATGAGAGTAATTAATGTTTACATTTTTTATAGTCTCAATGACTGGAGTGTGACACTGTATTTCACATCCTGCAATGCAGGAGGCATCAAGCACAATGAAAGATCATCCCAAATTCAGCATCCAACATGACTATCAAATGTTCTGTTTGACACTCATGATGAAAATCATCATCCATGAGATGAAAAACAAGGCTGTAAATATCTGAACCAAGCCCCTGTTAAAAAAAAAAAAAAAGGAAAGTGGTTTTTGCTAAGGTTACTGCAACATTTCACTGCTGGATCCAACGGACCTTTGCATCCTTGTCTGACCTTTCAGTTGACTACCCCCACCGTAACAACTACTGTGGGAAATCTTGATATCACCTTGTCTTAGTTTTCTACCATCTCACTGCCAGCTCCTCAGTTCTCTTTGACAGCTCCCCCCATGCTGACCAGTTCCCAAATGTTTGAGTTCCTCAGGCCTTTAGCTCACACTGTACATTCACTTTAAGCAATTTCATTCATTCCTAAGGCTTTCAATACCATTCATTCTATATACAGTTTCAAAATTCATATTTTTAGTTCCATACATATAAATGTCTACTTGCCTTGGAATCTGTGTTATGTCCCCAAACCATGCTCCTGAGCTCAGTCTTTTTCCCAGAGAACCTCCATGCATAGTCTTTTTAGCTGGAATTCTTTTTTTTCCCTTCACTTCTCACTTTCAAACCGTCATTCTGTCTTGCTAACCTTCACCAGGACTCTCTCCCCTTCTCAAGATCTTGCCATTACTATCATCTTACTTGGACAACTATCTCACTGCAAAAGCTGTAAATGACATAACCTTAGAGAAAACTTCCTAGTTCCCACAATTAAAAATCAAGTTTATGTGTTATGTGTCCTGTCCCTCTGGATATTTTACTTTTTCTTCATGCACACCATATTTTGTATCTTATATAATTACTGTCTGATGTTCTAGCTTCCCTGGCAGACAGACAGTAAACATTATGATGCCAGTGGCTATTTTATTCACCACTATATCCCCAGAAACAAGCACAGTGCCAGGTTAGGTGAACAAATAAAAGACTTGAGTTTTTTTTTATCTCCCAAAGAATTATGTTCTGTAAATGATAAAAAGCATCATCTTATTGGCTTATGTCCCATTCAACAATTTTATTTAGCTCTAAGCTCATTATTCCCTACAAATATATTACATTTGTATTTTTCTAATTTATAAAATATTGCTTCCTCTAAAAGAAGATGCCTTTTCATCTTTGTTTTTATGACTATTATGGAGATTACTCATAATTGGGCATTAGAAATAGCCAATAAATATTAAAGTACAGGAAAATGTTCAAAACATACATAATATAGTTACAGGTCACTATACGTCCAGACACAAAATGGTTTTAATTTCATCTCACAATACTTGGGACAATACTGCTGTCTCAAACTACTAGACATTTAAGTAAGAATGGCAAACTGATATATATAAAACAAGAATTTTTTTTAACACTAGGCTGTTTTCTTATATTAAATATTGGTAGTATAAAATGGTAGTGTCTATAAGATAAACTATTACACTTGAAAATAACTATTTTGTAATTTTGAAATGAATTTAATGTGGAGGAAAACAGTTTTAAAAGGATGATTTAAAATGTGAAATACTTCTCAAGGTATGTAATTTACTGGTCTTTTGCAGAGTTTACCTGAAGTGATTGTTTACAGAACAGAAATGCAAAAATGCAGGAAGATAAAGTACCGTAAAGCAAAATCCCAAACTAGAAATCTTATAAAATTGGTACATCACACGTAGTGTGAAATACAGATGTCAAATTGTTTGGGCACTGTGTTTTGGTCACTTGTTAAATACATTATAATTAAAATATTTTGGTACCATTTAAATACTGTTATTCAAAAAATTCTGATTTTGACAAGGATAGAATGTAATACCAGAGAATTTTGCCTTGAGTTTTGGAAAGTTTTTTTTCTCCCCTAAAACATTAACTTTTTTGAATATGTATCAAAAAAGTGTAGCCTAATGTGATTCATAAATAGTGAAAAATAAGCAACTGTTTGCCTTCATTTTGTTAGGTTTTCCTAATAAGGTTAAGTTCTCATTCAACATTCTGTTTTCTTTGGCAACATGTACAAATAACTTCATTCCACATCTGTCATTTCTATTCCATCACTTTCTTTAACATATACCACAGAGCCCAAGGTGTTCTCTGAAAGAGATCCTGAGCCAATCTCTTTACTTCTTGTAAAGTTTTCTTGATTTGTGTCTTCTAATCTTATTTTCTTTGTACTTTGAAATAATTGAGTCACTGGTTCCAACTTGCTTTTCTCAGTTCCTCGCATCAAATGATCATCCACTTTTGAATCCATGTGCATAGCAGATACCTGAGTAGCAGATTTACTAAGGGAAAATCCCATGGGGATGGTTGAATATATACAGTTTGCAGGTACCTCTTTAAGTAGTGGAGATGTTTCTTCAACTCGATTGCTTGCAAAAGAAATAATAACAAGTAAATACAGTGGGAATTTCAACTAACCTCATGGCAATGCTTATTTTCATGAAACATCATGATGGTGATGCCAAAAATGTAAAATAAAATTGCCTTCCATCTCGGTGTTCACATTTTCTTTGTGGGAGGGTTTTCAGGTTCTATAGATTCTCTGAAAGTCTTTTTAAAAAGGAATTTACCAGATTTTATGCTTTGTCACCTTTCAGAAAATAATAGAACTTCTCTCTTAATCCTTTATATCATTTTTGCTATCAAAAACTTTTAATAAATTATTAATGGATTAAAGAAATAATTACTGAAGGCCAAACATTCTGCCAGATGTCCTGACAAAAATAAAGATGCCCAAACAATTGTAAACATTTACTCACCTACTAACACATCATCAAAATATACAAAGCAAATAGAGAATTGAAGGGAGAAAGAGTTCTCTAACAGTAACTGGAGACTTCAATACTCTACTCTCAGTAATGGATAGAACAACTAGATAGAAGATAAGTAAGGAAATAGAGGACTTAAATTAAACCAACTAGATTTAATAAACATTTACAGAACACTCTACATACACATTCTCCAGTGCACATGGGACATTCTCCAGGATAGACTATATATGTTAGGCCACAATTACCTTTTGTAACTTAAGGAACTAGAAAAAGAAGAACAAACTATATTCATAGTTAGCAGAAGGAAGGAAATAATAAAGATTAGAGCAGAGGTGAATAAAATAGAAAATAGAAAAACAATAGAAAAAACAATGAAACCAAAAGTGATTCTTTAAAAAGATCAACAAAATTGACCAAACTTTAGCTAGATGGACTAAGAAAAAGAGAGAAGACTCAAGTTATTAAAATCAGAAAGTGGGGCATTACTACTGATTTTATAAAAAGGATTTATAAGAAACTGCTCTGAGTTGTATGCCAACAAATTGGATATTCTAGCTGAAATGGACAAATTCCTGAAACACAAAAACTATCAAGGCTGTCATTTAGAAACAGGAAATCTGAATAGACCAATAACTAGTAAGGGGATTGAATCAGTAATCAAAAAACTCTTGACAAAGAAAAGCCCAGGACCAAATGGCATCACGGGTGAATACAACCAGACATTTAAAGAATTAATATCAGTATTTCTCAAACTTTTCCAAAAATTGAAGAAGAGGGAATATTTCCTAAACCATTCTGTGAGGCTAGCATTACCTTGACAAAAAAGCCAGACCAAGATACTACAAGAAAAACAAATTAAACAAACCTGTAGACCAACATTCATAATGCACATTAATATAAAATTCCTCAACAAAATACAAACTGAATTCAGCAAAGTATTAATAGGATTATACACCCTGATCAAATGGGTTTATTCTTAGAATGCAAGAAATGGTCAATATATGAAAATTGATCACTATATCACATTACAGAATGAAGGAAAAGAATCACACAATCATTTCAATCAAGGCAGGAAAAAATCTGACAAAAATTCAACAAACTTTCATGATAAAACCAACAAACTAGGAAAAGAAGGAAAATACCTCAACATAATAAATACCATATATGAAAAACCCACAGCAAATATCATACCCAATGGAGAAAGCTTTTCCTTTAAGATCAGGAATAAGGCAAGAATGCCTTTTTTCACCACTTCTATTTAACAGAGCACTGGAAGTTCTAGCCAGAACAAAAAGAAATAAAAGGCATACAAATTGGAAAGGAAGAAGTGAAATTACTTCTATTCACAGATGATATGATCTTATATGTAGAAAACTCTAAAGATTCCACAAGAAAACCCTATTGGAAGTAATAAAGAAATTCAGCAAAATTACAGGATGCAGTCAGCACACAAAAGTCAGTTGCAGTTCCAGCCAAGAATACTTTATACAGTAAGGCTGTCATTTAGAAAATAAGATAAAGAGTTACAGAGACAAAACAAAACAAAACAAAAAACAAAAACTAAAGGAATTTGTGAACACTAAACCAGCTCTGCAAGAAATATTTAAGAGGACCCTTTGAACAAAGAGAGAGTCCAAAAGTAACAAAGACCAACAAGAAAAAGAGACAATCTGCAGGAACAGTGACTTTACAGGTAATACAATGGCATTAGATTCATCTTTCAAAAATTACTCTGAATATAAATGGGATAGATGCTCCTATCAAAAGACATTAAGGTCTCAGAATTGGTTAAAAAACAAAACCCATTGATATGCTGCTTACAGGAGGCTCATTTTAGACCCAATGACACCTCCAGATGGAAAGTAAGGGGGTGGAGAACCATTTGTCATGTTAATGGACATCAAAAGAAAGCTAGAATAGCCATCCTTATTTCAGACAAACTAGATTTTAAACCAAAGATTGTAATAAGAGATGAAGAGGGACACTATATCATAATAAAAGGGTCCATCCAACAAGAAGATGTAACAGTTGTAAATATTTAGGCCCCTAACTAGGAAGCAGCCAGATGTATAAATTAATTAATAATGAAATTAAAGAAAGTCATTTATAATAATACAATATTAGTAGGGGACTTTAACACCCCACTCAATACAATGGACAGATCATCTAAGCAGAAAATCAACAAGGAAACAAGGGCTTTGAATGATACACTGGACTGGATAGACTTCACAGATAAATCCAGAGCATTTCATCCTAAAGAAGCAGAACACACATTCTTCTTGAGGGCACATGGAACATTCTCCAGGACAGATCAATACTGGGTCACAAGTCAGGAGCAACCAATATAAAAAGATTGAGATTATACCATGCATATTTTCAGACCACAATGCTATGAAACTTGAAGTCAACCACAAGAAGAAATTTGGAAGGACTACAAATCCATGGAGGTTAAGGAAAATTCTGCTAAAGAGTGAATGGGTCAACCAGGAAATTAAAGAAAAATTAAAAAGATACATGGAAGCAAATGAAAATGAAGACACGACAATTCAAAACCTTTGAGAGGCAGCAAAGGTGATCCTATGAGGGAACTATATAGCCATACAGGCCTTCCTCAAGAAGCAGAAAAGACTCAAATACACAAACTAACCTTACACATAAAGGAGCTAGGAAAAAAAAAAAAAACCTAAATCCAGCAGGAGAAGGGAAATTATAATAAAGATTAGAGCAGAAATCAATGATACAGAGATCAAATAGAACAACAAATAGTAGATCAACAAAACAAGGAGCTGGTTTTTTGAAAGAATTAGCAAGATTGATAAATCCCTAGCTAGACTTATCAAAAAGAATACAGAAAGGACTCAAACAAGTAAGATCATGAATGAAAGAGGAGAGATCACAACCAACACTGAAGAAATACAAACAATTATAAGAGAATAGTATGAGCAATTATATGCCAATAAGTTAGGCCATCTGGAAGAAATGGATAAATTCCTAGAAATATATAAACTACCAAAACTAACACAGGAAGAAATAGAAAACCTGAACAGATCCATAATTGGCAAAGAAGTTGAATTAGTATCAAAAATCTCTGAACAACAACAACAAAAAATCTTCAAACAAACAAGAGCCTTGGGCTAGATGGCTTCCCAGGGTAATTCTACCAAACATTTAAGGAAGAATTAATACCTATTCTTCTGAAGCTGTTTCAAAAAATGGAAATGGATGGAAAACTTTCAAACTCTTTCTATAAGGCCAACATTACCTTGATCCCCAAACCAGACAAAGACCCCACTAAAAAGGAGAATTACAGACCAATATCCCTGATGAACATGGATGTAAAAATTCTTACCAAGATACTAACTAATAAGATCCAACAGTACATTAAAAGGATTATTCACTATGACGAAGTGGGATTTATTCCTGGGCTGCAGGGGTGGTTCAACATCTGCAAATCAATGTGATATAGCACATTAATAAAAGAAAGGATAAGAACTATATGGTCCTCTTAATAGACGCAGAAAAAGCATTTGACAAAATATAGCATCCCTTTTTTTTAAAACATTATTTATAGCTATTTATTTATTTATTTATTTATTTAAAGATTTTCTTTATTTGACATAGAGAGACAGCACAAGCAGGCAGAGTACCAGGCAGAGGGAGAGGGAGAAGCTGGCTCCCTGCTGATGTGGGACTCGATCCCAGGATCCTGGGACCATGACCTGAGCCGAAGGCAGTCGCTTAACCAACTGAGCCACCCAGGCACCCTACAGCATCCCTTCTTGATTAAAAACTCTCCACCATGTAGGGATAGAGGGAACATACCTTAATATCATAAAAGCCATATGAAAAACCCACAGCAAATATCATTCTCAATGAGAAAGAGCTTTTCCCCTAAGGTCAGGAACAGGACAGGGATATTCACTCTCACCATTGTTGTTCAACATAGTACTGGAGCTCTAGCCTCAGCAAGCAGACAACAAAAAGAAATAAAAGGCATCCAAACTGGCAAAGAAGTCAAACATTCACTCTTCACAGATAACATGACACTCTATGTGGAAAACCCAAAAGACTCCATCAAAAAATTGCTAGAACTGATACAGGAATTCCGCAAAGTCATAGGATATAAAATCAAAGCATAAAAATCTGTTGCATTTCTATACACTAACAATAAAGCAGCAGAAAGAGAAATCAAGGAATTAATCTTGTTCACAACTGCACCAAAAATCATAAGATACCTCAGAATAAACTAATCAAAGAGTTAAAAGATCTATACTCTAAAAACTATAGAATATTCATGAAAGATACTGAGTAAGACACAAAGAAATGGAAAACTATTCCATGCTCATGGATTGGAAGAACAATTATTATTAAAATGTCTATGCTACCCAAAGCAATCTACACATTTAAAGCAATTACTATGAAAATACCACCAGCATTTTTCACAGAGCTGGAAGAAACAATTCTAAAATTTGTATGAAACTAGAAAAGACCCCTGAATTGCCAAAGTAATGTTGAAAAAGAAAACCAAGGTGCCTAGGTAGCTAACTTAATGATCCAACTCTTGATTTCGGCTCAGGTCATGATCTCAGGGTCCTGGGATCAAGCCCTGCATCGGGCTCCACACTTGCGGGGAGTCCACTTGAGGATTCTTTCTCTCCCCTTCCCTTTACACCCTCTCTCTCAAGGAAGGAAGGAAGGAAGGAAGGAAGGAAGGAGGGAGGGAAGGAGGGAGGGAAGGAAGGAAGGAAGGAAGGAAGGAAGGAAGGAAGGAAGGAAGGAAGGAAGGAAGGAAGGAAGGAAGGAAGGAAGGAAGGAGAAAAACAAAACGAAATGAAACCAAAGCTGGAGGCTTCACAATTCCGAACTTTAAGCTGTATTACAAAGCTCTAATCACCAAGCCAGTTGATACTGGCACATAGGTGAATGCAACAGAATAGAGAACCCAGAAATGGATGCTCAACTCTACAGTCAAGTAATTTTCGACAAAGCAGGAAAGAATATCCAATGGAAAAATGACAGACTCTTCAACAAATGGTGTTGGAAAAATTGGACAGCCACATGCAGAATAAAATTGGACTACTTTTTTACACCATACACAAAAATAAATTCAAAATGGATGAAAGACAAAAATGTGAGACAGGAATCCATCAAAATCCTAGAGGAGAAGAGAGGCAGTAACCTCTTTGACCTTAGCCACAGCAACTTCTTGCTAGACACCTCTCCAGAAGCAAGGGGAACAAAAGCAAAATTGAATTACTGGGACTTTATCAGGATAAAAAGCTTTTGCACAGCAAAGGAAGCAATCAACAGAACTAAAAGACAACCTACAGAATGGGAGAAGATATTAACAAGTGACACATCAGATAACGCGCTAGTATCCAAAATCTATAAAGAACTTCTCAAACTCAACATGCAAAAACCAAAAAATCCTATCAAGAAATGGGCAGAAGACAAACAGACATTTCTTCAAAGAAGACATACAAATGGCTAATAGTCACATGAAAAAATGCTCAACATCACTTGGCATCAGGGAAATACAAATCAAAACTACAATGAGGGGGCACCTGGGTGGCTCAGTGGGTTAAAGCCTCTGCCTTCGGCTCAGGTCATGATTTCAGGGTCCTGGAATCGAGCCCCACATTGGGCTCTCTGCTTGGCGGGGAGCCTACTTCCCCCCCCCCCCCCCCCCCGCCTGCCCCTTTGCCTACTTGTGATCTCTCTCTCTCTCTGTCAAAATAAATAAAATATTAAAAAAAAAAAAACTACAATAAGATACCACCTCACACCTGTCAGAATAGCTAAAATGAACAACTCAGAAAACAACAGATGTTGGGAAGGATGTGAAGAAAGGGGAACCCTCTTACGCTGTTGGTGGAAATGAAAACTTGCTGCCATTCTGGAAAACAGTATGGAGGTTCCTCAAAAAGTTAAAAATAGAGCTACCCTATGACCCAGCAACTGCACTACTAGGTATTTATCCAAAGGATACAAACATAGTGATTCGAAAGGGCACCTGCACCCCAATGTTTATAGCAGTAATATCCACAATAGCCAAAATATGCAAAAAACCCAGTTGTCCATCAACAGATGAATGGATAAAATGTGGTGTGTGTGTGTATATATATATATATATAATGGAATATTACTTAGCCATCAAAAAATAAATCTTGCCATCTGCAACAATGTGGACAGAACTAGAGGGTATTATGCTAAGTGAAATAAGTCAGTCAGAGAAAGACAAATACCATATGATTTCACTCATATGTGGAATTTAAGAAACAAAACAGACGAACATAGGGGAAGGGAAGGAAAAATAAAATAATATTAAAACAGGGAGGCAAACTATAAGAGACTTAACTATAGGAAAGAAGCTGAGGTTTGCTGGAGGGGACGTGGCGGGGGATGGGATAATCAGGTGATGGGCATTAAGGAGGGCACTTGATATAATAAGCACTAGGTGCTATACGCAACTGATGAATCACTAAATTCTACCATTGAAACTAATAATACACTATATGTTAAATTGAATTTGAATAAAAAATTTTTAATTTGCATTTCTATGCACTAACACTGCATAATCTGCAAAGGAATTAAGAAAATAAATCCATCTGCAATAGCATAAATAGAACAATAAAATACTTAGGAATTAAATAAGGTAAAAGACTTGTAAGATGAAAACTACAAAACACCACTGAAAGAAATTAAAGAAGACATAAATAAAACATATCCCATGTTCATGGATTAGAAGACCTAATATTGTGAGATGTGTTTATTACTCAAAGTGATCTACACATTCAGTGCAATCCCTATCAATATCCCAGTGACACTTTTTGCAGAAACAGAAAAAGCCATCCAAAAATTCATACAGAATTGCAAATAATCAAAATAATTTTGAAAAAGAAGAACAAAGCTGGAGGACTCACACTTCCTGATTTAATAGAAGGTACAGTAATCAAAATAGTGTGGTAGTGGCCTGAAAGCAGATGTATAGATCATGTAACAGAATAGAGAACCTAGAAATAAACCCTCAGATACATGGCCAAATGATTTTTTGACAAAGGTGCTTAGATAATTTGATGACGAAAAGGACAATTTTTTCAACAAAAGGTGCTGGAGAAACTGGATACCCATGTGCAAGAAAAATGAAATCGACCTTTACCCAATACTATATGCAGAAATTAACTCAAAATGTATCAAAGACCTAAACGTAAGATCTAAAACTATAAAACTGGGCACCAGACAGCCGGTACCCATCTATTAATGTAGGATCTAGAGTCAGAACAAGTTTTTAAAAAGCTCAAGAAGGGGGCGCCTGGGTGGCTCAGTCGTTGGGCGTCTGCCTTCGGCTCAGGTCATGATCCCAGGGTCCTGGGATCGAGCCCCGCATCGGGCTCAAGAAGACCTTGCTCCATGCCCCAGCTCTAGAGGGAAAGACCTTGGATGTTCTAACCCAGGCCTGGGAACCAGCTCAATGGCAAGTGGGAGGCTACTGGGAAGGCCTGCATCAGACAGTGATTTTAGCCACTCCACTAGCAATCAAGGTGCCTAAATTTGAAGCCTGTGTCCACTATTCCAGAGTCAAACCCTGGCCTCCAATGGGGCCTAACAATAAGGAACTGAAATCCCTCTATGAACCCAGAGAAGACCTCAAAATAGTCTTGAAGTGACAAGACACAGATAAGCGTTCTTAAATGTTACTTTCCCTATATCCCATCAAAATCATAATCCTCATTGCATTCCTTTCTCCTGCCCTCTCCTCAGAGTATATAGGGGAGTTCACTAAAACATCCTCTATCTCTTGCTGAACCCCCGGCTGCACTCAGTCTTGCATTGTGCTTTGGGCCTTGCCTCCTAAGTGCCCTAACCCGCTTTTTATCTTCCAGAATAAAGGGCATCAAACTCCAAATGGTGGTTCAGATGGAGCCTCACATAGAGGTCAAACCAGACATCTACAGGGGACCCCTTGATAGACTGAAATGAGAGGAACCCTGACTGCTGCCCCATCCAATGCCCCTGACCAGCAGGAAGTAGCTACAATTGGTCATCACCCTTCTTCCCTAATAGCAGTTAGGGTTACCTCTTCAGAGGGAAGAATGATGAAAGATAGCTGGAAGGCAGGCAGGAGGGACAGGGGGACCTCCCACTCTAAGAGGAAATCACCCTTCAAAGGATTTAACACCACAATGAATGTACTTAACAGACCGAATCGTACACTTAAAAATAGTTAAGATGGTAAATTGTATGTATATTTTACCACAGTACAAAACAAAACAAGAAAAAAAAAGTCCATGGGGCGCCTGGGTGGCTCAGTGGGTTAAGGCCTCTGCCTTTGGCTCAGGTCATGATCTCAGGGTCCTGGGATGGAGCCCCGCATCGGGCTCTCTGCTCAGCGGGGAGCCTGCTTCCCCCCGCCTCTCTCTGCCTGCCTCTCTGCCTACTTGTGATCTCTCTCTCTGTTAAATAAATAAATAAATAAAATCTTAAAAAAAAAAAAAAAGTCCAATAAAGATACAGTATCTCTTAGTACAGATGCCCAATCTGTCAAGAAATATGAGTGTGCAACATGAAGGGAGGGCTTGGAAAGGCTCTGAAAGGAGAGGATCAAAGGTCAGGGTTGGGCTTTGAAAGATGGACAGATCTCTCTGATGATATTCTAAAATATCAGTAGGTATACCTATTTCTTAGATTGGGAAACTGAAGGTGAATGTTTCTCATCGAATATATATCTAATACTATCTTCAAATTAATAAATTTAATTTCTTCTATTCTTTGGTCTGTCCTCTTTGATTACTTAAAAAGGAAGTCCTTCTGTTAAAAATGTATAACTTGAATCTAATCATGAGGAAATAATCAGATAAATTCATACTGAGAGATATTATATAAAACAAATTAGCCTCTACTCAAAAATGTCAAATGTATGAAAGACAAAGAGAAACTGAAGAATTGTTCCAGATTAAAGAAAACCAGAGAGACATGATTTTCAAATGCAATGAATGATCCTTATTTGGGAAGGTATAGGAGAAATGTATTATGAGGGCTATTTCTTAGACAATTAGAAATTTGAATATGGATGATTTATTAAATAATAATATTGCATTAATGTGAAATGCACTGAATGTGGTAACTGTACTGTGGTTATGTTACCGAATGTTCTTGTTCTTAGGAGATATGTGCTGAAATAGGGGTGAAGGATCATATTTACAACTTGCTTTCAAATTATCTAGCAATAGAGAGATATAAAAAGAAATTAAAATGTGTAAAATGTTGACAATTGTTGAATCTAGGTAGAAGAGGATAAAAAATTGTTCAGTGTATTAAGTTTTTGTATGTTTAAAACTTTTTCAAAATACAAAGTTGAAAACTAAAAATAATATACAATTGACCCTTGAACAACACAGGTTTGAACCACATGCATCCACTTATATGCAAATTTTTTTCAATAAATAAGGCATAGTAATGTAAATGTATTTACTCTTAGATTTTTTTTTAATGTAGTTATTTTATTTATTTATTTATTTTAATTTTATTTATTTATTTATTTGACAGAGAAAGATCACAAGTAGGCAGAGAGGCAGGCAGAGAGAGAGGGGGAAGCAGGCTCCCTGCTGAGCAGAGAGCCCGATGCGGGGCTTGATCCCAGGACCCTGAGATCATGACCTGAGCCGAAGGCAGAGGCTTTAACCCACTGAGCCACCTAGGTGCCCCTCCTCTTAGATTTTCTTAATAACCTTTTCTTCTCCGTAGCTTACTTATCGTAAGAATATAGTATATAAGACGTATGATATACAAAGTATGTGTTAAATTTTTATATTATTGGTAAGGCTTCCAGTCAGCAGTAGGCTATTAGTAGTTCACTTTTTGGGGAGTTGATAGATAAATGCAGATTTATGACTGCATGGGCAGGGGGTTGGTGTCCCCAACCCCTGCATTGTTAAAGGGTCAACAATAGTAACAAAACTCTGTAAAACAACAACATACTGTATTTGAAATCAACAATGGTAAAATAATGGTAACATACAGAATTCTCAACTAGCACATTAAATTTCAGTTTAATAGAGGGATTGAAGAGGGACCAAATGCAATAAGGTAGATTTGGCCCTTTGCGTCTCACCTTAACTTGTCTGGAATCTTAAGGAAGTGAATGGAAAAAAAGTGTATTTGGGGCCTCTTTGGCCTGGCATTCACATTGCCGTTCAAGGAAGAAATCGTGAATGTGTAAGGAAGAATAAAGTACCATTAGAAGCTAAATAAATTTGGACATACACAACAGGACACTTGCCTTATCATTAAGATATGCTACAAAGTCAAAGTGGAAAAAAAAAGTACAGTTTAGTACAGGTGCAGGAATAAATAAAGAACCAGCAGAACATGACAGAGTTCTACTTTGGACCTAGTTATGTGCCAGAACTTCACATATAGTAAAAGTGGCACCATACAAAAAAGGGCATAGAACAGACCAAGTTTAGTAGAATAATACTGTGACTACTGGCTCATGATGAGGATGAAAATAAAGCAGGATCCCTATTTTATATACAATCAAAAGTAGACTCCAAATGCAGTAAAGACCTAAATGTGAATCACAGAACTGTAAATGCAATTTTAAAAATGTAGGACAATATATTTGTCACCTTGGGTGGAGAAGGATTTCTTGAATAAACACTGAAAGGCTTAAAGAATAAGGAAGAAAACAGATGGACCTGACTACTCACAATTAAGAACTTCTATTTACAAAACTATAAACAAAGTTAAAATGATGGAGATTGGAAGATGTGCTATATAAAGCAGACTAAGGACTTATAGCTAGAATATGAGAAGAATAACTACAAACCAACAAGAAAAAAGGAAATCCAATAGAAAAATGGGCAAAGGATATAATGACATAATTCACAGATTGGAGAATCCCAAATAGATAATGCATAAAGAGATGTTCAAACTTACTAGGAATCAGAGAAACACAAGTTTACTACCAGCAGAATGGCACACTAGAAAGGTAGATAACATGGAGATTTAAGGAAAATACAGGATGAGGGGAAACTTTGCATTGCTGGTGGAGTAATTTTTAGCTCCTATTTCATATTCTACATCCAATACTTCCATGAATCCTGTCTCTGTTTCTATTCTTGCTCAATCCTACCCATTGCATGTTTTTCAAACTGTATCTGGAATGAGCCTTTTAAATCATAAGCCTGATTTCATCAATCCTCTGCTCACCACTCTGCTCTAGGTACTTTCCATATCAGAGTGAAAGCCAAATTGTCTACATATTGTGTCTCCAGCTGTGGTAGGCATAATAATGGTCCCCAAAGATGTCCACATCCTAATTCCCAGAACCTATGAATATGTCACATGGCAAGGGGAAATTAATGTTGCAGATGGAATTAAGGTAAGAAAATAGATTCTCCCTGAGAGCTCCCAGAAGGAATATAGCCCAGCTGACATCTTCATTTTACTCTAGTGAGATCCATTTTGGACTTGTAACCTCTAGAACTTAAGATAATATATTTGTGCTGCTTAAAGCCACCAAGTTTGTGGTAAATTGTTATAGCAGCAATAGGAGACTGATACACCAGCTAACATTCTGTCCTCTCAAACTCTTCTCTCTCTCACTCATTCTGCCCCATGACCTCATTGCTGTTCCTAAGTATATGCTATGCCAATCCCTCTTCTGCTTTAGGGCTCATACATTTACAGCTCCCTCAGTCTAAAGCAATTTTTAAATTTCAAACCACTGTTATAAAACAGACAAAACACATGGTCTTTAGATAATGGACAAAAGGCAGTGCAGGAGAGTAATCCCTGAGAAAAAAGGAAATAAAGGAGGTGAGCCCTGTAAGTGCTCACTGCCTGGAAATTTCAGTCTTCTGCACAATGAGGGGGAACCCAAAGTGTGTCTGGTTATTTCAGTGAGTTGAGAAGACAGAAGTTCAGAGTCTATAGAAACCAAGGTCACTAGAACTTGTGGAGAGAGGGGCAGTGAGAGAAAGAGCTCCAGAGATGTGCAGAAGATTCCCCACAATTCTTTGGCTGAATACTAATCAGGAAACACGTGTAAGGAAACTACTGGGGCCTGAGAAAGAACCACCAACATGAGACGGCTGAATAGTCTGCAGAGCTTCCACAGGGCCAAGAATAGAGTTCCTACCAGCCTGAGTATAAAGAACTCCTAATAATATTATGGGGCATTGATTGGAGTCCTTGGAAAGGGGCCAGATTAGCCCTAAAGAGTATTTTGGATCTAACAAAGCTTAAAAAGAAGCCTCTAGGGGCACCTGGGTGGCTCAGTCCTTAAATGTCTGTCTTCAGCTCAGGTCATGATCCCAGGGTCCTGGAATCAAGCCCTACATGGGGCTCCCTGCTCAGCGGGAAGCATGCTTCTCCCTCTCCCACTCCCCCTGCTTGTTTTCCCCCTCTCGCTGTGTCTTTCTCTGTCAAATACATAAATAAAATCTTAAAAAAAAAAAAAAGCAAGCTTCTAAAGCATTGCTGTCCAACAGAACTTTCCTCAATGATTTAAATATTCTCTATTGTGCACTATACTAGCCACTAGCCACATGTGGATTTGGAATTTGAAATGTACATAGTACAAATGAAATTTTAAGTTTTATCTAATTTTATTTAATATAATATTTAATATAACCTTATTTGATATTATATATAAATATTTAATATTATATAATCTTATCTAATATTAATAACTTATCTAAGTTTTATCTACCTTTATTAATATAAATTCAAAATGCCACACGTAGCTAGCAGTTATTATTTTCGACAGTGCAGCTCTAAAGGATAAAACTGTTTCCAAGTAACATTACTACATCTCAGAACAAAGCCTAAATATATTTAAAGAAATACAAAAATGAAAACTTCCAGCACCCAACAATGTAAAATCTGCAATGTCTGGCAACCAAAAAAATTAACCAGGCATGAAAGTAAGCAGAAAAATAGGACCCGTAAGCAGGAGAAAAAAAATAGTTAATAGAAACAAACCTAGAAATGACAAAAGTGATAGAATTAGTACATAAGGACTTTAACGGCTATTTTAAATGTATTCCATATTTTCAAAAAGGTAGAGGAAAGCATGATCATGATGAGGTTAGAAATGAAAGATATTAAAAATAATTAAACTTCCAGAGATGAAAAAAACAATTCTGACATAAAGAATACTGTGGATGGGGTTAACACTGCCAAAGGAAGGAAGAGTGAACTTGAAGATATATCAAAAGATATATTAAAATGAACAGAGTACCAGTTAGCTGTGGAACAACATTAAGCAACTTAACATATGTTCAATTGGAATTCCCAGTTTTTTTCTTATGGAACCACGGAGGTACAGGGGAAAAAAGGCAAAATAGAGGTTTTCTTTCTTTTTTTTTTCTGAAGATTTTATTTATTTGAGAGAGAGCGTGCACGAGAGCGAGCGAGCCCACAAGATGGGTGGGGGGCAGAGGGAGAAGCAGGCTCTCTGCTGAGCAGGGAGCCTGACGCAGGGAGCCCGACTTGGGGATCATGACCTAAGCCAAAGGCAGAAGCTTAACAGACTGAGCCACCCAGGCACCCCAAGATAGAGGCTTTTATAGTGAAGACTGTGAAATGATGGGGGAAACTAAGGGAACAGAAAACCCAGACCAAAGAATTAAATGGGAGTGTCTGTCACAGCAGGAGAGCACAGGTACTATAAAAGGATTAGTTGGTGCAGGATGGAGCACTTACCACTCTTTGGATTTCCAGAGAGGGAAGAAAATGTTCACTTTCTTGGGTTAGGGGACAAAGTCAACTGTCCTTGATAGGAAAAAAAAGGAAAATCTTCATGCCCTGGTTTGGTCTTAAAACGTCCTTTTCCCTACAATCTTTCCAAAGAATCTTAAGTAACATCTAGGTGGTGCACATAAATGATTAAGCTTTTCTTATTTTTTCCCTAAGGGAAGTACTAATATGGAAGGTAGGAAAGTACTTTTTTAAAGATCTTATTTATTTATTTATTTGGGAGATAGCGAAAGAGGGAGAGAGGATGAATGGGGGGGGTCAGAGGGGGCGGGGGGAGCAGGCTCCCTGCACTGGCCTAGGCCTAAGCAGACACTCAACCAACTGAACCACACAGGTGCCCCTAATTTTAAAATCTAAAAAAAAATTTTTAATTAAAAAAGTTTTAAGTTCTACACCCAACGGGGGCTTGAACTCACCACCCCAAAAGCAAGAGTCACATGCTCTACCAGCTGAGCCAGGCAGGTGCTCCAGTTCTTGTTTCTTTGTAACTTTTTTTTTTAACAGTTAAGCATAATTATATTTCAGAGGAAATGTACCTCTTGAAATCTGTGAGTTCTTTATTTAAAAGAACAAGGACAGGGGCGCCTGGGTGGCTCAGTGGGTTAAAGCCTCTGCCTTCGGCTCAGGTCATGATCTCAGGGTCCTGGTATCGAGCCCCACATCAGACTCTCTGCTCAGCCGAGAGCCTGCTTCCTCCACTCTCTCTACCTGCCTCTGCCTGCTTGTGATCTCTCTCTCTCTGTCAAATAAATAAATAAAATAAAAATTAAAAAAAACAAGGACACTCAAGGTAATTTTTTAGTGTGTAGCTATACTTACAAAGTATATGATAGCTGAAAATAAATGCTACAAACTAGATGTAATGGCACAAATAATAGTGAAAGCAGAGCAGAGGTGGGGAAAACATATGGCACTTATAATTAAATGTACTTCTACGAAGAAATTTGTTCTAACGTGTTCATAATTGCCAATACATTAATGGGGGGAAGGAGTACTCACCTGGCAAAAACAGGAATTGTTAGTCTCTTCAAATGTGAAATTACTTTTGAAATACAGAGGTGCAAACTTTATCAAGATCATCAGAGAACAGCTGTACAAATCTAGTTACTTATTTCACCTGTCGGAAAAGACAAGCAGAAAAAGCCATTAGAATTCAGAAGCCCTTGGGTTAAAACAGTTTATTTAATATTAAGAAATGTTAAAAACAGTATTTCTTTTCAAGCCAGGCTCCCAAAATTTGGCAGAGCAATGCAGTCCTCATTCTTTTTCACTAAAAAGCTAATTTCTCCACTTTTAGGTAATGTGGTTAATTTTAACATAGTTGGATGGCCAAAAATATGACGCCCGGTTAAATTAGTGTTCCAAGACTGAAGGCACCTACTCGGGAGAAGACAAATGTAAATGGTATTAAACAGGCAAACAACAGATGCAATATTAAATAGCAGGTGAGATAGTATACCCTTTCCTCTTTTGTTAACCATCACCAGTTTTTCTGGAAAGGGGTCTTGCAGAAGATCTGGCATGTGGAGAAGGAATACCAGTCAGGGATCCGCGCCTTTTCATTGCTAGTTCTGCCACTTCCCGATTCAACCATGACTGAGTCGTGCAGTGCTGACCGGGTCGTGTGTTCGCTGGCTCCCTTACCCAAACAGAACTGCTCTCTTCCCAGAGGATGCAGCAGCAGAACCCGATCTAGGTGACTCCCCGAAAACCGGCTCCTTACCACGGCAGGAGAGCTCAACAACCTCTCACTGCCCAAAAGCAGCTCTGGGAAGTAACAAGTTCACTGAACGTGGGTCCAAAACGGTACTATATCCCTAGGGGAAAAAATGCCAAAAAGCTGCAATAGCGAAGCAGCAGGTGTTCTAGAGCCAAGGGAGGGAGGCAGGTGGAGATACAGCCCTGCGCATGCGTGTTCTATCAGGCGCGGCAGCCACTAGCAGGGAGTAAGAATTAGGGGGTGAAGAAGAGGGCAGCGACTGGTTACTAGGAGACGGGACGCTTGTGTGGGACGTCTAAGCGCTGCGTGGGCCTACGCCTGCGCGGCGCGTAAGGACCAGGAAGCTCTACTACGCACTCTGTAAGGTGGGCAGGTGGACGTACGCGTCGCTACGTGCGTGGCTGCGCACGCACGGCTTGTAGTCCCCGCGAGAAGAAGGGTCGAGCCAGGTACGCGTGCGCACGGGAACTGGGGGCGCGCGGGACGGAAGCGGAGCGAAGGCGCCGGGGAGGTGGAGGACGAGCCCCCCTCAGGTACAGAGCGTGAGGGCGGGGCCGACGGCGGCGCCGACCGGCGCTAACCGCCCCCGCCTCCATCCCTCCGGGTCCCGCCTTCCTCTGCCTCCACCGGGGTGGGGCCAGGTCGATTTGGGGGGGGGAGGGGAGGGGAAAGGGGCGGAGGATGGAGACGGGGAGGGACCTGGATCCCTGGCGCAGGCCAAGGTTTGCCAGTCGTCGAGATGAGCTCGGGGGAGGATGACGGGCGAAGAAATCCGGGGAGGGGCTCGGAGCTCCAGGTAGAGGCAGCAGGGATGCGCGGGGTTGGGGTAAAGCAGCTCCTGGATCAGAAGGCCCTGCAACAGGGAGGATATGACGGGGATTAGGGGCTGAGGGTGATCTCTGAGGTGGGAATTTACTGCTTGACCGGCTATGAGGGACGATAGCGGGAAGAGTTGCGGTCCAGGGAGGCCCTCCGGGAGCAAATTTTGCCGCTGTTGCCGTTTCTTGGGCGCTTAGGGTTGAGCCCAGTTCCTATGGTGACCGCTTCGCTTCCTGCCGCAGCTCTCCGCTTGGTTGTTGCGGGGACTGTTCTGTTTAGAAACGCTTGGAGTGGAAGTGAGGAATTTGGAAGTCAGAGATTTGGGAGTTCATCCTGCTCTTCCTGACTCCCAACCTGTCACTTCTAAGCCTTTTTATAGACTTTGGGAGGTGAAGGGCCGAGATTACATAGGCATTTGCATGAAAATCTCATATAATTTCAGTAGAAATTTTACACAGGAAAGGCAGGGTAAACTGGGTTTTGTTTGAAAAAATATTTGAGACTAAAGTTGAATAACAGCGGCGATTATGGACCTGTTACCTAAATATGCATAGGAATACATTGTTGTTGTTTGTTTTTAAAGTCAGGGATCAGGGCTTCAAGAACGATTTGCACAGATGACATAGGTCCAGTGTTTTCCTTCTTCCATTCCAGGACCTTATATGGCAGGATATTCGTTGTTTTAAATTTCCTCCACTGGTTTTCAGCATTTAAAGTACACTTTTTTTTTTAACCTGTACGGAAATAAATGGAATAATATTGGTTTATAAATAGAAGGAACTAGGTTAGTTATAAATGGAAAGTGACACATTCAAATCTGCCTTTAGGACAAAACTGATTCTTGTTTGTATCTTAATTGCTCAGGGAACCGAACCATTCCATTTTAATTAGAAATAACTAGGAAGGCATATTAATGAAATATTTATTTTGAACAATAACCTTTGGCATTATTTAATGGCATCTTGCAAAATATATCTTCTTTTGTTAATTGACTGGGGAAAAAAATCACTGCTTGTGGTCTAGCATATAATCAGATGTAGATTCTGTTGGCTCCTTTTCTGTCTTCTTTTTTAGTTGCTTAGATCAGTTTTAGGGTAATTTGCTGTTAGAGTATTCCATATATGGAGACAGAGCAGATGTTACTATTCATTCTCTTTTCTCATCACATGCTCCCTCTTCTGCCTGGATGTAGCCACCATCCTGATTTCTATGATAACCACTTCCTTAGAGTTTCTGCATCTTTGTATGCGAAAACGTACATTCTAGTTTGGCTTGTTTTTGAACTTTATATAAATGGAATTGTAGTAAGTATTCCTTTCTAGTTTGCTTCTTTACTCAACGTTATGTTTTTAAGATTTATCCTTGTTGCTTATAGTTTGTTGTTTAGTGTTTACGTTCTCTATTAAGGTTTTTACAGTTTTGGTAAACATGAACCACAGCTGTGGACTTTCTCATACATGTACCCCATGATAATATTTTGAATTGAGCTAGTTAGTAAGGTAGTTCTATTTGTCTTAGTTATGGGATTAACATCAGTTTATTATTAATATTTTTTAGTTCGGGAAAGCCTCTTGAAAACAACTCCTTAACCCCTTATGTTTCTTAGAGGTCTT
>CM053610.1:50043062-50062804 GCA_028646535.1 Procyon lotor
TATTCATGAAACTGTGGTTTTCTACATCTTTCTTTGAGGTTTATCCTTCCTACTTCAAAGTATCTGTCAGTGTAAACTTTTTTTATGAAAAGAAAACAAGTTGACTTTTTGTGGAACCAGATTTCAGAATCCCATATAAGATACTACAGTATTTTTAATTATTCTACCAAAATATTTGGTGACATTTGTAGAGTGTGTTTATATGTATGATATTTTGCTCAGGATTGATATTTTTTCTTTTTAGCGCATGATCTTATCTCCTATTTCATGAAAAATGAAAATTCTACCAGGCAGTACCCTCTTCAAATTTCTACCCCTTCTTATCTAAATCTTTACCTGACCTTGCTTTTCTCTTTCTTGTCTCTAAGGACAGTGCATATGCCCTTTATTTGAGTTTCCTTTAACTGGCTCAGTGACCTTTCTCCATTAGTGAACATTAGCCCATGTCTTAGGAATCTTTGATGTGTTTATACTGTAGGGCTTCTTAACCTAGAGCACAAGAACTTTAGGTAGTTCTTCAACCCCCTGAAATTGTAAAGTTTTGTATGTGTTTTTATTTTACTGAGGAGAGGACTCAGGGCTTTTGTTTAATTCTGAAGAGGGTCCTTGATACAAAGAGAATTAAGAAATGAATTTTTCTCCTTTGTAACAACCCTTTAACAACAGTGGTCTTCTTCTACCTTTCGCTCTACTTCTTATCTCACAATCATGCTTCCTAAACGAAGTCTACATTTTCTATTTCCTTTTGTTCATTACTCGTTTATTAGTCCTCTTTGAATGCGCTTCTACTCCACCTGTACCATTGAAACTACTTTCTTTGGATCATCAACATTTTATTATTTTGAAAATATTCTGTTGACCACCAACTTTGTGTTGGGTACTTCTGTAGGCATTAGAGATATAACAGTGACCCGACAAAAGGCTAGATCTCTTGGAGTTTACCTTCTAGAAGTGGGGAGACAGACAATAAACAAGTGAAAAAATAAATGATGTAATTTCAGATAGTGTTAATTACAAATAACCTGATGAGAGAGTATCTAAGAGAGAGGCTACTTTAGGTAAGAGGTCGGGGAAGACCTGCTGACGTTTGAGCCAGAGAAGGAGCCAGCCATGCACAGGGCTGGGGGAGAGAGTGTCCTGAAGAGAGGGAAAGCAAGGGCAGAGACCTTGAAGTGGAATGAGATTGGCACAGTGGAGGAACAGAAAGAAAACCAATAAAGCTAATGGGTGAAAAAGAGAGTACTAAATCTATTTAGGGAAGTGAAGGTAGGGGCCAAATTACATGGGACCTTAAAAATTTTGGATTTTATTCTAATTGCAGTGGGAAGGCATTGGAGTGTTTTGAGCAGGATCTCACAATTTTTAAGTGGTAGTTTTGATTTCAATTTGGAAAAAAAGTTGTAGCAAGCAATAGTAGAAGCACGAGAACCACTTAGGGAACTGTACCAGTAATCTTGTGTGAGATGATATGGAGGTGGTAATAAGCATGTTGAGAGGTGGATGGATTTGGGAAATATTTTAGAGGTAGATCTAACAGGCTTCATTTTGGGGGGTTAGAGAAAGAGAGAACAAAGACAATTTTGTGGATACTGCACAAATGATGGTACATTTCACATGGAGAAGACTGGGAAGGAACATAGTTGAAGCAGGGTTGAGAGCAGGAGTACAGGTAGGGGACTTAAAGAGATCTATTTTAGACATGTTCAAGTTACGATGGCTCTGGACATTCAATAGACACAATACAATGTGTTCAGTGCTCCAGTAGGAGTATATTTATAGTTTAGGGGGAATATGGAAAATATATCCTAAGTCTTTTTTGGAGGGAAGTTGAAGTCAAAACTACTTTTTTTATAGTCTTTTTCTCTATATTCCCTTAGCATGCATGTGCATTCCTCTGATATACCACTAATCCTGCTGTACTGTAATTTCTGATTTATTTGTTCTGGACTTCCCTAGACCCATTGAGGGTTGAGATTGTAGGTTTTTATCTGTTTTCCATGTTTCTTTTTTTTTTTTTTTAGAGAAAGAGACAGAGAAAGAGAAAGGGGGAAAAGGTAGAGGAAGAGAGAGAGAGGATCTCAAGCCAACTCCACACCCAGTACAGAGCCTGACATGGGGCTCAATCACACAACCCCGAGATCATGACCTGAGCCGAAATCAAGAGGTGGATGCTTAACTGACTGAGCCACCCAGCCACCCCTGTTTTCCATCTTTTTATCTGTAGAATCTAATATTGGCTTATTCTTGTTCTAGCTATTTATAAATTTGTTTGACAAGTGAATAAATGTGAGTGTTAAAATCTGAAAGTATAAACTAAAACAGTGACAGTGAAGATAGAAGAAATGTACTTGAGAGTGATTTTAGTGAAAAGTTAAGTAGAACTTGATGGCTAATGATCTGTATATAGCACTTCTTGCCAGGTAGTGTTCTAAAATGCTTTACTGTAACTCATTTAATCCTCACAACAGCTCTCGGAGGAAGGTACTATTATCATTCCTATTTTATAGATAAAGCCATGACCAGAGAAGTAACTTCCTTATGGTCATGCACCTAAAAGCAGCAGAGCTAGCGTTATGAACATAAGTACTCTTAATGCTAAAGAACAAGATCCTAACCACTATGCTATGTTGCTTCCTCACTGAGAATGATTGTACCTCTCTAGCTTGGGTTTTTATCATAACGATTTGCTGCTTCCAAAGTACTTTTACTTGCATTCTCTGAAATCTATACAGGAACACAAGTTCCATTTAGATAGAGATTGTGGGAATGTGGAGGATATTCAAGTGGCCTGAGATGGGAAACGTGGCAGGAGAGACATGGGCATTTCAGATACACCGATTCCTTTCCCTTTTCATTTGCCTCCAAAGCTAGTGCAGAGCAAGTAGCAACTCTAATATTGCTACTCAATTGCTCAGACTTGTCAGGTAGACTTTTGGGCTCTTCCTACTTTTAATTTCTAGTGTAACTTCATAGGTAATTTTATAGAATCTCTACCTGACTATTTAGTTTACCAAGGAGAAGAAGAAGAGTTCAATTTTATCTGCTTTTGTACACTCCTTTATTATCAATATATATAAATTTTTATTGGCAATTTCTTATGCAAAGAATTATATGCAGGTTGGTAGGAATATGGAGAGCTCTAGGATATTGCTTGTTCTTAAGATTCTAATAATCGCAATTGTGGGAAAAGATGGCAGAGGAGTAGGGGACCCTATTTCAACTGGTCTCCTCAATTTAGCTGGATACCAAACCATTCTGAACACCCATGAAAGCAACCTGAGATATAAGAATATATATCTGGATCTGTATGAACAGAAGATCTCCTATGGTTTTGAGGTATGAAGCAGGGAGCCATGATTCCGTGCTCAGATATCAGAAGATAAACAGAAGGAGGAGGGAGCCACCATAAGCTGGCACCGGGAAGGTGATAGAACACTGGAGCACAAAAGTGTCCAGTGCTGGGGACTTGGCACAGACTCACAGACCAGTAGCAGTGGAGAAAGGACTTAAGTGCAGCCCCCTAACAGGATCCAGGACCTGTGGATATGCATGCATGAACCAGGGACGGCTCACAATTTTAGAAGCACAAAGGGCAGAGATGTGCCCGGCCCTTGGTTCCACCACTGGGAGTGTTGCTATGGGGCATACAACCAGGGAGGCTGTGGTTTTTAGCAGTGCAGACAGAAATGGAGACAGTGTGGCCTGAAGAGCAAAGTGAAGAGCAGACTGCAATTTCTTTGTTCTGAGACAGATTTAGTTGCAGTCACTTCTGCTCTGATTCTGGGAAGAGACACAGAAAGCCACCAGGGAAAGCCGCCAGAGGATAAAAGCCCCTCCAAAATGGTTTTCACTGCGCCCACCCCCCCCCCCAGGGGGCAGGGCAACTCTACCCAAGCAGGGTTGTCTGAGTAACAGCCCGACAGGTCCCTCCCCCAGAAGACAGGCTGGAACAAGAGGACAACAACCCAAAGGTCCCTATAAAACAGGTGCATCTTGCTTGAGTCATGGTTAATGCTTTGAACTCTGTACATTCCCTTAACCACCCCCCAACAGGGGTGACTAAGAGGAGGAACCCCCAACAAAGAAAAGAATCAGAGACAATGTCCTCTACTACAGATCTAATGGATATGGATATAAGCAAGATGTCAAAAATGGATTTCAGAATAACAATTATGAAGTTGATATCTAGGCTTGAGAAAAATATGAGAGACAATATAGAATCTCTGAGGGCAGAAATGAGATCTAATCAGGTGGAACTTAAAAATGCTATTAATGAAATGCAGTCTAAACTGGATACTCTGACTGCCAGGGTAAACAAGGCAGGAAAACAAATTAGTGAGCTAGAAGATAAGATGATACAACAAAAGGAACTGAGGAGGCCTGGGAAAAACAGATTAAAGCCCAAGAGATCAGACTGAGAGAGATTAATAATGCCATGATATGTTCCAGTGTCAGAATTATTGGGATCCCTGAGGGGAGTGGAGAGAGAGCGGTCCAGAAGATATATTTGATCAAATCATAGTTCTCAGCTACGATTGGGAAGCTGAGAACTTCCCTAATCTGGGGAAGAAAACAAGCTTTTGTGTCCAAGAGGCAGAGAGGACCCCTCCTAAGATCAATGAGAACAGACCAGAGCCCCGGTATATAATAGTACAAGTCACAAATCTTATATCCAAGGTAACAATCTTGAAAGCAGGTAGGGGAAAGAGATTTCTTATGTATAGAGGGAGGAACATCAGAATAACATCATACCTGTCCACAGAGACCTGGCAAGCCAGAAAGGACTGGCAAGACATATTCACGGTACTAAATGAGAAGAACATGCAGGCAAGGATACTTTATCCAGCAAGGCTGTCATTCAGAATGGATGCACAGGGAGCTTCTAAGACTGGCAGAAACTGAGGGAATATGTGACCACCAAGCTGCCCCTGCAAGAAATATTAAGGGGAGTTCTATAAAAGAATAAAGATGCAAAGAGTAATAACAACCAGAAGTTTACAGAGACAATCTATAGAAACAGGGACTTCACAGGCAACATGATGGCAATAAAATCTTATCTGACAATAATCACTCTCAATGTGAACAGCCTAAATGCTCCCATGAAATGGCACAGAGTTGCAGATTGGATAAAAAGACATAACCCACCAATATGCTGTTTACAAGAGACTCATTTTGAATCTAAAGATATGTCCAGACTGAAAGTGAGGGGATGGAGAACCATTTTTCATGCAAATGGACCTCAAAAGAAAGCGGGGGTAGTAATTCTTGTATCAGACAAATTAGATTTTAAGCTAAAGACTGTAGTAAGAGGGGCACCTGGGTGGCTCAGTGGGTTAAAGCCTCTGCCTTCGGCTCAGGTCATGATCTCAGGGTCCTGGGATCGAGCCCCACATTGGGCTCCCTGCTCAGCAGGAAGCCTGTTTTCCCCTCTCTCTGCCTGCCTCTCTGCCTGCTTGTGATCTCTCTCTGTCTCTCTCTCTGTCAAATAAATAAATAAAATCTTAAAAAAAAAAAAGACTGTAGTAAGAGATACAGAAAGACACTATATCATTCTTAAATGGTCTATCCAACAAGATCATCTAATAATTGTAAATATCTATGCCCCCAACATGGGAGCAGCCAACTATATAAGACAACCATTAACCAAAATAAAGAAACATTGATAATAATACTTTAATAGTAGGAGACCTCAACACTCCACTCAGCAATTCACAGATCGTCTTAAGCAGAAGATCAACAAAGAAACAAGAGCTTTGAATGACACACTGGACCAGATGGACTTCATAGGTATATACAGAACATTCTACCCTAAAACAACAGAATACTCATTCTTTTTGAACACACATGGAACTTTCTCCAGAATTGACCACATACTGGGTCACAAATCAGGTCACAACCGATACCAAAAGATTTGAGATTATTCCCTGCATATTCTCAGACCACAGTGCTTTGAAACTGGAACTCAATCACAAGAAAAAATTTGGAAGGAATTCAAACACTTGGCAGCTAAAGACCATCCTGTTTAAGAATGTTTGCGTCAACCAGGAAATTGAAGAAGAACTTAAACAATTCATTGAAACCAATGAGAATGAAAACACTTTGGTTCAAAACCTATGGGATACAGGTGGTCCTAAGGGGGAAATACATAGCCATCCTAGCCTCACTCAAAGAAACAGAAAAATCCTGAATACACAGGTTAATTTTACACCTTAAAGAACTGGAGAAAGAACAACAAATAAAGCCTAAGCCAAGCAGGAGAAGAGAAATAATTAAGATTAGAGCAGAGATCAATGAATTAGAAATCAGAAATACAGTAGAGCAGATCAACAGAACTAGTAGCTGGTTCTTTGTAAGAATTAATAAGATTGATAAACCATTGGCCAGACTTATTGAAAAGAAAAGAGAAAGGACCCAGATTAATAAAATTATGAATGAAAGGGGAGAGATCATGACTAACATCAAGGAAATAAGAACAATTATTAGAAATTATTATCAACTATATGCCAATAAATTAATCAACCTGGAAGACATGGATGCCTTCCTAAAAAACCTATAAACTACCAAGACTGAAACAGGAAGAAATTGACAGTCTGAATAGACCAATAACCAGTAATGAAATTGAAGCAGTGATCAAAAACCTCCCCCCAAAATGAGTCCAGCGCCTGATGGATTCCCAGGGGAATTCTACCAAACATTTAAGAAATAATACCTATTCTCCTGAAGCTGTTTCAAAAAATAGAAACAGAAGGAAGCCTTCCAAACTCATTCTGTGAGGCGAGCATTACCTTGACCCCAAAACCAGGCAAAGACCCTGTCAAAAAGGAAAATTCCAGACTAATATCCCTGTTGAACGTGGATGCCAAAATTCTCAACAAACTCCTAGCCAATAGGATCCAACAGTATATTAAAAGGATTATTCATTATGACCAGGTGGGATTTTTTCCTGGGATGCAAGTGTGGTTCAACAGTTGCAAATCAATCAGTGTGATAGAACACATTAATAAAAGAAAAGACAAGAACCACACAGTCATCTTATTTGATGCAGAAAAAGCATTTGACAAAATATAGCATCCTTTCCTGATTAAAACTCTTCAGAGTGTACAGATAGAGGGAACATTCCTCAATTTCTTAAAAACCATCTATGAAAAGCCCACAGCAAATATCAGCTTTTCCCTTAAGATCAGGAGCATGAAAAGGACTCCCACTTGCACCACTATTGTTCAACATAGTACTAGAAGTCCTAGCATAAAAGAAAATAAATAAAAGGTATTCGGATTGGCAAAGGGAAGTCAAACTCTCTCTTCGCAGATGACATGATACTTCATGTGGAAAACCCAAAAGACTCCCAAATTACTACTACTCATATAGCAATTCAGTAATGTGGCAGGATACAAAATCAATGCACAGATTGCTTTTCTATACACTAACAATATAACTGTAGAAAGAGAAATTAGGGAATCAATTCCATTTACAGTAGCACCAAAAACCATAAGATACCTTGGAATAAACCTAACCAAAGAGGTAAAGGATCTATACTCTAGAAACTACAGAATACCTATGAAAGAAATAGAAGTAGACACGAAAAGGTGGAAAAACATTCCATGCTCACGGATTGGAAGAACAAATACTGTTAAAATGTCTATGCTGCCCAGAGCAATCTACACTTTCAACTCCATCCTGACCAAAATACCAATGGCATTTTTCAGAGAGCCGGAATGAAAAGTCCTAAAATTTGTATGGAACCAGAAAAGACCCTGAATCGCCAAGGAAATGTTGAAAAGAAAAACGAAGCTTGTTAGCATCGTGTTGCCTGATTTCAAGGTATATTACAAAGCTGTGATTACCAAGACAGCATGGTACTGGCACAAAAAGAGACACATAGGTAAATGGAACAGAATAGAGAGCTCAGATATTGGCCCTCAACTCAATGGGTCAACTAATGTTCGACAAAGCAGGAAAGAATATCCAAAGGAAAAAACAGTCTCTTCAATAAATGGTACTGGGAAAATTGGAAGCTATATGTAGAAGAATGAAACATGACCATTCTCTTGTGTATAAACTTGTGTAGAGTTTATACACAAAGATAAACTCTAAATGGATGAAAGACTCAGTGTGAGACAGGAATCCATCAAAATCCTAGAGGAGAACATAGGCAGTAACCTCTTTGACATCGGCCACAGCAACTTCTTTTAGATACGTTTCCAAAGGAAAGGGAAACAAAAGCGAAAATGAACTTTTGGGACTTCATCAAGATAAAAAGCTTCTGCACAGCAAAGAAAACAGTCAACAAAACAAAGAGGCAACCCATGGAATGGGAGAAGATATTTGCAAATGACACTACAGATAAAGGGCTGGTATCCAAGATCTATAAAGAACTTCTCAAATTCAAAAAACTAAAAATCAAGTGAAAAAATAGGCAAAAGATATGAACAGACACTTCTCCAAAGAAGACATGAATGTCTAACAGACACATAAAAAAATGTTTAGCATCATTAGCCATCAGGGAAATTCAAATCAAAACCACACTGAGATACCACCTTACACCAGTTAGAATGGCAAAAATTAACAAGACAGGAAACAACAAATGTTGATGAGGATGTGGAGAAATGGTAACCCTCTTACACTGTTGGTGGGAATGCAAGTTGGTACAGCCACTTTGGACAACAGTGTGGAGGTTCCTCAAAACATTAAAAATAGAGCTACCGTATGACCCAGCATCTCACTCCTGGATATTTACCCAAAAGATAGAAATGTAGTCATCCGAAGGGGCACATGCACCCCAGTGTTTATAGCAGCAATATCCACAACAGCCAAATTGTGGGAGGAGCTGAGATGCCCTTTGATAGATAAGTGGATAAAGAAGACATGGTCCATATATACAGTGGGATATTACTCAGCCATTAGAAAGGATTAATACCCACCATTTGCCTCAACATGGATGGAACTGGAGGGGATTACGCTAAGTGAAATAAGTCAAGCAGAGAAAGACGATTTCATGTGATTTCACTTATATGTGGAACATTAGGAATAGCATGGAGGACATTAGGAGAAGGAAGGGGAAAATGAAGGTGGGGAGATCAGAGAGAGAGATGAACCATAAGAAACTCTAGGAAACAAACTGAAGGTTTTAGAGGGGAGGGAGATGGGGAGATGGGTTAGCCCGGTGATGGGTATTAAGGAGGGCATGTATTACAGTGAGCACTGGGTGTTATATGCAAACAATGAATCATGGAACATTACATCAAAAACTAATGAAGTACTGTATGGTGGCTAATATAACATGATAACAAAAAGATTCTAATAATTGTGTGAGGAAGACCTACCCAGAAAAAAATAGCTACACAGTTTATTCTGTAACCGATATATACAGAAGTCTCAATGAAGAAGTGATCACTATTTGATGGAGAATATTGAGAACACTTCCTAAGAGAATATGGAATTCAGGCTGAGCCTCAGAAGTGTCTTTAGTTAAATGGAGAAAAGGGCAAGACTCATGAGCAAAAGTTAGTGTATATCTATAATGATAATATGAACCTATGTATAAATAATATGGAGAATAATTTGTCTTTTATAAAGTTGTTCTTGGAGGTATCAGGGGATAAGTTCAGAGAAGTAGGAGGTGACCAAATTATAAAAAACTCTGAATGTGTGACAGATTACAACTTTAATTGAAGAGATCCTTGATATTCAAAGTGTAGTCTCTGTACTAGCCAAATAAGGAATTACTGAGGAGCATTTTTAGAAATGCATTATTTCAGGCCTACTATGAATAAGAAAAATTCATAAGCAATTCATATGTTCAGTAAGATTTGAAAAGTACTATTTTAGTGTATAGTCTGAATCTGTTATTCTAAGTCAAATGTTTATGACCAGGAACACATTTTTTTTTATTATGTTCAGTTAGCATATAGGAACACATTTTTCAGCAGAAACTACATAAGAAAAGATACTTAGGATTTTGGCCTAACCTATACTGGCCTAAATGATTCATAAATTAGAAATACTCTGTGAGACTTAGTGCTGAAATTCCAGGTGAGTCAATAACTGCTGGAATGAAGAACAGAAAAGCAGATTTATGTCTAGTTTAGGGAAGAGGAAAAAGGAAAATAAGCCTGTCAGACTGCTAAGTCCTGGATTGTACAGAGTGTAATACTAAGTCAATGACTGGGGCATCCTGATCTTTAATTTCCCAAATGCTAGATTTTGGAGAATAGCATCTGTATTGCCAGGAGAGATCTAGGATGCTTATAGCAAATTCTCTCTCTCTTAACATAACAGTGGGCAGCCTTGATTGAGGGAAAGAACAAAATTTTTTTTATTTCCCTAAATTACACAATTTCTGAGATACATTGTCATGTAAAAAAGCACAGTGTGGAGTAGTATGTATAGTACGCTAAAATGAAAAATATTTTAACATGTTATTTTGCACATGTTTATTTAGAAAAAGTTCCTAAAAGGAACTTCTAGGAATATATATTTAGGAAATATATATTTATATTTATTTAAGTTGGAATATAGTTGGATTGTATGTATATATTTATATATATAAGTACATATATTTATATATATTTAGGAGATATATATTTAGGAATAGTTCCTAAAATATGTATTTTTAGGAAATATATATTTAGGGAAAGTTCCTAAAAGTGGAATTATTTGAAATATATATATTTATATTCCATATAAATATTTATGTATTTAGGAAAATATATATATTTTTAGGAAAATATATTTTTATTTCAATATATATATTTAGGAAAAGTTTCTATAAGAGAAGTCAAACTTATATATATAAGGAATATATATATATTCCTGAATAAATATATAATATATATAATATATTATATTTATTATATATAATATAATATTATATATATTCCAATATTTAGGATATATATATATTTAGAAAAAGTTCCTAAAAGTGGAATTATTTGTACAGAAGCTATGTGCATTTGTAATGTTGCTAGATTTTGCACAATTTTTCTCCAGAAATATTGTATCAATTTACACTGCCACCATTTATGTATAACAATGTTAAATTATATATCCAACTTTCTGATTTTTGGCCAGTATGAGGTTAAAAAATGGTATCTCAATGTTGTTTTAATTTATGAGATTAAATATCTTTAAATCTGTTTAAAAGCCATTTCTGTGAAATATACATATTCTTTACCAATTTTTCTATTAGGGTATTGCATTTCCTTTTTTATTTATATGAATTATTTCTATATTAGGAAAGTTAGCCCTTTGTGATATAGGTAGCAAACCTTTTCATTAATATACAAAAGCAGCAATAAATAGGTAACTAGTAGCTATTATATTTGGACAACACAGGCCTAGAAGTAGCCTACATTATTTGCTGATGACCCGTATTTCCTTAGAACAGTGGTTACAAAAGGGATAGTATAGGATATTTTTTTTTTGAAAACGATGGTGAATATTGTAGTTTTACATTTGGAAAACACAGAAAAGTTTTTAACATGGAATTTTAAGAAAGTAAAGCTTGATAAAAAATCCTCTTAGCTGGAGAGACAAGGTTAAAAATAATTGACTGTGTATCTAAGAATATTGTTACTTTTCAAGTATCTTTGATGGTTGTGAAAAATCACAAAACTGTTTTAAACTGAATGCCTCTGTATCATTCCCATTTTTTCCCACTAGGTTACCACCAAAGAACATGATTTTGGTCTAGGGGCTCCAGTTTCTGAAGCTGAAAAATACCAGAATACTCTCCAGCTAGAACAAGAAGTGAGAAATCAAGATAAATTCATCTCTGCACTGAAATTACAGGTTACATTTATTTCCCTGAATTAATTTGGGATGAGGGCCTATTTTAAAACAAGAAGATGGAGAATAAATACTAATTCAGTGTTCGTTGGAATTTTATGGGTCTAAAATCATTCCATTTTTATCTTAATCATTTTGATACATGCAGGTTCAGATATATATGAGTGCAAACTATGTGGGAGTGTTGTATCCAGTGCTTTTATGTACATAATCTTACTTAATTCCAACCTTGTGAAATAGTGATGTGATTTCCATTTTACAGACATGGAAGCTGAAGTTCCAAGAGGCTATAGAATTATATTTGACTAACAAATGACAGCACTAGGTAGGATTTATCTGAACTCCCAAGTTAGCTAGGATTTGAACCCAGTCCTCTAAGCTCTGGGTTTGGTAATTGTTTTCCTGGTATCTAACCTGTGGTAAGGCTACTAATAAAGGCTATTTTTTTTTTTTAATAGTAGTCATTTTTTTTTTTTTAACTAATAAAGGCTATTAAACTTTCTCTTTTAGGAAGACGGAGTAGAGTTACTTTACCCTATTTGTCCCACTAAGTACAACTAAAAATGCTGAACATTTTGTTATAAAACAAACATAAGGACATTCTGAAAGGTGGGCAGTAGAAGGAAGACTGGCTAGGGACCTCAGCATACAATAATTGACATGTTACTGAATTCCTGGGTTTTTCCTTTTGCTCCATGTATCTCATTGCTAGAAAAACTGGCATCTAGAATGGATGCAGACAAAAAAAGGACTAGGAAGGGGGCAGCCTAGAAATGTAGCCCACTTTTTTTTCTGTCCTGGGTCTTTATAATTTATGTATATTTTAAATTTGGAAACAATCTCAAACTTATCTGAAAGTTGCAATTATAGAACAAAGAATATCCCCCCACAATCCCAGACCATTTGAGAGTAAGTTGCAGACATGATGTCCTGATATCCCTAACATTTGAGTGGATATTTCCTATAAATAAGAACACTCTCCTACAGGATCACAGTAGAACCTGGTAAAATCAGGAAATGACTTGAATACATGGCTGTCAGCTAATCCTCTGACCCCATTCAGGTTTTTGCCACTTGTCCCATAATGTCCTCAATAATAAAAAGGTCCAGCATCATACATTTCGTTTAGTTATTGTGTCCCTTTATCTTCTTCATTCAGGAACATTCTTTTTGATTTTCATACCTACAACACTTTGAAGAATACAGACCAATTATTTTGTAGAATGGCTCTTGATTTGGGTTTGTTATGATTATCTTTATGTTATGAACCTTTGGCTGTGTGGAAGCCGGCCTTCAAATTGGCCCCACCTCCTTTACTCCCACTCTAATACATTCTCCTTGCGCATGGTACCAGAATTGATCTTTGTGACCAAGAGCATAAAGCAGAAGTGATTAAGTTATAAAGTGATCTCTTGGATCACTTACTCTATAGGAAGCAAGTTTTCATGTTGTGAGCAGCTCTGTGGATAGGCCCACGTGGAAAGGAACTGAAATAGCCAATAGCCAGTGAGAAACTGAGGCCTACCAATTATGTTGGGTGAGTTCGGAAGTGGATTCTCCAGCCCCACTTAAACCTTCCCATGGTGACAGTCACCCTGACTGACTCCTTTCACCCAGTAAGAGACCTTAAACCAGAATCACCAGATTAAACCACTTCTAGATCCCTGATCCCAGGACACTGTGACATAATTGTTAGCTTAAGGTACAAAATAAATACAGAGGAATATCACAGAAGTGATGGTGGGTTCTTTTCATTGCATCCTATAAGTAGCACACAATTTCAATTTGTCCCATTACTAATGATCTTTATTTGGATCCCTTGCTTAAAGTGTTATCTCCTGGGCTTTTCCCTGGTGAAGTTCCTCTTTTTTCTTTCTTAATTATTTTTTAATTTTTAACTTTTTTAAAAAAGATTTTATTTATTTGACAGAGAGAAAGAGATCACAAGTAGGCAGAGAGGCAGGCAGAGAGAGAAGGGGAAGCAGGCTCCCTGCTGAGCAGAAAGCCCAATACAGGGCTCAATCCCAGGACCCTGAGATCATGACCTGAGTGGAAGGCAAAGGCTTTATCCCACTGAGCCACCCAGGCGCCCCAAATTTTTAACTTTCTAAATTGAAGTATAGTTGATACATAGTGTTACATTAGTTTCAGATATATAGCATAGTGATTTGACAACTCTATACTTCATGCTCTGCTCACCACAAGTGTAGTTGTCATCTGTCACCATACAGTGCTATTGTAATACCATTGACTAAATTCCCTGCATTTTACCCTTCATCCTTATGACTTACTCATTCCATAACTGGAAGCCTATATCTCTCACTCCCCTTCACCCATTTTCTCATCTTCCTCTCCTCTGGCAACCATCATTTTGTTCTCTGTATTTATGGATCTGTTTCTAATGAAGACTGTTTTTGGACAATAACTACCTGTTCAAACACCATGAAAAAAAAACTGTAGCCCCATTCCTGCTGGCAAAATTTGAGTAAAAAGCCTAGACTTCCATCCTTGTCAAGCTATGACAAGGAGTCCCAGCCATACCTCATGGCCCACTCTCCAAGCCCCCGCATCCCACCAACGTGGTATCCAAAAGGCATGCTGGGGAGCCAAGACTTTAATGCCTACTAGGCAGTAAGTACTGACCACAACCACCTATTATCAGCAAAGACCACATAGGAGCCTAGATATCCACCCTCACCCAGAGTAACAGGTGTACTATTTCCTTTTTGTTGACATGGTTTCAGAGGGGACCGCATGCAGATTCAGGACTTTTACTACCTCCTAGCAGTAACCAGTCTACCCACCCACAGTGGTGGTGGAGGACACATGGGAACAGTAACAAGGTGCCTGTATTCTTCCTTACTGTGGTAGTATCAGCAGAGACCTGGTGAGGACCCTGAACTCTCATCCCTCCCTAACAGTAACAAGGAAACCAGTCCTCTTCAGGTATCAACAGAGGCACAGTAGAGAAATTGGACTTCGACCTTCACCTGGCAATAAGAAGGTAGCATCTCCCTTTATTAGCTGGAACTAAAGTCACAGGAAGTATGAGAAGAAGCCTACTAAAACACCAGAGCAGATCTCAATGAAAAAAAAATCAGTTCTTATCTCAAAAATCAGGAATATCTCAACTTTAATGAGAAAAGACAACCAGGAGATACCAAAATAGTGGTGAATTAGAGATTATCTCACAAGGATTTTAAATCAGTTATAATACAAATTCTTCAAGCAATTCTGACCATGTTTGAAATAAGCACAAAGCTAGAAAATCTCATCGAAGAAATAAAAGATATAAAGAAGAACCAAGTGAAAATTTTGGAAGCAACCAAGATGTTCTTCAGTAGATGAATAGATAAACAAATTGTGGCATATATGTACAATAGAATATTATTCATTGATAAGAAGAAATGAGCTATCAAGCCACAAAAAGACATGAAGGAAACTTGAAAGCAAATTGCTAGGTGAGAAAAGATAACTGAAAAGATTACATACTCTGATTCCAACTATTTGACCTTCTGGAAAAGATAAACATAGAGACATTAGAAAGATCACTAATTGCCAGGAATTTGAAGGAAGAAAGGGTGGGAGGGGTGAGTAGAGCACAGGTTTTTTTAGGGCAGTGAAGCTACAGTGGTGGTAGATAAATGTCACTAAGCATTTGTTAAAACCTGTAGAATCTACAACCCAAATAGTAAACCCTAATATAAACTCTGGACTTTAGTTAATGTGTCAATGCTCATAAATAAAATGGGAAACTGTGTCGGATGCGGAGAAGGGAGGAACTCTCTGTACTTCCTGATTCACTTTTCTGTAAGCCTAAAACTACTCTAAAAAAAATGTATAAGGGTGCCTTGGTGGCTCATTCAGTTAAGCATCTACCTTCAGCTCAGGTCATTATCCTGGGGACCTGGGATCAAGCCACGAATCTGGTTCCCTGCTCAGCAGGGAGTCTGCTTCTCCCTCTCCCCTTCCCCTTGCATGCTCGTGTATGTGTGCACTCTCTCTCTCTCAGATAATTAAATGAAATCTTTAAAAAAATAAAGTCTATTAAAAATGCATGGGAGATGGGGCGCCTGGGTGCCTCAGTCGTTAAGCGTCTGCCTTCAGCTCAGGTCATGATCCCAGAGTCCTGGGATCGAGCCCCGCATCGGGCTCCCTGCTCGGCAGGAAGCCCGCTTCTCCTGCTACCATTCCCTCTGCTTGTGTTCCCTCTCTTGCTGTGTTTCTCTCTGTCAAATAAATAAAATCTTAAAAAAAAAAAATGCATGGGAGAAAATATTTCCAAATCTTGTATCTCATAAGGGATTAATATCAAGAATATATAAAGAACTTTACAACTGAATAATCAAAAAAACAAAACAACCCAATTCAAAAGTGGGCAAAGGACTCGAAGAGATATTTTTCCAAAGATATACAAATGGCAACTAAGTACATCAAAAGGTGGTCAACATCATGATCCATTGAGAAAATGCAAGTCAAAACCACAATGTGGTATCACCTCATACCTATTAAGATGGCTGTTATCAAAACAAAATAACAAGTGCAGGTGAAGTTGTGGAACAGCTGGAGCCCTTGTGCATTGTTAGTGGTAATATAAAATGGTACAGCCATGGTGGAAAAGTTTAGCAGTTCCTGTAAAAGTTAAATATAGAATTACCATATGATCCCAGCTATTCCACTCCTAGATATAGCCCCAAAAGATTAAAAGTAGGAACTCAGATACTTGTACACTGATGTTCATAGCAGTATGATTTTCAATGGCCAGAAGGTGGAAGCAACCTAGATAGTTGTCAGGGGATGCTATTGATGTCAATAGATGCTATTGACAAGATTAACAAGATGTGGTGAGTACATAAAATGGAATATTATTCAACCTTGAAAAAGACCAAAATTCTGATGCAGTACTGCAACATGAGTGAGACTTGAAAACATTATGCTAAGTGAAATAAGCCAGGCACAGAGAGACAAATATGATTCCACTTATATGAAGTACCTAGAATAAGCAAATTCATAGCGAGTTATTGTTTAGTGGGTGCAGACTTTGGGATAATAAAAAAATTCTGGAAATGGATGTGGGATGGTTGCAAAATATTGTGGATGTACTTAATGCCACCAAATCACGTACTTAGGAATGGTTTGAATGGTAAGTTTTATGTATGTTTTACCACAATGAAAATTTTTTAAAAAATACAGTAACTGAAATTAAAAACTCAGTGTTCTCAAACAACAGGAGGGAAAGAAGAGAAGAATGAATTGCTGAACATGAGAATAGAAAATAGAAATAACCTAATCTGAACAGAGAAAATGGATTGAAAAAGTGTGAAGAGAGGCTCAGGGACAGGTGGGACTATAAGAATAGGTCTAATATTTAGATCACTGGAGTCCCAGAAAGAAAGGTAGGAGATGATGGGACTGAAAAATTATTCAGAGCAATAATGACTAAATATTCTCCAAATGTGGCAAAAGACTTTATGTGGATTAAAGAAGGTGAGTGAACACCTACCAGGAATCTCTCAAAGAAACCCATGCCGAGACACCTTGTATTCAAACTTGTGCAAACTAAAGTTAAAAAAAAGTAATACTGACAGTAACAGTTCATTACTTATAGTGAGTACCAATTCAAATAACAGCAGATCTGAAAACATGAAGATTGGAAAGAAGTGAAACATCTTTTAATTGCTAGAAGAAAACCCAGTATTCTGTATTCAGCGAAAGTATCCTTCAGAAATGAATGGAAAATCAAGGCATTCTCAGATGAAGAAAACTTAAGAGAATTGGTTGCCAGCAAAACTATCCTGCAAGAATAGTTAAGGGAATTTCTCTAACTAGGAAAGAAGTGATAAAAGAATCTTGGAAGAATAGGAAAAAAAGACAAGAATATGGCTAAATGCAATACAGTTTCCTTTTTTGTTGTTGTTTTCTAAATTATGTTTGTCAGATATAATTCTCCATGTAGATGAAATATTTAAGATAATTATTTTATTAGTAGAGGAAGATAAAAGGATATAAGTGGTATAAAGGGAAGTAAGTTTTCTACACTTCACTTGAACTGGTAAAATGTATTCCGTGCTAAGTTACAAATAAATTACACTTTGAGCAACCACTAAAAAGCTATGCAAAGAGATTTCTCAAAAACACTATAGATAAGTCAAAATGGAATTTGGAAAAAAAGTCAAGTAACTCATAGGAAGGCAGGAACAACAAAACAGAAAAAACAAAGTAGAAACAACCAAAAAGAAGATACACTTGAATCTTTTTTTTTAAATTGAAGTATAGTTGATTCACACTTGAATCTTAATATAAAAGTCTAAGTAAAAGACAGAAACTAGTAGACTGGATTAAAAAACCTGATCTATCTTTATGTTATCTGTAAGAAATTCACTTCAGGGGCGCCTGGTTGGCTCAGTGGGTTAAAGCCTCTGCATTCAGCTCAGGTCATGATGATCTCAGGGTCCTGGGATCGAGCCCCACATCGGGCTCTCTGCTCAGCAGGGAGCCTGTTTCCCCTCTCTCTCTGCCTGCCTCTCTGCCTACTTGTGATCTCTTTCTCTCTGTCAAATAAATAAATAAAATCTTAAAAAAAATTTTTTCACTTCAAATATAACTATACATGTAGGATGAAAGGTTGAAAGGCATACAGACTGGAAATGAAGAAATAAAACTGTCCCTGATTATAGATGACATGATTGTCTACCTAGAAGATCTCATAAAACTTACAGTACAAAACTAGAACTAGTAAAGGAGTTCATCAAGGTCACAATACATATTCATTTTCTTTCTGTATATTAGCAATTAACATGTGGAAATCAGAAAATGCATTATCATTTATAATTACTCAAATAAAAAAGGAATCCTTAGATGTTGTAAGTATGAACTTATAATCTGAAAACTACAAAATGCTGATGAAAGAAATCAAAAGTCTAAACAAATGGAGCAACAACATGTTCATGGATTGGAAGCCTCAGCATAGTAAAGATGTCAGTTCTCTCTAAATCAGTATACATTTAATACAGTTCTCAAAACCCCAGCAAAAACAATTTTGAAAAGAATAGTCATTCTCTTTGATTTCAAAGCTTATTATATATCTATAGTAGTTAAGACTAGTATTACTAGAGAGATAGGCACATATCACTGATACAGAATAGAGAATCCAGAAATACCCTTACTCAAGTAAAGCCAAAAGGTTATTGACAGAATTGCAAATGCAGTTTAATGCAGGAAAGATAGTCTTTTCAACAAATGGTGCTGAAACAATTGAAAATGAATCTATACCTAAACCTCACACCTTACACAAAAAAATTAATTCCAAATGGCTCATAAATTTAAATGTAAAACAAAACTATGGAAATTCTGTAGGGTAATATAGAAAATCTTCAGGACCTTGGGCTTGGTGAAGAGCTCTTAGATGTGACACCAAAAGCATGATTCATAAAAGAAAAATTGATAATTTGGACTTCATCAAAATTTAAATCTTTTGCTTTGAAAAACCCATTTAGCAGGTTGAAAAAACAAGCTACAAACTGTATTTCTACCAGAAGAATCATATGTGGGATACATAAAGAATTCTTAAAGCTCAGCAGTAAAGAGGAATAATCCAATTAGAAAATGAGCAAAAGATGTGAAGAGATATTTCATAGAAGAATATATGTTGATAAGCACATAAAAAGATGTTCAACCTTTCTAAACATCAGGGAAATGTAGATTAAGACCAAGATGAAATAACATACACGCCTATAAGAACAGTTAGGATTAAAAATAGTGACCCTTCTTTGTAATGCATCTGCTTCTTTGGGGTAAAAACCCAGTAGTGTGATGGCTGGGTCATAGGGTAACTCTATTTTCAACTTCTTGAGGAATCTCCACACTGTTTTCCAAAGTGGCTGTACCAGCTTGCAGTCTCACCAACAGTGTAATAGGGTGCCCCTTTCTCCACACCCTCTCCAACATTTGTTGTT
>CM053610.1:50063304-50124220 GCA_028646535.1 Procyon lotor
GGAAACCAGAGGGGGAGATGAACCATGAGAGACTGTGGACTCTGAGCAACAAACTGAGGGTTTAGGAGGGGCGGGGGTGGGGGGCTGGGCGAGCCTGGTGGTGGGTATTGAGGAGGGCACGTATTGCATGGAGCACTGGGTGTGGTGCATGATCAATAAATCTTGTAACACTGAAAAAATAAACATTTTTTTGGGAAAAAAAAAATAGTGACAATGCCCAGTGCTGGCAAGGATGAGTAGATCACTCATACGTTCCTATTAGGAATGGGAAATGTACAACCATTCTGGAAAATAGTTTAGTTCTTTATAAACAAAAGATATATTTATCATGCAGCCCAGCAATTGCACTCCTGGGTATGCCAGAGAAATGAAAACTTATGTCCACTCAAATACCTGTATGTGACTGTTCATAGCAGCTTTATTTGTTATAAAGACTAGAAATAAATACCATTTCCCTTAATCAGTAATGACTAAACTGGTAATCCTACAAAAAAGAGTGAACAATTCATTCATGTATCTTGGATACGTCTCAACAGCATTGTGCTGAGTGAAAAAGACAATGTCAAAAGATCACATACTATGATCTTAATCACACGATTTTATTTATATAACATTCCTGAAAAGACAAAATTATAGAGATTAGTGGCTGCTAAGAGTTAAAGATGGGGAGGGGAGAGGATGTGACTATAAAGGGGTAACAGGAGGGCAATCTGTGGTGAGGGAATAATTCTATATCTTACTGAGATGCTGAGTCTATACATGGGATCACATTGTACCAATGTCAAATCTCTGAGTTTGATACTGTATTATAATTATTTAAGATGGAACTGTTGGGGAAAGTGGGTTCAGGGCCCAGGAGATCCTTTTGTACACTTTGTAACTTCCTGTGAATCTTTGGTTATTGCAAAATAAAAAGTTTTTTTTTGAAGCTGCTTTTTGAGTACCTGTCATTTGCCAAAAATTTTACTTGAACTTTTATACTTGTTATATGTGACTACAAACCTGAAAATTGTAGGTATTTTCTCCATTTAGCAGATGAAAGTCAAGAGGCTTCCATTTATTTTTCCTGAAGTCAGATGCATCTCTTAGGATCAAGAAAATATGGTAAATTGTCAGGATTAAGTAACTGGTAAAGGACTACAACAGGACTTGAACCTGTCTGTCTAATTCCAAAACCTACATCCTTTCTACCACTTGGAACTGCCTCTTTTAAAGTAGTTATGTCTTGGAATTTAGTAAAAGTGTAGGGCTTGATGTTAAAGGTGAGGAGAGTGAGTGTTTAATTTATAGTTTATTTGCTTTATTTATTCATTTAAAAAATTTGAGATTCTATACTAGATATAGAGTAAATGATACAGAAGTTAGAGGTGTGTTAATACTGAAGTTAGAGATAATCCCTTTAAAATTGCTTAGAATTTAGTGGAAGGGACAGGGAAGTAAATAATATATGTTATAAAATACTAAGATTAAATTGTATAAGAGGCTTTATGGTGGCACAGAGAGGAAAAGCATTTAACCTCTCCTGGTGCAGTGGAAAGTTAGCAAACATTTTTAGTGTATTCTTACTGCTCAGAAATATGGCACTGTAGAAGCCATGAACAAAGATCAAAATTCATATAGATAGATAAATTGAAGTTTATGTGTGTTTATCCCCTATCCTATGGTTTTGAAAAAGACACAAGTAATAAAAATAACTTAGGTAATAAGAATAGGGGAAAATAATGAAAGCATGGGACAAGAATAGCAGAGAGGAGATCATTGCACACAGGTTCTGTGCTAGTTGCTAGAGGTAGGTTGTGGGTAGGCTTTAAAATTCCTTGAGGCCAGGGCAAAAAAAGGAAACTTTAGTTAAATAATTCACCCTGTGTCCTGACATATAATCATTTTCAATGGGTCTAATATATTTTTTTTCCTTTAAAGGCATTTGGATACCTTCGTGCTAGAAAAGGCCCTTTTCTTCATCTGTTGATGGTTTGATAGTGGGCTGGGAAGGAAAGCTGTGGTCCGCCACATTAGTCAGCAAATACTTGATTGATTTGGTATTTAGCTTAGTCAAGTAAGTTATTGATATGTTCAAAAGAACTTTTTTTTAAGAGTTAACATATTCTAGTAACATAATAAGAAATTTAATTCTGAAGAACATCTAATTGTTACTAAAATTAAGTAATTTCAAGACTGGTTTCTTTTGTGCAGATAGAAATATTTGGCCATTTTCTAACAGTTTTGGCTAAAAATAAGTAGTAATTAGGTTTATTAATTATAAGTTGTTTTGGAAGATGTAGCTATAAACCCTTAAGTTTTCATTTAATATATTTTTTCAGATAGGGATTACATTTACATGGTACAAAATTCAGAAAGTGAAAAATATATATATATAGTTAGGTCTCCTTCCAGGGACACAAACCTCCTTTCCTGATTCCAGTCGTCTGCTTGTTCTCAGAGAGAAGCAAAGGAAATAATTTAATATGTTTATTTTCTTTCTAATTATAACAGATTGAAGATCTCAAACAGACAAATCATGGCTTGGAAGAATATGTTAGGAAACTCTTGGATAGTAAGGAGGTGGTAAGCAGTCAAGTAGATGATTTAACCAGCCACAATGAGCATCTTTGTAAAGAATTGATTAAAATTGACCAACTAGCAGAGCAACTAGAAAAAGAAAAAAATTTTGTGGTGGATACCGCTGACAAAGAACTTGAAGAAGCAAAGGTATTACATTTACCACAATAGGATTTTTTTATTGAGTTGTAACTGATATATAGCATTACATTAGCTCAAGTTATATAACATAATGATTCAGTATTTCTATAGTGAAATGATCAATGCAGTAATTCTAGTTAGGATTTTATTTCTACTTTAGGATCAGGATTTTGATTCTACTAAACATCATGCAATTATTAAATGCAATGGAAAAAGTGACACATTTATGTCATTTGACAGTTTTTTTAGATTTGACATTACATTTAAATATCTAAGGACTAAATTGTATTGCACATTTTATTTCTTTTAAAAAGTTTTTCTCAAAAATTTCCTAAGTAATATGTAGCCATGGTAAAAACTTCAGGCAATAGGAATGTTCTGTAGATGGGGCATGCGTGTATGTGTGTGTGTGTGTGTGTGTGTGTGTGTGTGTGTGTGTGTATATAATGGAAGATTGCTCAACCATCAAACAGAATGAAATCTTGCCATTTGTAACAACATGTATGGCACTAGAGGGTATTATGCTAAGCAAAGTAAGTCAGAGAAAGACACAAATATCTTATGATTCTCATATGTGGAATTTAGGAAATAAAACAGATGAACATATGGGAAGGGGGAAAAAAGAGAGGGGGAAAGTACACCATAAGAGATTCTTAATGATAGAGAACAAACTGAGGGTTGATGGAGGGAGGTGGGTAGGGGATGGGCTAAATGGCTGATGGGGTTTAAGGAGGGGTCTTGTTATGATGAGCACTGGATATTGTATGTAAGTGGTGAATCCCTAAATTCTACTCCTAAAACCAGTGTTACACTATATGTTAACTAGAATTTAAATAAAAATTTTGAAGAAAAAACAGGAATGTTTTGTATATAGGACATTTCTCTTCCTAATTCTTCTCTCTCCTGCAGAAATATCTACCAACAAATAGATGATACATACATTTCCATCCTTTTTTTCTGTTTTCATACCCACAATTTATTTCACACTTTAAAAAGGTTTTTTATTTTTATTTATTTATTTATTTATTTATTTTGCTGCAAAAAGCTTTATTGTTTCCATTTGGTCCAGGGCTTGGGATAAAAAGGTTTTTTAATCAAAGTTTTAAATTTCTATGTAGTAAAATTTGTCAGTCTTTACTAATTTCTGAGTTTTGATTCTTTTATTTTTTTGAGGTTCTCTCCCTTTTTAAAAATTTGAATAACTTTATTTTTAGAGATTTTATTTATTTATCTGCCAGAGAAAGAGTGTGAGAGTACAAGCAGGGGGAGTGGCAGGCAGAGGGAGAAGCAGGCTGCCCGTTAAACAGGGAACCTGATACCTGACTCAATCCCAGAACCCCAGTATCATGACCTGAGCCAAAGGCAGATGCTCAACCAACTGCACCACTCAGGCATCCCTTAACCTATTGAATTTTTAAATGATAATGTGTGAATGTGCTCCTTTGTCTTGATTTTATTATCACCAGGTTAGTAAATTGTCAGTAATAAGGTAGTTTCCTAAAGCTTATTGTTGTTCCATGTTATTTCTTAAACAACCTTTTAATGTATTCTTGGTAGCACATAATAAAGCATATTATATGCTACTTTGGCTAGCATATGATAAAGCCCTTAAATGATCAGGCTGAGAACATGTTTTTGAAAGTGTTATCTGTTATAGTAATCTGAAATATAAGAGCCCAGTTAATATTAACTGTAGGATGGTATTTGTTTATATGCAGAAATTTTGCTTATTAAATAGTATAAAGGATAAATAAGCCTGAATTAGTGAAAAGTCTGGGTAATGGAATACTGTGAATGGAAATATGTGAAGTTTCTTACTTTAATGTGAGGACATGGCCTTTTTTTTTTTTTTTTTTAAAGATTTATTTATTTATTTTAGAGAGAGTGAGAGAAGACTGCTCAAGCAAGAGGGGCAGAGGGAGAGGAAGAGAGAATCCCAAGCAGACTCTGCTCAGCACGGAGCCCAGTGCAGGTCTTGATCTCAGACTGTGAGATCTTGGGACCTGAGCTGAAACCAAAAGTCAGATGCCTAGCACCACTCAGGCATCCCAGGACACAGTTTTCTTTAACAGTGTTACCTGGGAGAGCTCTGAGAGATTAGATAAGAATGATTTGTTTTAACTTGTGAAATTTTCCTTGTAATGGTTGCTACTAAAGTATTTGAAGGATATTTTTAAAGTAGCTTGAATATTTTAAATATTTCTCAATAAATTCTTTTTGTTTATACTGTTTCTTTAAGAACAGTTATCCTTTGTTAACAATTTAATGTTAAGTTCAGTCTTAATAATAAAAATTATTGAGATGCTTGGGTGGCTCAGTTGGTTAAGCATCTGCCTTCAGCTCAGGTTTTGATCCTAGGGTCTTGGGATCAAGTCCCTATTGGGCTCCTTGCATGGAAGGTAGCCTCCTTCTCCCTCTGCCTGCTACTCCCCCTGCCTGTACTCTCTCTCTCTCCAACAAATAAATAAATAAAATCTTTTAAAAAAAATAATAAAGATTATCAAATTAAAGAACACTGGTTTAATGTTTTATTTTCTTTCTTGTTTTCTTCTTCAGATTAAAAATTGTATTGCTTCCCTGTCTAGGAGGCCTAGTTGGCCGAATTTCCCTGAAGAGAGTACCCAGTCTCGAAGTCATCAATTTTAAAGGATTATTAAAATCTGTGTTAGAGAGTGAGTAACTCTGTCAGGGTAAATCCTCTGCTATCAAAAAGAGAATTTAAGGAATGGGAAAGATTTAAAATAAAAGAGCTAGGATTTACCGAAAACTGAAAATATTAAACCCACAGATGGAAATTCTGCCTAGCTCTGAAAAGAGCATTTCTAGGAAATAGGTATTCACATATGATGCGGAATGTTTGGTATATCTGAGAATTGGAAAGATAGAGATAGAGATAGAGATAGTGTTGCTGATGCAAGAAAGACATTGAATAGTAAATAAAGAGGGGGCAAAATGGGTTGCTTAAATGTACTGAAATGAAATCACCAACCTCAGTAAGTGAATGTTACAGGTAGAATGGAGATTACTCCCCTGCTTTATTTCACTCCGTAGTACTTTCCAACTACTTTTCCCTACTCACACTCTACTCCAGCCACAGTGGCTCCTTACTATTCCTTGGAATTTAGCTGGCATTTGCTTTTGTTGTATCTTCTGCCTGGAATGTTCTTCCAGATTTTTATATGGTTGACCCCCTCTCTCTGCTCACAGGTCTCCTTTCAATGAGGTCTTATATGATAATCCTATTTAAAATTCCTACCTATTCCTTCATAAACACTCCCAATATCCTTAACTCTGCTCTTTTTTTTTTTTTACCCTAATGTGCTATATAATTTATTTGTTAGGTTTATTTTTTATTGTCTGCCCAGCTAGAATGTAAGGTCCACAAAAGGAGGGATCTTTGTTTATTTTTTCACTTTTTTTGTCTCAGTTGCTTAGAACAGATGTGAATGTTCATTATGTATTTTTTGAATAAGACAGTAACTGTCTGATGTATATTTTACCTGTTATCTTTTGTTTTTTTTCTTTTCAACTAGAATATAAGTTCCATGAGGGGAGAGGTTTTCTTTCTTTTTTTTTTTTTTAATTTAAATTCACTTAATTAACAGAGTGTATTATTAGTTTCAAAGGTAGAGTTCAGTGATTCATCAGTGTTATATAACACGCAGTGCTCATTACATCACGTGCCCTGATTAATGCCTGTCACCCTGTTAACTCCATCCTCTCCTCAATCCTCCCCTCCAGCAACCCTAAGTTTGTTTCCTATGGTTAAGAGTCTCTTATGGTCTGTCTCCCTCTCTGATTACATCTGATTTTATTTTTCCCTCGCTTTCTCTATGCTCCTCTGTTTTGTTTCTTAAATTCCACACATGAGTGAAATCAAGACAACTGTCTTTCTCTGACTGACTTATTTCACTTAGCATAATACCCTCTAGTTCTATCCATGTCATTGTAAATGGCAAGATTTCAATTTTTTGATGGCTGAGAAATATTCCATTATGTATGTATACCACATCTTTATCCATTCATCTGTTGATGAACATCTGGGCTCTTTCCATAATTTGCCTATTGTGGAGATTGCTACTATAAACATTGGGGTGCAGATGGAAGGCAGTGGTTTTTGTCTATTTTATTCCCTGCTATTCCCAGCATATAACACAAGGTAAGGTGCATAGTAGGTTCTCATTAATCGTTTATCAGATAAATGAAAACACTGGATTAACTACTTTTCATTTGGGCTAGTTATAATTTTGTTTTTCAGAGTGGAATCAGCATTATGTTTTTTATGTCTGTAAAAGTATTACATGTTTATCATAAAAATTTCATTTCATGTAGATGAGTATAATGAAGAAAATCACACCTTGCTATAATTAGACATAATCTTATCTTGCTCAGTGTAATATTACTGGCTATGTTCCACCTGTATCTATATGTGTGTATAAATTTCCTTTTTACAACAATGTGTCATAAAATTTTTGGTAGTGTGAGTTTTTACACCTAGTTTAATGTAGCCACCTTTATACATAATTTAATACAGATCCATTTCTTTTTGGCGTCTACATAATAGTGTAAATTAAAGCATTGAAAATTGCCTATCCAAAACTGTATAAGCTTATCCAAACTATATAGAAGTTTTGTTTCATATCGTTGCCCCTTAGTATTTCATAGACTATAAAAGATATGACTTCCAGAGAAATCTTAGAAAATAATTTGGGTCTAAATAACAAATGAGGAGCAATAATTCCAGAAAAGTTAAATTTAAAATATAGCTGGAAACAGTTTAGAATAATGAGGGGAAGGTTTATGAATTGATAAATAAATTTATTAAACTAATATTCCAATTTATAGCATAGATTATATCAAATAGATTTTTTTTTAAGATTTTATTTATTTATTTGACAGAGAGAGACTGTGAGAGACGGAACACAAGCAGGGGGAGTGGGAGAGGGAGAAGCAGGCTTCCCACTGAGCAGGGAGCCCCATATGGGGCTTGATCCCAGGACCCTGGCATCATGATTTGAGCCCAACAAAGGCAGACGCTTAATGACTGAGCCACCCAGGCGCTCCTATCAAATAGATCTTTGCATGAAAACATAGTTACTGTCCTCTAGAAACATACAAATCTAGTCATATACTAACTATATGACTACAGGTAGTTATAATATAAGACTGGGTATGTTCAGTGTCCTAAAACTGATACAAAAAGTATTTTATGGGTTTGATTGAACTAAACTATTGAAAGAGTTCCGAGGAGAAAGCAATCACTCTGACTTTGGTGATTTGGGAATACTTTTTTCCTACTCATTCTTTTATCTCTTCCCTATTATCATCTTCAGAATTTTAAGTAGTATTAACATTTTGTTGCAGTTTGTAGGGAGTAATTTGGTAAAATATAACCAATTACTATTTCATAACAAACTTGGGTTAATGGAAAGGAACTGCTATTTTTCATCCTATGTTCTTTTACCATCCAAAGGTAGGTGAACAGAAAGGGTAGATTATCTTTTCTTTTGTAAATTATTCACTTCTTGATTTTATTTTTAAGTGGCTTCCCTTTTTAATTTTTAATTTACTTTTGTTTTCATCATGGTAAGTGTACTATTTAATCCCTAGCCCCTCTTTCATCCATTGCACCCATCCCCCACTTTGGTAACTATCAGTTTGTTCTCTGTGGTTAAGACTTTATTTCTTGGTTTGTCTCTCTCTCTCTCTTTTTTTCCCCTTTGCTCATTTGTTTTATTTCTTAAAGTCCACATATGAGTGAAATCATATGGTATTTGTCTTTCCCTGACTTTTTTTGCTTAGCGTTATATTCTATAACTCCATCTGTATCGTTGCAAATTTCAAGACTTCATTCTTTTTATGGCTGAATAATATTCCATTTTGTGTGTGTGCGCATATGTGTGTTTTTAATGTATGTATATATAACCCCATCTTCATTCATTTATCGATGGATACTTGGGCTGTCTGTAATTTGGCTATTGTAAATAATGCTGCAGTAAACAGAGGGGTGCATGTATCCTTTTGAATTAGTGTTTTTGTATTTTTTGGGTAAATACCCAGTAGTGCAATTATTGGATCATAAGATAATTCTAATTTTAATTTTTTGGAAACCTCCATACTGTTGTCTGCAGTGTCTGCACCAGTTTGCATTCCCACCAATAGTGCGTAAAGGTTTCTTTTGCTCCACATTCTTGCCAGTACCTGTTGTTTCAAGTGGCTTCCTTTTTTGATGTTCTGTTTTTAGTTAAATCTGTTTAAATATTTTTAATCTAAATAACAGTTTTTTTCTGGCTTATTTTTCAGATTGAACTCATTTGCCAGCAAAATAATATAATAGTATTGGAAGATACAATAAAAAGGCTTAGATCTGTAAGTACATTTTTTATAAACTTATGTTGAGGAATCACTTTTATTCTGTTAGACTATGAAAAAATGGTATATGTGTTTTAGCTTTCGTGCATTTTGTGGACATTAAAAAATGTCTGCTTTCTAAAATCAGCACTCTGCTTGGTGCACAGGAGCACTTCCCATCTGTAAGAGCATTGTTGTTCTTGCTCCATTTCATTGTTATGCCTTTCTTTCCCAGGGGTGGAGAGAACTTTGGTTGGTTTTATTAGTACCCTTAGCCGTTACTTGATTTAAAATGATGACTGTGAGTAATTTAATTCTCAAAATATAAGATGCATTTGTTTACACATTAACTTTTATCCCTCTTAGTAATAAATATTAAATCAGATGTTGTAAGTTAATTCTGAGTAATGAGTTTTCTTTTTCTAACAATGTGAAATGAAAACTCCTTTTAGACTGTTTAATGTTATCACTTAAAATATTTGGAACACCCTCTCTGAAAGCATATCGGTAATTTTCTTCCAATATAGTATTGGTAAAATAAAGATTGTAAAAGAAAAGATGTGTTCAAATACATTAAGGTGAATGGGAATGTACTTGAAAGTATATACAAGTATAAAATATCCAGCATTCATTTAATTTATTTATTAATTGAACAGTTATTGAACAAAACTTAGATGCCATAAACAGAAGCTTTAATATTAGCATACAAGTTTCCTAAGCAAAGTAATTCAGTTTCTAGGACTTACAGCTAGATCTGTGTACATTTCTGTCCTTTCTGAAATTTACCATTTTTTCTTAAAATTATTGAGTAAATTTAGGTGGTTTTTTTTTTTTAAGATTTTATTTATTTACTTGACAGAGAGAGATCACAAGTAGGCAGAGAGGCAGGCAGAGAGGCGAGGTGAAGCAGGCTCCCTGCTGAGCAGAGAGCCTGATGTGGGACTCCTTCCCAGGACCCTAAGATCATGACCTGAGCTGAAGGCAGAGGCTTTAACCCACTAAGCCACCCAGGTGCCCTTAAGGGTTCTTTTAGTTAAATAAAAATACAGTACATTTAGAAATGCTAGAAAAAGAAGGCATCTAACTGCTTTTTAAAGAGTATTGATGAATTATTTTCTAAAATGCCAAATTTATTATTTTTAAGGATCCTATTTATTCAATTTTCATATAGAAAATGATGCTATAGTGTAGCTTGAAATAATGACCTAATTTTTTCCTCCTTGGCAAGATAATTTTAGAGACTGAAAAAGCACAAAATAAATCTCCTTCCAGACTTGATTCCTTTGTCAAGACTTTAGAAGCGGACAGAGATTACTACAAGAGTGAAGCTCAAAATTTGAGAAAGATGATCAGAAGTAGATCTAAAAGTCCAAGACGCCCATCTCCATCTTCCCGGGTAGGTTTTGGAAACTTATAAATATTTTGGAGTTTGTTGCTCAAACACTGACTTTTTTCTTTGATTTACCTAATATGCAAATAATTCATTTTGATTTGGCATGAATTGATATATCCAAGAATTGGGGAGATAGAGATCTCTTTGATGGCACAGCAGACCATTGAATTGGGTTCCTTATCCCCGGTATTGGTAGTAGTTGGGAGGCAATCAGATAAATGTGGACCAGTTTGGGATGAAGCTATTTAAAAGAGAAGTGATTTTTTTAAACTTTTTTTTTCATTTCTTTTCATTGTATAGTCATGTTTGCTTGAATAGAGATTGTATACTGCTATTAGTAGCACTATTTTTCTAGAACCACATGTCAAAGAAGAATTTCAGATTTCTTATATAATAATCGTAGGGTACAAACTGTGATGTAGAGCTTTTGAAGACAACAAGAGACCGTGAAGAACTTAAATGCATGCTGGAAAAATATGAGCGTCATTTGGCAGAAATTCAGGGTAATGTCAAGGTTCTTACATCTGAGAGAGACAAGACCTTTCTTCTTTATGAACAGGTAAATTTATTTATAAATAACATATCTAATAATACTCAATTTTTGAGATATGTAATTTTTTAAGTTCTATAAAAGTGCTTAATCTGCCAATCAAATTAACCTAACATTTGGGAATTACTTTGTTCTTAAGGTATTCTTAATGAAATGTAATGTATTTCCAATACAATAAGTGTATGTGTATATACACACATACATGTGTTTATCTTCATATCCAAAAAAGAGCATATACATGTATAGAAATAGTCTGATTTTTGGCATGAGAAGGGAAGAAAGTGTTAAATGATAGGAAATGGTGAGTTCAAGGTAAACAGATTGGGATTTGGGGGTTTGAAAATGCTAATATCACTTTGATACACTGTCGTCATTTTAGGAACTGCCTATAATTTGCTTAATTTATGAGAGTAAAATCAGTTTGTAGTTTATATCCATTTTTAGGTTAGTTATATATATATAGCCCTTATTAATCATATAGCTTATTTACTCAACAAATATTAAACTCCATAAATCACCAACATGATTTCTTTTAAAAATATCAAATTTTATTAAGCCCTGCTACCAATGGCCCCTAGGTGGCTCAGTCATTAAGCATTTGCCTTCTGCTCAGGTCATGATTCTAGTGTCCTGGGATTGAGCCCCACGTCGGGCTTCCTGCTCCACAGGTAGCCTGCTTCTCCCTCTTCCACTCCCCCTGCTTGTGTTTCCTCTCTCATTGTGTCTCTCTCTGTCAAATAAGTAAAATCTTAAAAAAAAAATTATCATTACTGTAAGCAGGGTTCTGAGCTTGCCACTCTAAGAGATAAAAAAAAAAATGATAAAATACCAACACTGTTTTCTATGTTCACTATGTTATCTTCTACTTCACAAGATAAATTACATTGTCTTGTAGGTAGTTTTTATTACTTAAGTATAAGTAGTCCAGAAGATGTTGTAAGAAATAAAAGAAATGGGTATTTTTAGTTGTTGTGATTAAGGAAATCTTTGCTAGATGATATGGAGTTTGAGTCCTGAAGGAAGAATGGAGTTCCTATTATCCTGAAAGGGTAAGAAGGAACATTCCAGACCAAAGAAATAGAGGCAAAGGATAAAGGCAGGAAAATCAGTAGATAAATGGATCAGGTTAAGACTAGACTAAAACCTATATGCCATTTGAGTAAGAGGGAGCTAGGGCTTGAGAGGTAAGTTGGACTAGAGCAGGGGTCTGCAAACCTTTTCTGTAAATGCCAGAAAATAAGTATCTTGGGCTCTGTAGGCCCTGCAATCTCACAGCTATTAAACTCTGTCATGGTGTGAAAGTAGTTGCAGACAATAAATGAATGAGTTTGGCTGTGTTACAATATAACTTTACTTTTGGACATGGAAATTTGAATTTCATATTATTTTTACCTATGATACATATTATGAAATCTTTTTGTTTGTTTCTTTGATCATTTAGAAGTGTGGAAAAAAAGTTCTTAATTTATAGACTTACAAAAACAGGAGGCAGGCCAGATTTGGCCTGTGAGCTACATGTAGTTTGCCAACTTCTGAAGTACATGTAGAGGCTATTTAATGGAACTTATAAGGGGTTTATACTTTGCTTTATAAGCAATGGGCAATCTGTTTTTTGTTTTGTTTTTTAGGGCAGAAGAAATGACCAAAGCCACATTTTTACAATTTAAACCTATTGACAATTTTATATTATCCGTTTTGTAATCTTTCTGTGTTATCTTTTTATAACAGTTTCTCTTTCAAGAGAATTGGAGAAAGGAGAAACTGTGGACTCTTTGGAAGGCTGTGAAAGCAGTCCATGCATGAGGCATTAAGAAATAAGCTAGCGTGCTATCAGTGGAAATAAGGATAGGGAGAGATGCAATAGATACTGTAACAGAAGCCTTGACAAGATTTGGTTTTAGTAAAATGGAGGGATAGAATGGACCTGACTGAAGTTCTTTTTTGAATGACTGAAAAATTTTGGTAGTAGAAAAAGAAATAGCAAAGCCATTGGTGATTTGAGGGAAAAGATATATTGTTTTCAGACAGATGGAGTAAGATGATGGTCATACAATCAGGTGGTGATTGCATTCAGGCAGAAAATGTGGGACTGTAGTGGGGAGAGATAAGAACTGAATATGTAGATGGGGAATTCATCTTCGTAGAGGTAAGTTTGTGGACTTCAGAGTAGATAAGGTCTCTGAATGAAAAAGCTTTAGAGGAACAGATGAAATGTTGGGATTTTTTTTTCCAATTAGTATGGGAATACTTAAAAGAAATAAAGAAGATAAGAAACTAAGGTAGAACAATATTAAGCCCAAGGAAGGAAAGAGTCTAAAACAGGGCATTGAAGACAATGTCAAATGTTGCCAAATATCAAAAATAGGAACTGAGAAAAGGCCATTTGGTGAGGTCATTATTTGAAATTCAGCAAAATGTTAGGTATAGGAGCTAAGTAGTTTACACTGGGGTGGGATAGTAGGTGCTGAGAAACAGGCAAATGGGTAGAAACCATGGTGCAAAAAAAAAAAAAATTATGTCTAATGCAAAAGAGATATGGGATGGTAAATGGGACAACAAGGTTAAATGATAGTTTTTCAAGATATGGGAGCCACGTGTTATGGTAGAAGGTAGGGGAGAAAGAGCCAGTGGAGAGGGTGGTATTCAAAGTGAGAGGAAATAATTATACAGCTGAGTCTTGAACAAGGTGGGACTAGGGGTTCCAATCCTCCTGCACAGTTGAAAACTTTTGTATAACTTCTGACTCCCAAAATTTAATTGCAGCTAGCCTACTCTTGACCAGAAGCTTGCTGATAACATAGTCAATTAACACATTCCTTATGTATGTATTATACACTTATTCATCCAATAAAATAAGCTAGAGAAGAGAAAATGTTGGTAAGAAAATCATAAGGTGAAAATACATTTATAATACTATGTTGTATTTGTTGAAAAAGTCTGTGTGTAAATTCAAACCCATGTTGTTCAAGGGTCAACTGTAATTGAGTCAGGAGTATCTTAGAAGGCATTTTAGGCATTTTAGGAGATGAGGTCCAGGATTCTGGTAAAAGCTTTCCTATGGAAATTGGGAAGTAATATATCTTCCTCTGAGACTTGGAGACTAGCTGAATAGATAGTGATCAAAATCAAGAAAGATTAGGGACTTTTAAGTAGCACAGTAGGATATGAAATCATCTGTAGGTGTGGAATAGGCTTAGGACCTGAGGATGGTTGAACTAGTGTGAGAGAGTATATTAGGTTGTCAGTAAGGATTGGTGAGCCTTCTGTCAGGATAGAAGTACCCAGGACATGGAAATGGCATATATATTTATTAGAGAAAGATGGGAACCTGTGATATTTATTAAAATAGAATTTTACCTGAATTTTGCTGCATTCAAATTTATATCACAAAACATTCGTAAAACATTCTCTCTCATATTGACTGCCTCCAAATTAATTTAAAAATTTTTGGCAAAGATATTGTAAACCAGACTTCTCTTTTTATACATTCACTTGCATTTTTGGACATCATTTGCATTTATTTATATAAACTTATTAAAAAACATTATCCTTTTTCATACATTTGTATAAATGGTTTGTATTTTAACTAGCTGGATATAAGATTACTATTTTTATGTCTGTTCTAAAACTTTTTAAATAGAAGTCTGTGTATTTAAATAATAGGCACAGGAAGAAATTGCCCGACTTCGGCGAGAAATGATGAAAAACTGTAAGTCTCCTAAATCAACAACAGCACATGCCATCCTCCGGCGGGTGGAGACTGAAAGAGATGTGGCCTTCACTGATTTACGAAGAATGACCACAGAACGAGATAGCCTGAGGGAAAGGCTAAAGGTTTGAATGAATTTTATCTGTATGACCATTTGTGAAACACAATGTAGCGACTTTGAAAACATTTTGTTTTTGTTTTTTAAACAGATTGCCCAAGAGACAGCATTTAATGAGAAGGCTCACTTGGAACAAAGGATAGAAGAGCTGGAGTGTACAGTTCATAATGTAAAGAAAAATCACTTTTGTGTTTTCAGCTTAAACTGTCAATGGTTTCCCCCTTTTCTTTTTCTATGTTCAGAGAAGTTCTTTTATTTTTCTGAGATAGTGTTAGTAATCCAAAAACATTTAAGGTAGTATGTGTGGTATAAATTACCACTTTTTCATGGTTTATTTCCTTCCAAAAAAAATGTAAGTAAAGTTTCTTTTCTTTTAGGTTGCAAAGTGTGTTCTTTAAAAAAAAAAAAACCCATTGGGATACACCTGTGGGATTTTAGCGGCTTTCTCATCTCTCTGTTTCATTAAACATAACATTGCCAGATACAGAGAAACTGGCTTATTCTACTTAAGTGTAGCTAAGGTAGAAGAAATTATTATGAAATGAAAATTAATGAGAAGAATATATTTAAACTGAATTTAAATGTGAAGCATCACCTTTTTACTAATCAAGAATTTTAGATGCTGTGAATTTGAGATGTTATGACTATATAAACAATTTGAGTTCTGTTACCAAATTTAGTTGAATATATTTATACATTCATCTGTGTTATGTTGTTATAATGAGAATAAAAGGCATTACTTAGGAGAGAAAAAAACGTTTTTTCATAATTCCACTTTATATGTATAACTTACTAATGTTGAGAAATAAATAAATCCTATTGCAAGTAAGATACATATGCTACAGTCAAAATGAACCAGATTGAAAATGTAGATGCATATACTGTGATAGGCTTTATGCACAGATTGTGCAGTGGCTTATTCTTGTTCCTATTCCACAACACCTTGCCCATACAGCCTCTCACAACATCTAGGTCTAATCTGATCATCTCCTGGTGTAAATCTTGTCATATGCCACAGTTTGCACAGAGAGGATGTCTCTTCAGGGAGATTTTGTTAGTGGTGGCAGTAACCTTGTCATTCTACTTGTATAGCTTGATGATGAACGTATGGAGCAAATGTCAAATATGACTTTGATGAAGGAGACCATAACCACTGTGGAAAAAGAAATGAAATCACTAGCAAGAAAGGCAATGGATACTGAAAGTGAACTTGGCAGACAAAAGGCAGAGAATAATTCTTTGAGGTAAATTACCTTTAAACAACTAGTTTACTATACTAGATCTGCTTTTTGTAGAGTATTATATAATGATAATTAAGTTATTTGTTGACTTTACTTTTTGAGAGAATTATTATGAAGCAGTTGTAGAAGTCTCAGCATACATTAAATGATTTCCCGAAAATCACTTATAGACTAGTAATGCCAGTCTGTTATTGATTAACTAGGAATCAGACTTCTACTAAGCTTCATCTTATATTTGCAGAAAGCCTAATGTTTAACTGAAGTAGCTTTTACCAAGTCCTTCTGGGTACAGAGCATATTTGACTTTGGCGTTTGAACTTGTAGGAAAATGTAATGGAACTTCTGTTAATTGAATGCCAAGTAGGTTCTTAGCCCTTCCTACATACTGGTATGGTAGCAGAAGAAATTCCAATTAAAGCAATCTACAGGCAATAAATATAAGAGAATAAGTTTTTGAAGACCTCCATTTTAGCAGTTTTAGTGTCTGTTGATAGGAAAGATAGAGCTCTGTAGATTCAGTAATGTTGAATTACAGTGTATCTGTGAACGTTTGAAAAATAGCAGTTCATATGAGTGTGAAATATTAAGTCTACAGATAATAGTTGATTCACATAAGAGTTTCCAGAGTCCCCCTCTTTGATTGTTCAAGAGTCTGTGGTACATATGTTGAAACCATTTGTCAGGACAGATAATGACTCAAATTTTTTCCCTTCATTTATTTTTTTAAAATTTCCTATTTAAAAGGATATTACAGGCTCAGGTAAAATTAATAAGATAACAACAGCAAAGAAAACCTTGGAGAACACAGAAAAGTGTAAAGAAAATTTAAATCATCCATGATTCCATAACTCAGTGAAAGCTATTATTAATATAGATCTTTTTCTAACCAGGAGTATTTCCATCTGTGTTATGTAAGCTTTCTGTGTAATTAATGTCATTCTATTAGGTTATATATTTGGCCAGTTTCACTTAATTATATATGATAAGCATTGTCCGTCCCATTAGAAATTCCTAGAAAGCATTTTAGTAGTTTACTAAAATATTCTATCAGATAGATGTATAATATTTTGGAAGATTTTTGCATACATTTGTTTTCTTTTAACAGTATTATTAGAATCTAGTTGGCATACATACAGTAAACTGCACATATTTAAAGTGTTCAGTTTGGTAAGTATATATATGTCTGTAAAACCATCAGCACAATCAAGATAGTGGCTCTACCCATCACTCCTAAAAGTTTCCTCATGTCCCTCTGTAACCTCTCAATCCCTAGACAACCATTGATTTGCTTTCTGTCCTAGAGATTTGTTTGGGTTTTCTAAAATGTTATATAAATGAAATAATATAGTATATATTCTTTTAGTGGGCTGCTTTCCCTCAGCATAATTATTTTGAAATTTATCCTTGTTGTGTAATCAATAGTTTATCCCTTTCTGTTCCTGAGTAGTACTCCATTTGTGAATATATGGACTTTTTGGTTGTTTCCAGTTGGGCCTATAACAAATAAAACATTCACTACATTCTTATATAAGTCTTTGTATGGACATAAGCTTTTATTTTTCTTGGATGAATACTTAAGAGTAGAGTGACTGAGTCATATGATAGATATATGTTTAATTTTAAAGAAACTATTAAACTGTTTTCCAAAGTGGTTGTACTATTTTATTTTACATTTGCACCAGTAGTTTATTAGTGTTGCAGGTGTTATGTAGCCTCATTAACACTTGGTATGCATTAACTTTTTAATTAAACCATTCTAATAGGTATGTATCATGGTTTTAATTTGCCTTCCCTAATGACTGATGATTTTGAGCATCTGAGCATGTGCTTATGTACATACATTTATTCTCTTTAGTGTCTGTTCAAATCTTTTGCACACTTTTATTAAATTGTTCATATTATTACCAAGTTGTAAAGTCCTTTCTAAATTCTAAGTCCTACTTCGGGAATATTTTACAAATACTTTCTCCCACTCTGTGGCTTACCTTTATATTAACTGTCTTTTAAAGAGCAAATGTTTTTCATTTTGATTAAGTGAAATTTATAATTTTTTAAAAATTATATCCAGCTTCATGTAATCTTTTAAAGAAATCATTGTCAAATGTAAGGTCACTGAGATTTTTGTTTTGTGTTTTCTTCTAGCAGTTTTATAGTTCTTAACATTTAAATCTGCTATTCATGTCAAAGTTTTCATGGATAGTCAAGGTACAGGTCAAAGTTCACCTTCTATTTGCACAGGGATATCCAGTTGTTCCATAATTTGTTGAAAAACTATCCTTTCTTGTTTTTGTGCTTTGTAGAAGGTCAGTTGTCCATATATGTATAGGTCTTTTCTTGAGGATCAATTTTACTTGATGGATCTATTTATATATCTCAGTCCCAATATAACTCGCCTGATTACTTTGTGTGTTTTTTTTTAAAGTCTTCAAATTAGGTAATGTTAGTCCTCCAACTTTGTTCTTTCTCAGAGTAGTTTTGGCTATTATAATTCCTTTGTATTTTATATTAATTTTAGAATCATTTTCACAGTGTATATAAAAAAAAACCTGCTTGGGAATTTGATTAGAATTGGGGAAAATGACATCTAAAGAATTTCACGTGTTCCCACTCATAAACACAGTATATCATTCCCTTGTTTAGATCTTTAATTTCCCTCAGCAATATTTTGTAGTTTTTTAGTGTATAGGTTCTGTACTACTTTTTTCAGATTTATATGAGTATTTCTTATGTTTTCTGATACTGTTGTAAATGGAATCTTAAAATTTCACTTTCTGATTGCTTATTGTTTGTATATGAAAATATAGTTGTTTTTAAGAAAAAACTTTGTATTTTACAACAGTTTTAGATTAACAGAGCAATTATAAAGAAGGTCGAGTTCCTACATACCTCATACCCAGTTTCCTCTCTTGTTAACATCAATTAACATTGGTACATTTGTTAGAAAAAATGAGTTATTTGATACATTATTAACTGAAGTCCGTACTTTATTCAGATTTCCTTAGTTTTCCCCTGATGTCCTTTTTCTGTTCCAGGATCCCATCCAGAACACTACATTACATTTAGTTGTCATGTTTCCTTAGGCTTCTCTTGGCTATGACAGTTTCAGACTTTCCTTGTTTTTGATGACCTTGACAGTTTGTAGGAGTACTGATCAGGTATTTTGTAGAATGTCTCTCAGTTGGGGTTTGTCTGTTGTTTTTGTCATGATTAGACTGGGATTTGTTTTTGAGAGAAAGGTCACAGAGGTAAAATGCCATTTTAGGGTACGTGTATGTATATAAGGTATTATGGGTATGAACTGTCCATAGGATTTATTACTGTTGATTTTGACCTTTATCACCTGGCTGAGGAAATGTTTGCCTTTTCCAGAATGTCATATAATTGAAATCATGCAGGGGCACCTGGGTGGCTCAGTCGTTAAGCGTCTGCCTTCGGCCCAGGTCATGATCCCAGGGTCCTGGGATCGAGCCCCGCATCGGGCTCTCTGCTCAGCAGGAAGCCTGCTTCTCCCGCTACCATTCCCTCTGCTTGTGTTCCCTCTCTCGCTGTGTTTCTCTCTGTCAAATAAATAAAATCTTAAAAAAAAAAAAAAAAAGTAATTGAAATCATGCAGTATACAACTTTTTCAAACCAACTTCTTTCACTTGGTAATGTGCATTTTAGATTCATTCATGTTTTTTTCATACCTTGATAGCTTATTTCTTGTCATCAAATAATAATCTATCATATGCATATACTACAGTGTGTTTATCCATGCACCTATTGAAAGACATCTTGGTTGCTTCCAGTTTTTGGTAATTATGAATAAAGCTGCTGTAAACTTTCATGTGCAGATTTTTGTATGGATATATGTTTTCAGATCAGTTTAGTAAATACCTAGGAGCGCAATTGCTGAATCATAGATTGAAACTGTATTTAGCTTTGTAAGAAACTGCCCAAGGGGCACCTGGGTGGCTCAGTGGGTTAAAGCCTCTGCCTTCGGCTTGGATCGTGATCCCAGGGTCCTGGGATTGAGCCCTGCATCAGGCTCTCTGCTCAGCAGGGAGCCTGCTTCCCCATCTCTCTCTGCCTGCCTCTCTGCCTACTTGTGATCTCTCTCTGTCAAATAAATAAATAAAATCTTAAAAAAAAAAAAAACTGCTCAACTCTTTCAAAGTGACTGTACCATTTTGCATTCCCACCGGCAATGAATGAGAATTTCTGTTGCTCCATATCCTTGTTAGCATTTGGTATTGTCACATTTTTGTATTTTAACCATTATAATAGATATATAGCAATATTTCATTGTTTTAATTTGCAGTTTGATAATGACAAAGGATGTGTAGCATCTTTTCAAACTGTTACTTGCCATCTTTATATTTTCTTTGGTGAGATATCTGTTTAGATACTTTGCCCATTTTTCAATTTTTTTGTTTACTTATTGTTGAGTTTTAAGAATTCTTTTAATATTTTGGATACATGTTATCAGATAGGTGGTTTGAAGATATATTCTCCCCATCTGTGCCTTGTCTTTTCATTCTCTTAATGGTGTCTTTTGCAGAACAGAAATTTTAAATTTTGATAAAGTTCAACTTATCTTTTACTTTTATGGATTTTGTTTTTGGTATTATATTTGAAAACTCATTACCAAACCAAAGTGTACATACTTTTCTCCTGTGTTTTCTTCTAGAAGTTGTATAGTTTTTCATTTTATGCTTAAGTTCAGTTATCTATGTTGAATTAATTCTGCGAAAGATGTAAAATCTGTATCTCAGTTCACTTAATTTGCATATGGATGTCTTAAAATTGTTTCAGCACCATTTGTTGAATGACTACCCTTTCTGTATTGTCTTTGCTCCTTTGTCAAAGATCAATTGCTTATATTTCTGTGGGGATCTTCATTCTATTCCATTGATCTGTTTTGTTAATTCTTTTGCCAAACCATACTGTCTTGATTACTGTAACTCTATAGGAAGTCTTGAAACTAGGTAGTGTGAATCCTCCAACTTTCTCTTCATCAATAGTATATTAGCTATTCTTTGTCTTTTGCCTTCCCATGTAAAACTTAGAATCAGTACCTCTGATTCTAAAATAAGTATCTATAAAATAACTGTCTGAAATTGTAATTGGATTTGCATTGAATCTGTAGATCAATTTGGGAAGAATGGACATCTTGATATGGAATGTTTCAATTAATGAACATGGACTATTTCTCCATTTATTTAGATCTTTGATTTGTTTTGTAGTCCCCTGCCTGTAGATTCTGTGCATTAACTTTGCAAAGTTCTAGGCCATTATTACTTAAAATATTTTTAAAGTTGAAGTATAGTTGATATATATATTTTTCTAAGTGTGGAACATAGTGATTGACAACTGTATACATTATGAAATATTCACCACAATAAGTGTGGTTACCATGGATCGCTGTATAGTTATTACAGTATTATTGACTATATTCCCTATACTGTACTTTTCATTCCCATGACTTTTTTTTTATTTTATAATTACTTCAGATATTTCTTGTGGTTTTGTTATCTTTTTTCTTCTTTTGGTATTTGAATTATACTTACAGTTCTTAGATGTTCTGTTTTTTGTTTTTGTCTTTGCATTTTGCATTAGAGTTTGGCAAGTTTTTATTGACCTGTCTTTAAACTCAATGATTTTTTTAAAGATTTTATTTATTTATTTGACAGAGATCACAAGTAGGCAGAGAGGCAGGCAGAGAGAGAGGAGGAAGCAGACTCCCTGCTGAGCAGAGAGCCTGATGTGGGGCTCGATGTGGGGCTTGATGTGGCACTTGATCCCAGGACCCTGAAATCATGACCTGAGCCAAAGGCAGAGGCTTTAACTCACTGAGCCACCCAGGTGACCCCAAGCTCAATGATTTATGCTTGACTATGCCCGGTCTACTGATGAGCCCATCAAAGGCATTCTTTTTGTCGCAGTATTTTGCTTTCTAGCATTTCCTTTTGTTTCTCCGTTTCGATCTCTCTGTTTATGTTACCCTCTTGTTACTGCATATTGTCTACTTTTTCCATTAATGCCCTTAACCAATTAGTCATAGTTATTTAAAATTTCCTGTCTGATAATTCCCATATCTATGCTATATCTGGGTCTGGTTTTATCCTTCCGTTTTTGCTTAACTTTTGGCATGCCTTATAATTTTTTCGTTCAAGTCACACATATTTTATTGGGTGTTAACTGAAGTAAATAAGCCGTTAGTGTGAATGTTTATGTTAATTTGGCTGGCATTGAGCTGTGTTCAAGGTCTGTTGTAGATGCAGGTGCCAGAAACTTCAAATTCTTGTTGTCCTGATTATTGTTTCTCCTTTGGACTTTAGGCTTCCTTGGGTACTCTTCCTCACTGAGAGCATGCATCTTGCAGCTCTTTTGGTTATGAGTCTCTGTGTTTATCATGGAGTCCTGTTAGTGTGGTAATTAGGTGAGAGGAGGAAACGTGTTCTCTACTCTTATACTTAAATTTTAGTCTTTTAGTGGACCTGTGTCTCTGAGCTATGATGTTTACAAGTGTTTTTCCATTGCTATAACTTTTTATTTCTTTGTGAGACAGGAAGGTTAGAGTAGAGTGGGAGAAATGTCCTTTTATAGCTGGGATAAGGCTATGGTAAGGTCTTTTTACTTGAAGAGTAAGCCTTTATTATGGAGAATGCTCTAGCCATATTTCACAATAATTACTTCCCCATCAGTTACAGGGGATCTTTCTCAGATCTTTAATGTGAGAACCTAGTGGAGTTCCTGGAGGTAAATACTGAAATATAGGGATCCCTCTAAAACTGTGGCCTTTAGGAGCTTCTCACTCTCATCTAAGTGCAAACTCAGCCTTCAGCAATGTGTCAAAATTATTATTTAAGCTCTTAACCATTTGTGATTCCAGTGGCTTCTGCTCCAGATGAACAGATCTTGGTTATTCTTTTCAGATTTCATATTTTCAGAAGTAGTGGTTTGCTCTGTAATTCATTATTCTAATGTGTCACAGAAAGTCTTTGATTTTCATTTTGTTCATTTTTTTGTTGTTATAACAATGGAAATGACAGTTTCTAAGCTCTTTACTTCTCAGGGTTAAAAGCAGAAGTTCTACAATTGATTTTTATATATCTACCTGGTATTTTACAGCTTGGCTAAATTTACCTTTTAGTTCTAGTAGCCTTTTTGTAGAATCTATTTAATTTTTTACGTAGACAATCAGGTCATCTGTAGATAAAGACAGTTTTATGTGTTCTGTCTGCATGCTTTTTTTCCCTTCCTATTTCTTGCCTTATTGCTTTGGCTAGAACATTCAATACAATGTTGAATAGAAATGATGAAGTGGACATCCTCGTCTTGTTCCACAAAAAGGGGAAGCATTTAGATTCTCAACACTTAGTATGATGTTAGCTGTATGTTTTTTGTAGATGTCTTCTTTCAAGTTGAAGAAGTTTCCTTTTATTCCTAGATTACTGAGATTTTTTTTTCAGGAATAGGTATGTTTTGTCAAATCAATCAAAGTATGTTATATATTTTATAGATTTCTGGTGTCAGTTAATGCTTTATTTAAGATACTTACATTTATTTTTATAATTCAGATTGGCCAATAACTTGCCCTTCTTGGGGCTTCTTAAAATCAGATTTTGGTATCAGTGTCATATAAACTGTATAATAATTTTAGTTCATTTAGTCTTCTTTCATTAGCTGGAAGAATTGGCATAATATTGAAGTTTTAACTTAACCAATGAAGCCTTTTGGGTCCAACTTTTTTTTTTTTTGAGGGAAGTTTTTATTTTATTTGTTTAATGGATAGAGGAACAATTAGAAATTTCTTCTTATGCCATTCAATATATATTTTTAAGGCATTTGTTCATTTTCTTTAAATTTTAAAGCATTTTTAGGATAATGTTCACAATATCCTATGAACATTTTAATATCTATAGCATCTGTAGTGATTTCCTCTTTTTTAGTCTGTTGTTACTAGTCTTTTCAAAGAACCAACATTTTGTTTTGGTGATCCTCATTAAGTTTTGTTCTTTATTATTTCCTTATATTTTCTTTAGATTTATTTTATTTTTTTTTTCTAATTCCTTCAGATGAATGCTTATATTATACTTTTCAGGCTTTTTTTCTCACATAAACATTTAAGGCCATAAGTTTCCCTCAAAATACTTACTTGAATGTATACTACAAGTTTTGTTATGTACTTCTTATAAAATATTTTCTAATTTTCATCATTACTTGTTACTTGATCTATTCATTATTTATTAGTGTGATTTTAAGTATCCATAAACATAATGAATTTTCACTTACCTTTTTGATTGACTTTTTGCTAATTACATATTTGTACTAAATTTTATATCTTATTTACAGGGATTTTATTGAAAGAGTTGTCTAAACTTCTGGCTCCAGCATTTTATATTTTGTTCTCTTTTAAACCTGCTGTCATCTGCCTTTTTCTCCTACCATTTTATGAAAACTTTTTTTCAAGGTAATACTTACTTTCATGTTGCTCAATTCAGTAGTCAGTCCTCAGTCTTCATTTTGTTTGACCTATCAGCAACATTTGACAAAGATGATCAGTTGTGCTTTTTCTATATTCTTTTAAATACTTTCTTTATTTGACTTCTGAGGTACCATGCTCTTTTGATTTTCTTTTCATCTCCTCGGATGTCCTTCTCAGGCTCTTCTGCTAGTTCCTCCTCATCTCCATGATCTGCAAATGTTGGAGTGTCCCTCAGCTCAGTCCTTAGACCATTTCTTTTCTTGTAAGTGCACTTATCCCTCAGTGAACTCATCCAGTCTTGTGTATTTACTCTTGACTCTCAAATGTATATTTGTAGCATGAACTTTTTTCTTGAACTCCAGATTTGAATGTCCAACCACCTCCTTTTCATCTTCACTGGGATGTCTAATAGATACCTCAAACTTAACATTTTCAAACCTGAGTTCAGCTACCCACTAGCCTTCATCCTCCAATACACATAAATCTGCTTTTTCAATCTTTCCAGCTCAGTATGTGGAAAGCCTATTCATGAAATTCTTGGCCTGAAACTTTGAGTAATCTGTGATTTCATATATCTATATCCAATGCAGTTTGTTTTGTCTTCAAAATGTACTCAAAAGCAGAGTATTTCTCACCACCCCTGTTGTAATCTTGCTGACATTGACGGATATTTTTGCTAGGTAGAGAATTCTAAAGAATGGGAATTATTTTTATTTTAACACTTAGATAAATCTTTCTACTATCTTATGACTTACATTATTTCTGCTAAGAAGTCAGCTGTCAGTTTATTTTATAGATCAATATCTTACACTTTATAATATATTAATATTATATATGTGTACTAATGGTAAGGAATTACAGATAATTTAATCAGAAACTACATAATCCAACTACATTCAATATAGTTAAAATATTGTTCCTGTTTTCTATTTTGTCAGCTGATGAGAAAATTAAAAGTTTTGTCCCATGTGTGAACACTCACTGGAAATTGAGTCCTGAGCATAATTCAGCACAAATCTGAATTTCTGTATCTCTAAACTGAAGTTCCATAGTGTTCCAAGCCAAATCAACCAAAAAGAAATTAATCCATTTCTTGTTTTTTTTTTTAAGATTTTATTTCTTTATTTGAGAGAGATCACAAGTAGGCAGAGGCAGGCAGAAAGAGAGGGGGAAGCAGGCTCCCTAGAGAGAGCCCGATGTGGGGCTCGATCCCAGGACCCTGAGATCATGACCTGAGCCGAAGGCAGAGGCTTTAACCCATTGAGCTACCCAGGCACCCCTAAAATGAATCCATTTCTGTTTGGGTTTCACTGCTGATGAAGAAGAAATTTCCCAGTGTTTCAAAACCAATACTCATTATCTGTGTTCCTATACTGCTTAAGTGAACTTTTCTTTCAAACATTTATATTTTAGTAGCACAAGTTCTTCTCTTTGGGTTTCTCTGTCAATGATAGTAAAAAGCTAGAGTATTTTCAGAACATTTCCTAGAAGTAGATTAAAAAAAAAAACTATGTGTCTTCATCAGTATATCAAATGTCTCTAAGCCCAAGAAGAATTTTGCAAATAGTCGAAGGATTGATAGAGCTGTCTGTTAATAAAAAGTTAGTTTGGGTCGTTGTGTCCAGTGATTCTAAGACCAGTTCAGTTTGAGTCTGGGTATTTGAGACTAAAAAGATTTCAGTATTAAAATCTATTGTAAATGACATGATATTCTATGTTGAAAATCCAAAAGAATCAACACAAAATCTAGCAGTAATAAGCAGTTGCTACAGGATTGCAGGATATGTGGTTAATATACAAAATCATTTTTTATACTAGCAATGAAGAAGTAGAATTTAAAATTGAAAACACAATACCATTTATATTAGTACCCCCCAAAATGAAATACTTAAGTATAGGGTATAAGTATTATGTATAAGATCTATATGAGAAAAAGTACAAAACTGGTGAAAGAAACCAAAGAGGAGCTAAATAAACTGAAAAATATTCTAAAGGTGCCTGGGTTAGCTCAGTTGCTTAAGCTTCCTACTCTTGATTCTGGTTTGGGTCATGATCTCAGAGTCATGAGATTGGGTCCTAAATTGGGCTCTGTGCTCAGCAGGGAGTCTGCTTAAGGATTCTCTCTTAATAAATTATAAGTTTTATACATTACATTATTTCTTACATTACTTACATTATTACATTATTGATATATATATATATATCCCCCAAGTTAATAAATCTTTTTTAAAAAAAGAAAGAAAAATATTCTATGTTCATGGATGGGAAGACATAATATTTTCAAGATATCCATTCTTCTCACCTTGATCTATAGATTCAGTAAGTTCTAATCAGAATCACAGCAAGTTATTTGTGGATATCAGTGAGCAGATTTTAAAGTTTATATGGGGAGGCAAAAGAACAGGCAACAGAATACTGAAGAAAAACTAAGTTGGAGCACTGGCAGTACTTGACTTCAAGACTTATAATAAAGTTACAGTAATTAAGACAGTGCGGTATTGGTAAAAGAATAAACAAATAGATCAGTGGAATAGAATAGAGAACCCAGAAATAGACCCACATAAATATAGTAAACTGCTCCTTTGACAAAGGAGCAAAAGCAATATAATAGAGCAGAGATAGTCTTTTCCACAAATGGTACTGGAACAACTAGATATCCATATGCCAAAATAAAAAAAGGTTGCAACACAGATATCACACCTTCAAATTAACTCAAAATGGATCATATTCCTAAATGTAAAATGCAGAACTGTAAAACCTCTACAAGATAACAGGAGAAAACCTAATGACCTTCAGTGTGTTGATGACTTTTTTAGGTATAACAGCAAAGGCACAATCCATGCAAGAGATAATTGATTAACGGTACTTCATTAAAATTAAAGACTTTTGCTCTGCAAAAAAATGTCAAGAATATGAGAAGCCAAGCCACAGACTGGGAGAAAATATTTGCTAAAGACACAACTGATAAAGAACAGTTACCTAAAACATACAAAGAACTTGTTTGTTTTTTTTTTTTTTAATACAAAGAACTCTTTAAAAACTCAGCAGTAAGAAAACAAACAACCCAATTAAAATATGGGCCAAAGACCTTAGCAGATCTTCACAAAGAAGATATACAGATGGCAAATAAGCATATGAAAAGATGCTCTACATCACAGGTCATCAGGGAAATGCAAATTAAAGCAACAATGAGATACCATTTCATACCTATAAGAATGAACAAAATCTGAATCACGGACAGCAAATGCTGGTGAGGATGTGGGTCAACAGGAACACTTACTCATTGCTGGTAGGAATTCAAAATGGTACAGCCACTTTATTAGACAGTTCGGCAGTTTCTACAAAGCTAAACACACTCTTATATAGCGCTCTGTTGTATTTACTTAAAGTAGTTGAAATCTTTTGTGTACACAAAAACCTGCACATGATGTTTATAGCAGCTTTAATCATAATTGCCCAAGCTTGGAAGCAACCAAAAATCTCCTCTAGGACACTGGGCATTTGCAAAAAAAAGAAAAGTAGGTTGTTTAAAGTTCTAAATATATCTTAGAGGAGTTTTAAGAGTCTTTTCTGACATCAGCGTTACAGGAGTCTGCAAAAGAAGCTAACAGCTTTATTTCTAAAGTTTATGTTTCTTAAATGTCTGTTTTAGGTATGGGTTTGTTGGTCAGTGATTTAAAGGTCTGATTTGAGAACTTCAGCTTGTGTGTAGTTTTCTGTTTTGTTTTTCTTAACAGGTGGATCCCTGTGTTGGGGGGCGTGTGTAGGTATATGGCTATTTTGGAAAGTGTATGGCTGCAATGCAATTTAATAGCATAAGAATGGCCACAGTATGCCCTGGAAGGTTTTGCCACAATCCTCTTTCAGGACTCATTATCATGTGAATTGATAGACTGGTTACATTTATGCCTCTGAGTTTAGCATTTAGATTTTTTAAAGACTTTTTTGACATAATCTCTATACCCTGTGTGGGTCTTGAACTCACAATCCTGAGTTAACGAGTTGTGCACTCCACTGACTGAGCCAGTGAGGCACCCTTTAGCATGCATTTTTAAATGCTGCTTTACAAAAAAAGAAAAAAGCTAAGAAAATAATTTGTCAAGGCATTTCAAAAGAATCTTCATTTGGACAACAGTGGAATTTCACTATATTTTCAAAAATTTTCTTATACTCACAAAGGTAGTTTTCCCAGAGTAAGGCTGGTCCATGGCACTCCAGATATACTGACCCCCATGATTTCCCCCAAATGTGGGAGACTCGACTGCGTAATTCATGGTAGTGGGAGACTGCATTTGTACTTTCCCCTGGTTTTTCTTTGAAGTAAAGACCAGTTATTTATTATTTTGATTGTGTTTTTTTTTCACGGTAGATTCTCTTGGTTTATATATTAGAGGGGGGTTTATTTTTATTATTTAGGTTGTGGTGAGGTATTTGTGATAGCCTGGTTTTCTGTGGGTGTTGTGTCAAGAGTACCTTATGTTGGGGCACCTGGGTGGCTCAGTTGGTAAAGCGTCTGCCTTCTGGTCATCATCCCAGGGTCCTGGGACTTAGCCCCACCTCAGGATCCCTGCTCAGTGGTGAGCCTGCCACTCCCTCTCTCTCTGCTGCTCTCCCTGCTTGTGCTCTCTCTCTCTGTCAAATAAATAAACAAACAAACAAACAAACAAATAAATAAATAAATAAGAGTACTTTATGTTTGGGACACCTGGGTGGCTCATTCAGTTAAGCATCTGCCTTCAGCTCAAGTCATGATCCCAGAGTCTTGGGATTGAGTCCCGCATCCAGCTTCTTGCTCCGCAGGGAGCCTGCTGCTCCCCCTACTTGTGCACTCTTTCTCTCTCTGACAAATAAATATATAAAATCTTAAAAAAAAATAGTAAATGGCTGTTGCTCATGTAATACTTTTCAGCCAGAAAATGGTGATTTGGAGGGCTGTATTATAGGACTGAAAAATATTAAAAATTAAGTGTAAGTGAAAAAAAAAAAACAGGACTCAATTTTGAATTTATAGTATGGTAACTTTAAAATATATATTGTGAAAAAGTACTGAATACTGAGCATCAAAATGCTAATAGTAGCTTTTTATGGAGAACTTTTTACCCTTTTTTCTCCAAACTTCCTTTAATGTACTTTTATAAAGGAAATATTAAAAAGAAAAAAAAATGTATCTTACTGTCCTTACCAGTTTTTATATTAAAATACACTAAAAAGTTGATAAAGCATAAAAATTTCAGAATTAGTTTTATTATTAAAATGTTTACAGACTTTTGTATGAAAACACAGAAAAAGATCTTTCTGATACTCAGCGACATCTTGCTAAGAAAAAGTATGAGCTACAGCTTACTCAGGAGAAAATTATGTGCTTGGATGAAAAAATTGGTGAGTTTTTTCCCCCTGATAAATATATGTATTTTAAAGTCTGGTAGAAAAACATGTTTTCTTCTCTTCAGTTATAATATAAACTTGGAAATAGGCCCATAAACTAAAAGTTTATCAACCAAGAATCGTGGAAAAATGTGTCTTTTCTCTAATAGTAAATTTTTTACTTATATTTAGGACCATAAATACTTAGACATGGCTTCATATTTTCAATGAAGAAATAGCTAAACAAAACAGTGATGCTGTAAATTTGTCCTGATCCCTTATAAATTTACAGCTGTCCATACTACATTGTGGCTTGTCCATAGTGTTGTAATGAAACATGGTACATATCTGTATATTATTTTGGTGGAAAGTATACATATATTTGACTATATGCTATCACTTGGGTTCATAAAGAAAATTGTTTTTATGTCCTATTTATGTTTCTTACCAGTGATCTCTATGAAAATGTGATTGTAACTTAATCTTCTTATAACTGCAAAGTGAAATTTTGGTCAGGACTATTAAAAAGCCCATTTTAAAATGGGGAATATTTTTATGCTTTCTGTTTTGTAGTTAAAAAATGGCATAAACAATTAGGTGAGTAGAAGTGCTTTTTATTAAGATACGAAGTATTATAAGAGAACTATAGAAGGGGAATATTAACTCATTTTTGGATATTTTAAGTCTAAATAAAAATGTAAGGTAAGCAATTAAATAAATAAGTTTTTATCTCAGAAGAGAAATCTAAAGATATACATCTGGGACTCATTAGCATATAAATGCTATTTTAAAATCATGAAATTGCCTAGGGAAAATACAGACAATGAAGAGAAGAGGATCCAGAACTCAGTAAGAAGCAGCCAAACAAGTAGGAAAACCCAGAAGTGAGTGTTATTTTGGGAGGCAAGAGACCAAAGTATTTTAAAAAGGAGAGTATGATCAATATTCAGATACCTTTGAGAAACAAAATAAGATGAGGATGAAAAATATTGGTTGGATTTGGCACATTAGAAGTTTCAGTAACATTGACAAAAAAAGTGTGAATGGAGGGTTGGATGTGGAAAATGGACTAGGTTGAGGAATGATTGGGAAGTGGGGATGTAGTGACAGGAGAGAATAGAAGTCTCTTAAGCTTAGCTATTAACAGAAGCAGAAAAACGGTATGGTAGCTTGAGTGGGATGTGAGGTTGAAGATTTTTTTTAAAGTTAATATTTATAAAGTATTTATAAAAATCTATTTAAAAGCTTTAAAATTAAAGCTTTAAAATTAAAGCTTTTAAATAGATTTTTATAAATACTTAAAATGTATTTATTTTATGTCAATGGAAAAGAACTCAAATATCATAATACCCAAAACATGTGGTTTATCTTAAAGACAGTACTCTCTGGAAAAGGGACATGATGTATTTTTAAGTTCTGTATAGATCATCCTCTTGGCATATAGTTTTACCTCAGCACTGCTCTGGATGACTGTTCGCAAGGATTTACCTTGAGGTCTGGTATAACAAAGCTTCCCTTGTAGAGCTCTAGACCAGGGTTTCTCGAACTTTGGTGTGTTTCAGAATTACTTGGAGAGCTACTAAACATCACTGGAGTTAGGCTCTTTGAAGTAAGATATGGGCAGGGCTTTTTGTATCTTTACTAATTCCTCAAGTGGTTCTCAAACTTTGTCATGCCTTAGAATCATATGGGTGGGTTGTTTGTGAAAACATAAATTGCTCTGCCCACTCAGAATTTCTGATTCAGAATTTCTGATGTGGGACCTCAGAATTTATATTTCTGACAAGTTCCCAGATGATGCTGATGGTGCTGGATGAAAAACTACAATTTGAAAACCACTATTCTATACCAGTCATTCAGGCCTTCAACATTGACATTGGCTTGCCAGTGTTATCACAAATCAAATCAAACTTTGTGGGATTTCCGCCCCCTAGGAATTTTTATAACCCTACTTTAGAAAAATCAGAATATAGGAGACATTTGACTCCGAAGATGAACTAATTAAATATTATATTAAGATCTTTTAGTTACCAACGTATATGCAATGGTGAGTCTAGGCTAGAGGGTGGAGAAATTAGAGGGAGAGAGTTCACAGGTTGTTTTAATATTCCACTCATTTTGACCACTCACCCACCATTTCCTCCCCCATCACACATGTAAATCTACTTTGAGAACTTGTGATACTGAGCCTTCCTTTGCTGTTCTAATTTATATGTGTTAATTGTGCTTTTACATTTATGAGTCCTTTAGAATTTCATGATTCCTCTTAGTTTTTAATCACTAACAACAAAAGCCATTTTTTGTTTGGGATACAGTACTTATTTTTAGTCATTGAACACAATATAGGAGAATTTACTTTGAAAAGTATTTTAATCTGCTTGAATTGGAAAAAAAAATTATCTTGATTAAAACAATGCCTTTATGATTACATATTTAGATAATTTTACCAGGCAAAGTATTGCCCAAAGAGAAGAAATCAGCATTCTTGGTGCAACCCTCAACGATCTGGCTAAAGAAAAGGAATGCCTGCAAGCATGTTTGGATAAAAAATCTGAGAATATTGCATCCCTTGGAGAGAGTTTGGCAATGAAAGTATGTTTTGAGAACTGTGGTTTAAAAGAAATGTTTGAATTTGAATCTGAATAAAATAATAGGATTTTCTCAAATTTTTTCCCTAGAGAGTTGAAAGTATAGAATCTGACTTGGAAATATTTCAAGATAGTCTTGGGAGTTATGTGTTCAAGTCCACTAGCTAATATTTTAAAATTGATTTTCTTTCATAAATTTGTGATTAACATTCACTGATGATAGCTAATTCAAATATCAAAATGCAAAGCATAGTAATAAAACAGTGAGACTGATTTTTTTAAAAGAACATCAGAAGTTATATTTTCAGGCAGCCATCTTGGGAAGCAATGTGTCCATTAAAAATGCCTTTCCTAATTTTGCTCAAAACTAGGAGCATATTTTTGCATCCTCCTCAGCCTTTGAGAATAGATCATATGTAGCTGGTGAATAAAGACAGATGATAATCTCTATCCCACATTTTTTGTTGATCAAACAACGCTAACAAAGGTGTTACCAAAAAGTCAGGGAAATATTGATACCCTTTTCTATTTCATAAACCAATTCTGAAGACAATTCCTAAACTGTTTTCCACAAATGATTTAAGCAAAGGTAGCCTCATTAGAATAAGGTATTTTCCCTCTCTAAGGGATCTAATCATTCATTTATCCATCCATCCATCGATGCATTTAACAAACATTTATTGACATGTACCAGGTATAATGTTAGAAACTGAGGATGAATGGGTGTGCCTTCCATAAGGCTAGTATAATTGGGAGAAAGATAAATTAAGATGCTATCATGATGGAATGTGCTAAGTGCCATAGCAATATATACACAATGTGTAAATGGAATTAGGCAGAAACACACCTAATTCAGCCTGGGGTTTGGATTAGGGGAAGAGAAAGATCTAGAGAGCCTTTCAGGAAGTGATGGTGCCTGGGCTGCTCTCTGATGACTAGGAATAGCCAGGAGAAGATTTAGACAAGGGGGACAGTGAGAGAAAGGGTGATCCAGGCAGGTAAAGCAGCTTCTATGAAAGCCCAGCGGCTTTCATAAAAGAATTTCAAGAGAGGTGAGTATGGGAGCAGGGCTGGGTGGCAAAAGATGAGGTGGGATGGTTAAGCAACAAAGCATATAAATACATGTGATACTGAGTTTAGACTCTATCATCATGGATATAGAGGATCATTGAAATAATGTAAATGATGTGTCACAATTAGATCTTTTTGTTGAAACAAATATTCTGGCACTTGTTAATCCATGTAAAGGGTGAGATCTTGCTTTCCAAGTTTATGAGATAGTAAATTTTTTTTTTAAAGATTTTATTTATTTGACAGAGAGAGAGAGATCACAAGGAAACAGAGAGGCAGGCAGAGAGAGAGGGGGAAGCAGGCTTCCTGCTAAGCAGAGAGCCCGATTCGGGGCTTGATCCCAGGACCCTGAGATCATGACCCAAGCCAAAGGCAGAGGCTTAACCCAGTGAGCCACCCAGGCACCCTTAGTTGTCATATTTCTTAAATATTTTTTTTAAAGATTTTATTTATTTATTTGACAGAGAGAAAGAGATCACAAGTAGGCAGAGAGGCAGGCAGAGAGAGAGGGGGAAGCAGGCTCCCTGCTGAGCAGAGAGCCTGATGAGGGGCTCGATCCCAGGACCCTGAGATCATGACCTGAGCTAAAGGCAGAGGCTTTAACCCACTGAGCCACCCAGGTGCCCCGAGATAGTAAATTTTGATTTGTTGAAAAGGCTGACTCATTACTTTATAGTTATACCTTAATATTTTTGATATTTTATAGGCTTTGGGGGGAGTGGAATTTTACTTCTGATTTTATTCAGAACACTTTTTGAATAGTTTGATACAATTTTCTCTAAAAACACTAACATTTAAAAACAAATTATTTAGAAATTTCTGAATAATTTTCATTTGCTGTATCTAATATTTCAGGTATCTTCAATTCTGCTAACTTGCCAACATTATTTTTTTCTTCACAAGGAATACTGGGTTGCAAGTCCATTTCAAAATCAAGACCTTTATATAAGATCATGACTGTAAAAAAAATAAGATCATGAATGTAAACCATCCATCCTCTGAAGGGAAAATAACTTTTTAAAAGTGTTAGACATTCAAAAGAGGAAATATTCTCTACAATGATATTTCAGAGCTGAATTTGCAAATACCCTTCAGTAAAAAGCAGTAATTTTACAGTCTAAGCTGATGATTACATAAATAGATTACTATGGAAAAACCCTATATTATAGTGAATAAGGGGAAATTTTTTTTCTGGTAATCATAGTTTTAAAAGATGTTTTACTAGTTGCTACCAATTAAAGTTAGAAAACCTCATAGCAAGTTCACAATTTTTAAATAATAAAAGACAACTATTTGTGAAACATTTTAGTTTCTTTTTTCTAAGTAGATTTATGACCATCCTTTTCACATTGAATTTTTAATAATTAACTGTGTTTCTGTGTCTCTGGATAAGCATATTGAGGTTGTACAAGAAATATTAAATTGACAATGATGGCATAGATCTCAACAACTTAGGAAATGATGGTATTAGGATCATATTAAGAGAAAAATGGGGTAAGAGGCTATATTATTAGATTTTACCCAGTAATTTTATTGTCCTGATGCTTTACAATGTCCTCAGAGAATCTTACTTTCAATATAAATTTCTACTGATAAAGGAAGTCCTAATAAACCATATTTAAAGTTTAAACAAGTAATGGCTTTCAGAAACACTAGAAGTTCAGTTAGTTTTTTAGAATTTGTTTAGAAAGATATTAAGTTATATTTCAAAACCTTGTGTAAATATTCTATTTTAAACAGTATTTTCTCTTTATTGGTTTGTGCTTCTTAAAGGGGTTTAACTGCTTTGCTAATATGTATTTTAACTATATCCTGATATCCATTACTGCCAGATGTGGACTCTGCACCATTTTACAAGAAAGCAAAATGGGAAACTGAAGCTAAAAATAGCCTCAAGAGGAGCACATGAATAAAGGAAGATAACTAACATACACTCACATACACACAACTATCTCTAAAGAGCAGGAACAGGACTGGTTGGGAAATATGGGTTTAGTTTTTCATCTTACTGCTTGGTTACTAAGAATTTGAAAATTCAAAGGGCAAAATGAAATGTAGTTCCTTAGTGAAAGAATAATTTTTCTCCTTTTTTATAGGTGTAATGTAGCCCTAAGTATTTGTGAATAGTTATCTGTAACTAGTTCAGGATCAATGAGAGTTTTAAAAGGAGAAGGTGTAGGGATGGTATTGATGGCATTAAGATATTCACACCCTGAGCCTTAACTGATTTCATTAATTCTCCCTCACCATACCCTCGAAAAGGGAGAATGTCAGTAGTTTATTTTTTATATCTTTGCTCTAGGCCTAATGCTTATCTCTTATTATCTCACATCTAAAATTAATAGTATACTTTTATAAGTAATTCAATTGGAATAGCTTTTTGAAGATGATGTTGATGACTAATATGAATAATTTACTTGATCACAGTTATTGCTTAGAACTAAAATTAGTGTTACATGATTCACTTTCCTGGGTTTTACAACATGGAGAAGTGAGGAGGTAAATCAGTTCTCTTCCCGGTATCCTCCAATGCCAAACCACTGGTTTGCCAACAAAAACAGGGTGCTTATGGGGTCCTTGTGTTGCTGGGCGACTACACAAAAAATTTTAACAAAGTATTTGCTATATTGATCTCATATCGATGTACCTAAGTGTGGTCTTAATAAGCATAATCTTGTTTTTATCCAGTACATATACACTGATATATATGCTTTAGTTTTAAAGTGTTGAAAAGAAGAATAGAATGTAAATGTTTAAAACTGAATGGGAATCATAAAGGGAGGATTTCTTTTTGTTCATTTAGTTCTAAGAGAAATTGTTTAAAATAATTTTTTATTTAATACTTGTATTATTTTTCAAGGAAAAGACCATTTCAGGCATGAAGAATATCATTGCTGAGATGGAACAGGCATCAAGGTAAATCGTTCACTCAACAAAAATTTGAGCACTTATTGTGGGCAAAGTATGATGTTAGGTACAAAGATAGTAGGAGACAAGGGGCTTAGTGTTACATATGAGGTGATAACTTTCTAATGTTGAAAGGAGGCACAAGTCTGTCTAGGGAAGTAAAAGAAAAAATGGTGTTAGCCAAGTAAAGGTAAAAAGAATAGCAAAGAACCATGGATCATGTTCAAGAGCCTCTTGAATGACAAGTAGGTGAGTGTGGTTTAACCCAAAGTGTAAGAGAAGCAGCGGAAGGAAAGGCTAACTAGGCAGAGGCCTGTGGTATAGACAAATGAGTCTTGATTTTATCTTTTGGACATTAAGAAATCATTAAAGAAAATTGGGGATAATTTTGTGTTAGAAAGATTATGCAGGCCAAAGAGATGATGATACATTGGGGTAGATGAGTTGGGAGACAGAGGAGTGAGGTGCTTATGAGGGGGAGAATCTAGGAGAATGCCAGGTTTCTGGCTGGGGATGAAATGGACATTATGAAAGTATGCAGAAACGCATGATTTTCCTCTGAATTTGAAGAGCCTTTGAGAGTTGCCTATAGATATGTCTAGTAATCAGTTAAATATGAGTTTGAAGTATTAAGGAAGAAGCTGAGGCTAGAGATGAGAGTTCAGAGTCATCTGAAGATGAAGCTGGGAGCCATGGCTATGGATAGAATTTTCTGAGAGAAAGGGTAGAGTAGGAAGAATAAAGAGGCTGGGAGTTAAGCACTGAGAACCATTCATTTTTAAGAGGACAGAGGATGAAGAACCTGCAAAGAAGACTAAGCTATAGCAGCTAGAGGTAGGATGAAGGCTTTCTTATACTTGAACATCAGAAGTTTTGAAATACTTAGCAAATCATTGACTATTATGTATATTTAGCATCGCTTTTTATTGTGAAATGTGGGCAACGTAGAGAAACTCCAACGAACTATATTAAAATTTTAAATGTGTTTAAAATGTCAAATGTTTTCGTACTAAACTGTCAGTCTTCTATCTTATGAGAATTTGTTATTCTGTTATTGATAAAATATCTCTTCTTATGTACTATCTGATTTGTGGAATAGACAGTCTACGGAAGCCCTAATTATGTGTGAACAAGATATTTCCAGAATGCGTCGGCAATTGGATGAAACAAATGATGAGCTGGCTCAGATTGCCAGGGAAAGAGATATCTTGGCTCATGAGAATGACAATCTCCAAGAGCAGTTTTCTAAAGCTAAACAAGAAAACCAGGTATACTTTCACCTAGAATCTTTTCCTCCAAGAAATTTTTTGTTTTATTCTGAGACACGGAAAATTCTCATTTCATTTTGTAGAAGAGCTCAGGCTTTGGCATCAGCCATTTTTTTTAACCTTTATTACACAGAATATGCCACATAATTTCTAAATGAAATTCTCAGACATGAAGTATTAGAGGAGAGAGTGAGTGGTAACATAATAGATTTATATTAAACCTTAAGAGGTACTTCCTTAACTTGAGAATAAATATTTGAATACATCAACAAAGGAAGATAAAAGCCTTCAGAAACTTTGAGAGGGGGTAGATTGATTTGACAGACTAATATTGTTTAAGTATGAGTGTATGGACTATGGCACATATTTTGTTCCTCTTTAGCACTGTAATTCTTTGGGAAATTTTATAATTATTCCCTCTTTAAGCTAATATATTTCAGTGTATCTACTCTTTTCATTTCCAGTATCATTATTTTAATTTGAACATTAAAAACTCTTTTTGGAAGCTTTCTTATCCTCCTTAAAATGACTCAGTCTAAATGATTCCCCCACTTGTTGTCACTCTCAGTGTGTTTAATTTGCATCATGGAAGTCTATAGTTTTAGTTGTTAAATATTTTTAATTTACATAAACAGATAAAAAACTGATTGCAATGCTTCGTTAATTATAAAAAAAATTGCCTGAGATGTTAAAATACTTTGGACAAAAGTTAATGAAGGATGAAGGGTGGCTCAGTTGGTTAAGCCTCTGGCTCTTGATTTCAGCTCAGGTCATTATCTCGCAGTTGTGAGATTGAGCCCAGGTGAGATCAAGCCCACATAGGGTTCTACACTCAGCAGGGAGTCTGCTTGAGATTCTCTCTCTCCCTCTCCTTTTGCCTCTCTCTCTGCTCATACATTCTCTCTCTGAAAATAAATTTTTTTTGAAATTTATTTTCAAAATTTTGAAATTTTTTTTTTTGAAGTTAGTGAATAATGGGATCCTGGGATAGGAAAAGCATACTATATAAAAATGAAGTAATTTTGCATAAAAAATGGACTTTAGTTAATAATATATCAATATTGTTTCATTAATAGTGATAAATGTACCATACTGATATAAAAAGACACCAAGTGTAAGGTAGATGGGGACTCTGTACCATTTTGACAACTTTTCTGTAAATCTAAAACTATTCTAAAAGTTTTTTTTTTAAGTTCATATGTAGCAATAAAAACAAAGGTATGAATTATAGGATCTACTTTTGTATACTCTACTTATAGCTAGAGCAAATAGCAGCAGACAGAAAGTCCCAATATAAGGTAAATATACCTTATATTTGTGAAAAACTAGATTAAACACTTTCCTTTTTACCACCCAGAGTAGCTACTGTTAACATATTTTTTTACTGATTTTCCATGTATTTTAAATACTTTTTATACTTTTATTTACATGAATTTTTAATGTAACTGGGATAAAACCACATGCCATTTTATATCATGCTTTTTTCTACATAACAAGGCAGTAGTGTGGAGTATTTAGGACTCATGAGTTTGAATATCCTGCCTGTCTATGTGATCATACCATTTAACTTCTCTGAATCTCAGTTTATATATGTAAAAATGGAGAGCAAATGAGAATATGCCTAGAAAGCACTCATCAGAATGTCTAACATAATCACTGGATAAATATCTTGTAGCTATTATTAGCTTACTATAACATCATAAGTACTCCCCTGCTTTGTTAAAACTTCATAAATGTTTTTCATAATCAGAAGAAAATTGTTGTTATAACAATTTACATCTGTTCAAGAGTAGTTTTTTCCTTTGAGTTATAGGCCCAAGGGGTAGAAGATGGATACCTCTGTGGACCACAAGTTTAGTACCCATATCAGAAGATTTGGAAAGCAGAAGCCTTTAAAAAATATTGTCCTCAAAAATCTTAAAGATTTTATTTATTTATTTGACAGAGAGAAATCACAAGTATGCAGAGAAGCAGGCAGAGAGAGTGGGGGAAGCAGGCTCCCTGCTGAGCAGAAAGCCTGATGTGGGGCTCGATCCCAGGACTCTGGGATCATGACCTGAGCCGAAGGCAGAGGATTTAACCCACTGAGCCACCCAGGCACCCCTCTTTATGTTAAATTTTACTGGGTTTAGTTTTGAATCAAATCCAAGCTTATGAGGTTTGTTTTATAAATTAAAAAAAACTTTTCTAGGTGGACATTTTCAAAGGTAGTCAATACTTATATATCTATGTCCCACCTTCAACAAATTTGTCTTTTCCAAAGTAATGTATTTGTCTTACCTGTTTTTATGAGCATTTAAAAATGTTTCTTGAAATAGATTATAGATAGCAGGTAGCAGATCACAGATTTGCTTTTTGTAAATTAATGTTTATACCAAGATACATGGAAATTCTTACTTCTTGCCATAACAGAATAACTTTAATTCTTTGCTAATTCAATAGGCAACATAGTATTTAATTTTAAAAATTATTTAAATTTAAAATTAAAATGTAGAAATCTAAAAGTTTAAAAAATTAAAAAAAATTTTTTTTATTACTAGTAAATTTTAACTTTTTTCAAGTATTATCTACTTGTGCTTCCTTTTTGTGAATTGTCTGCTTTGGTTCTTCCCTCATTTACTATTTTGATTCTTGTGTTTTCTTTTTTGTTTTTTCCCTAGTGGGATGATGGGCCTCATGTTTCCCATAATCCCACAGCCTCATCTAGATGTATTTACATGGTAATAGTTACAGTGTTCCCAAAAGCAGCAGACAGAAAGTCCCAACAACTAATTTTCAAGCCTATATTTGTGTTATATTGTTTATTGTTCCATTAGCCAAACAAATTGTGAAGGCAAGTTTGGATAGAGATATGGTTAAATGCACTTCCACTCACTAGAAGGAATTGCAAGGTCTTAAGGTGAAGAGTGTGATATTAAAAGGCATGAAGATTTGAGGTGTTTTGGGTTTTTATGAGTTTTGTATATTAGGTATATTAACTTTTATTTATCATTATTAATCATTATTTATTACAAATATTTAATAATTTTGGTGGTTTTTGACATAGAGCAGTTTTTTTACTTTTTCATAGTCAAATCTAGCTATCTTTTTCTTATAGGCCTTGTCTAAAAAATTGAATGATACGCACAATGAACTTAATGACATAAAACAGAAGGTCCAAGATACTAATTTGGAGGTTAACAAGCTGAAGAATATATTAAAATCTGAAGTATGTATATAGTTTTTCTTCTTTGCTTATGATAGTAGGAGGTTTTGCTCCAGTTATTGATCATAGGTACCAGCTGAATCAAGTCTTTCCTTAATACATAGCATATTTTTGTGTTGACAATGATGGGTTGTCTGTTTATTAACTGTATATGTAAATATCACTGTATATGTGACTGTGTATTTAGAATGTCACCAATATCCAGAAAGATAACTCAAGATTATGTCACTTTTAGTTTGCCACTCAGCATTCTAGATAAGTAGAATCCTGCTAATTCAATGAGGGAAAAAAGATTAAGAATCACTTATATTTGAAAAATGGTAGTTTTCAGTTTACAAACCTTTGACAAAAGAGGCTCTACCTGATTGTGTAGCAGATCAGAATTGATCACCTTGTTATGGGGCCATCTATTTCTTGGGACCTAAGAGTTTATAGCTCTGCTCTGTACTTCTCTGTTAGTAACAATTTGATGAGACACCTATAGCATACATCATATAATACCAAATAAATCTGGGTATATGTCTGGCAACCCTGGAATAGACAGCTTGACCAAGAAAGGATGTTAGGTAAGCCCATTTGGTAAAATATTATCTAAAATACTGTAGTTGGGAGAGGGAGGCAAGATGGCGGAGGAATAGGGGGAACTTGTTTCATGTAGTCCCTTGAATTTAGCTAGATAACTGTCAAAGCATTCTGAACATCTATGAATTCAACCTGAGATGTAAGAGAAGAATTACTGGAGTTCTACAAATAGAAAAGCAACCACTTTTTGTAAGGAAGAGGTGAGGAGAAGTGAATCTGAGAAGATGTAATATAGTATGATAAACAGTGGGGAGAGAGAGCCTCTATAAATTGGCTACTGGAAAGTGATACAGCCCGAGAGTGCAAAATCGGGACTTTTAGAAGTCTATCCCACTGAGAGATGTCCCTGCCTGAAAGGTGCTCAGGTGGCAAAGTGGGGCAGAATCCTATATGGGATAGTGTGGTCTCAGGATCCCTGGGGTCACAGAAAGAACAGGGGTGCCTGAGCTGGCAGAGTTCCCAAGCACTGGAGCAGGGAAACTGGCTATGGTCAGTGAGCCCAGGAGTGGGCTTATAGCTCAGTTTGCCATAAACCACAAACTGGCAGGTTTGGGTACTGACTGTCCATGCAGGGGCCCTGCAAGTGGCAGGCCTGTGGCAACCCTCCCTTCCACAGGAGGATTGTTGTGGGCACACACAGCAGGAGTGTGCAGAGTTTGGTGCTCTGAAAAGTGAAGATTGCTTTTCCTTGAGGGTTTAATGAAGAGAGGGGCTGCCTTTCAACTCCAGGGCTGGAGATTGGGGTACTGCCATTTTTATTTTCATCCTCTGAAGTAGCACAGAAAGCCTTCAGGGAATGAAAGCCCCATAGAAAAACCCAAAGCAGCTTACACTGAGCCTGGCCCCCTGGCAAAGGGTGGTACAACTCTGCCTGAGACAAAGACACCTGAAAATCAGCACAGCAAGCCCCTCCACAAGATGACCAGCTATAACATCAGGGGAATATCAGGTTTACCAAGCACACAGAACTGCAAAACTCCAGTGCTAGGGGAAAATAATATATAGAATTTGAGGGGTTTTTTTCTCATGAATCTTTTATCTTTCAATTTAAATTTTTTTCCCTTTTCAACTAGTTTCTTATTTTATCAACTCTTTGTTTCTAAGTCTTATTTTAACATTCATTTTTACATTTATATTTTATAGATATATTCATTTCTGTCTTTCATTGAATTAAATTATATATATGTTTTGCTTTCTTTACAATCTTGAGATTTAGTATCTTCTAACAAACAGACCACACAGGACAAAGTGGATCACCCTGTTTTGTCCACCTGGGATTTTATATTCTCTTTTTTCCCTTTTTCTTTTTTTCTTTCTTTTCTTTCTTTTTTGGATTCTGACCTCCTTGGATATGTCTAGTATGTATTTTGCTTGGGTTGTGGTTGATATTTTTTATTTTGCTCTCTTGTTCATCTATTCTTCTCTGGGCAAAATGACTAGGAGGAATTCAAAACAAAAGAAAGAACCAGAGGTAATACTATCTGCCACATATCTAACTGATATGATTATAAATAAAATGTCAGATCTGGAATTCAGGATAATTAATGATTATAAAGTCACTAGCTGGGTCTGAAAAAGCATGAAAGACACTAGAGAATCTCTTTGCACAGAAATAAAATCTAATCAGGCCAAAGTTAAAAATATTTTAACTGAGATGTAGTCTAAATTGGATGCTCTAACAACTAGGGTAAATGAGGTAGAAGAGAGAGTCACTGACATAGAAGACAAGATAATGGAAAGGAAGGAAGCTGAGGAAAAGAGAGAAAAACAACTAATGGACTGTGAAGGGAGGCTTAAAAAAAACAGCAATACCATAAAGTGAAGCAATATTAGCATTATTGGGGTCCCAGAGGAAGAAGAAACAGAGAGAGAGAGAGAGAAAGACAGAAGGTATAGTTAGCAAATCATAGCTGAGAACTTTCCTAATCTGGGGAAGGAAATAGGCATTCAAGTCCAAGAGATAGAAGGAATGCCCCCCAAAATCAATAAAAATAGATCAATACCCCAACATATAATAATGAAGCTTGCAAATTTCAGAGATAAAGAGAAAATCCTGAAAGCAGCTTGAGGGAAGAGCTCTTTAACCTGCAATGGTAGAAACAGTAGACTGACAGCAGCAGACCTGTCTACAGAGACCTGGCAGGCCAGAAAGGGCTGACATAATATATTCAGGGTAATAAATGAGAAAAACATGAAGAAAAGAATACTTTGTTCAGCCAAGCTATCATTCAAAATGGAAGGAGAGATAAAGAGCTATCAGGACAAACAGAAACAAAAAGAATTTGGGATCACTAAACTAGTCCTGCAAGAAATACTAAAGGGGATCCTGTAAGTGAAGAGAGAGCCCAAAAGTAACATAAACTAGAAAGAAACAGAAAATCTACAGAAACTGGGGATTTACAGGTAATACAATGGCAATAAATTCATATCTTTCAATAGTTACTCTGAATATAAATGGGCTGAATGCTCCAATCAAAAGACACAGGGTATCAGATTGGATAAAAAAGCAAGACCCATCCATATACTGTCTATGAGAGACTCATTTTAGACTTAAAGATATCTCCAGATTGAAAGTGAGGGAGTGGTGAACCATTTATCATGCCAAAGGACATCAAAATAAAGCTGAGGTAGTAATTCTCATATCAGACAAATTAGATTTAAATCAAAGACTGTGGTAAGGGATGAAGAGGGCTACTTCATCATACTTAAAGGGTCTATCCAACAAGAAGATATAACAATTATAAATATTTATGCTTCTAATTTGGAAGCAGGCAACCATAAATCAATTAGTAACCAAATTAAACACATTGATAATAATACAATAATAGTAGGGGACTTCAACACCCCACTCATAGCAATGAACAGATGATCTAAGTGGAAGATCAACAAAGAAACAAGGGCTTTGAATGAAACACCGGACCAGATGGACTTCACAGAGCATTTCATCCTAAAGCTGCAAAGTATACATTCTTCTGGAGTGCATATGGAACATTCTCCAGAATAGATCACATACTGGGTCACAAATCAGATCTCAACAGGTACCAAAAGATTGGGATTATTCCCTGCATATTTCCAGACCACAATGCTTTGAAACTTGAACTCGATCACAAGATGAAATTTGGAAGGAACTCAAACACTTGGAGTTTAAAGAGCATGCTACTAAAGAATGAATGGGTCAACCAGGAAATTAAAGAAGAACTTAAAAAAATTAATGGAAACAAATGAAAATGAAAATACAACTGTTCAAAACCTTTGGGATACAGCAAAGGTGGTCCTAAGAGGAAGTACATAGTAATACAAGTTTTTCTCAAGAAATTAGAAAAGTCTCAAATACATAAGCTAAGCTTACACCTAAAGGAGTTGGTGAAAGAACAGCAAATAAAACCTAAACCAAGCAAGAGAAGAGAAACAATAAAGATTAGAGCAGAAATCAATGAAATCAAAAGAGCAGTAGAACAGATCAATGAAACTAGAAACTGGTTCTTTAAAAGAATTAATAAGATCGATAACCCCCTAGCCAGACCTACCAAAAAGAAGAGAGAAAGGACCCAAATAAAATCATGAATGAAAGCGGAGAGATCATGACCAACACCAAGAAAATACAAACAATTTTAAGAACATATGAGCAACTATATGCCAAGAAATGAGGCAATTTGGAAGAAATGGACACATTCCTGGAAATATATATGAACTACCGAAACTGAAACAGGAAGAAATAGAAAACCTGAACAGACTGATAGCCAGTAAGGAAATTGAAGCAGTAATCAAAAATCTCCCAGCAAACAAGAGTCCAGGGCTGCAAGCCTTCCCAGGGGAATTCCACCAAACATTTAAAGAAGAACTAATACCTATTCTTCTGAAGCTGTTTCAAAAAATCAAAATGGAAGGAAAACTTTCATACTCATTCTGTGAGGCCAGCATTACCTTGATCCTAAAACCAGAGAAAGGCCCCACCAAAAAGGAGAATTACAGACCAACATCCCTGATGAACATGGATGCAAAAATTTTCACCAACTAGCCAATAGGCTCCAACAGTACATTAAAAGGATTATTCACTATGACGAAGTGGGATTTATTCCTGGGATGTAAAGTGGTTCAGTATTCACAAATTAATCAATGTGAATACATCACATTAATAAAAGAAAGGATAAGAATGATATCCTTTCAGTTGATGCAGAAAAAGCATTTGACAAAATACAGCATGCTCTCTTTCTGTTTGTTTTTTTTTTTAAAAATAATTTATTTTTTATTAACATATAATGTATTATTTGCCACAGGGTACACGTCTGAATCATCAGGCTTACACATTTCACAGCACTTACCATAGCATATACCCTCCCCAATGTCTGTAACCCAGCCTCCCTATCTCTAGCCCCCTACCACTTAGCCACCCTCAGTTTGTTTCGTGAGTTTAGGAGTCTCATGGTTTGTCTCCTTCCTGATCCTATCTTGTTTCATTTCCCTCCCTCACCACACCATGAACCCCCACCCTGCCTCTCCAATTCTTCATATCAGAGAGATCATATGATAATTGTCTTTCTCTGACTGACTTATTTTGCTTAGCATAATACCCTCTAGTTCCATCCACGTCATTGCAAATGGCAAGATTTTGTTTCTCTTGATGGCTGCATAGTATTCCATTGTATATATACCACATCTTCTTTATCCATTCATCTGTTGATGGACATCTAGGTTCTTTCCATAGTTTGGCTATTGTGGACATTGTACAGCATGCTTTCTTGATATAAACTTTCCACTATGTAGGAATAGAGGGAACATACCTCAATATCATAAAAGCCATCTAGGAAAAACCCACAGCAGATATCATTCTCAATGGGGAAAAACTGAGAGCTTGTCCCCTAAGGTCAGGAACACAGCAGGGATGTCCACTATCACCACTGCTATTCAACATAGTACTAGAAGTCGTAGCCTCAGCAATCAAACAACAAAAAGAAATAAAAGACATCTGAATTGGCAAAGAAGAAATCAAACTCTCACTCTTTGCAGATGATATGATACTTTATGTGAAAAATCCAAAAGACTCCACCCCAAAACTGCTAAGGATATAAAATCAATGCACAGAAATAAGAAGGAAGAATGAGAAATTAAGGAGTCGATCCCATTTACAATTGTACCCCAGATCCTGAGATATCTAGGAATAAATCTAACCAAAGATGCACAGAATCTGTACTCAGAATACTGTAGAATACTCATGAAAGAAATTAAGGAAGACACAAAGAAATGGAAAAATGTTTCACGCTCATGGATTGGAAGAACAAATATTGTGAAAATGTCTATGCTACCTAGAGCAATCTACACATTTAATGCAATCTCTATCAAAATATCATCACCTTTTTTCAAAGAAAGGGAACAAATAATCCTAAAATGTATATGGAACCAGAAGAGACTCTGAATAGCCTGAGGAATGTTGAGAAAGAAAACCAAAGCTGGCAGCATCACAATTCCAGACTTCAAGCTCTATTACAAAGCTGTAATCGTCAAGACAGTGTGGTACTGCTACAAAAACAAACACATAGATCAATGGAGCAGAATAGAGAGCCCGGAAATGGACCCTCAACACTATGGTCAATTAATCTTCGACAAAGCAGGAAAGAAAGTCCAATGGAAAAAAGACAGTCTCTTCAACAAATGGTGTTGGGAAAATTGGACAGCCACATGCAGAACAATGAAACTGGACCATTTCCTTACACCACACACAAATGGATGAAAGACCTCAATGTGAGACAGGAATCCATCAAAATCCTTGAGGAGAACACAAGCAGCAACCTCTTTGACCTCAGCTGCAGCAACTTCTTCCTAGAATCATCGCCAAAGACAAGGGAAGCAAGAACAAAAATGAACTTGGGGATTTCATCAAGATAAAAAGCTTTTGCAAAGGAAACAGTCAACAAAGACAACTGAAAGAATTGTGGGAAAAGATATTTGCAAATGACATATCAGATAAAGGGCTAGTATCTGAAATCTATAAAGAACTTATCAAACTCAACACCCAAAGAGCAAATAATCCAATCAAGAAATGGGCAGAAGATATGAACAGACATTTCTGCAAAGAGGACATCCAAATGGCCAACAGACACATGAAAAAGTGCTCAATATCACTTGTCATCAGGGAACTACAAATCAAAACCACAGTAAGATACCATCTCACACCAGTCAGAATGGCTAAAATTAGCAAGTCAGGAAACACAGATGTTGGCGAGGATGCAGAGAAAGGGGAACCCTCTTACACTGTTGGTGGGAATGCAAGCTGATACAGCCACTCTGGAAAACAGTGTGGAGGTTCCTCAAGAAGTTAAAAATAGAGCTACCCTACAACCCTGCAATTGGACTACTGGGTATTTACCCCAAAGATACAAATGCAGTGATCTGAAGGGGCACCTGCAGCATAGTGTTCATAGCAGCAATGTCCACAATACCCAAACTGTGGAAGGTGCCAAGATGTCCATTGACAGATGAATGGACAAAGAAGATATGGTATATATATGGAATAAATGAAATATTACTCAGCCATCAGAAAGGATGAATAGTTATATTTACATCGATGTGGATGGATATTATGCTGAGCAAAATAAGTCAGTCAGAGAAAGGCAATTATATGGTTTCACTCATATGTGGAATATAAGAAACAGCACAGAGGATCATAAGGGAAGGGAGGGAAGACTGAATGGAAAGTCATCAGAGAATGAGAAAAACCACGAGAGACTCTTAACTATAGGAAACAAACTGAAGTTTGCTGGAGGGGAGATGAGTGGGGAGATGGCGTAATTGCATGGTAGGCATTAAGGAGGGTATGTGATGTGATGAGCCCTGGGTATTATATGCAAATGATGAATAACTGAATTCTACATCTGAAACTAATTATATGCTATATGTTGGCTAATTGAATTTAAATTAAAAATAAAATACTGTAATTGGATTGATTACTATAATAGGTGTAGTGTTCCCTACATACCACTAAAACCATTAATAGGAACTTTCCACCCCAAAACTGTTTTCCTTGTTTTATGTAACATCTCATTTATTATCAGTCTGCGAACAATTCTTGAACATTTTCGGTGTATATAAGACTGTTTAAGAACTTGAGAGAGAAGAAATTCTGAGGACACCTAAACTGCAAGTAAGGCAGCAAGGCAAAGCAGGTGGTTTCCGACAAGTCTTGATTTTAAGGTGCCAGCAATATAATACCATAAACAGACAGAAGCTTCAATGTCAGTTAAGTCTGACCCCTCTTCTCACTAATAACATGGACTTATGTGGGCTGCTCAACCTCTCTGAGTCTCAGTGGCTGTAATTGGAAAGAAGGCCCAAATAAGTAAGATAGACCTAACACAGTGAACCATTTAAGTATAACCTGGAAGAAGGTAGAATATAAATAAATGAATATCTGAACATTTAATGTACTAAGCTTTCAGTCAATGTTAGACACTTCTCCTTTTCTTCCTAGCCTGTCACATTACCTGAAATTGCATCATTAGGGACTGGGTCTTTTAGATTGTGGAATTGTATTTTCAGACATCACACATCAGGCTGCTCTCAGCTAGTGCCATCCTAGTATGAGGGTTTTTGGTTCGTTTGTTTGTTTGTTTGTTTTCAGGAGAAGAATGCATTTTTTTAAATTATGTTCAGTTAGCCAACATATAGTACATCATTAGTTTTGTTTTTTTAAATACATTTTTTATTATTATGTTCAGTTAGCCAGCACAGAGTACATTAGTTTTTGATGTAGTTTTGATGTAGTGTTCAATGATTCATTAGTTGCATGTAACACCCAGTGCTTATCACAACACGTGCCCTCCTTAATACCCATTACTGGGCTACCCCATCCCCTCACCTCCCTCCTTTCTGCAACCCTCAGTTTATTTCCCAGAGTCTAGAGTCTCTCTTTGTTTATCTCCCTCTCTGATTTCTTCTCACTCAGTTTTCCCTCCCTTCCCCTATGGTCCTCTGTGCTATTCCTTATGTTCCACATATGAGTGTAACCATATGATAATTATCTTTCTCTGCTTGACTTATTTCACTTAGCATAATCCCCTCTATTTCCATCCATGTCAAAGCAAATGATAGGTATTCATCCTTTCTGATGCCTGAGTAATATTCTCTTGTATATATGAACCACATCTTTATCCATTCATCTGTTGAAGGACATATTGGCTCTTTCCATAGTTTGGTTATTATGGACATTGCTGCTATGGACGTTGGGGTACAGGTGTCCCTTCTTTATCCATTCATCTGTTGATGGACATATTTTATCCATTCATCTGTTGAAGGACATATTGGCTTCTTCCATAGTTTGGCTATTATGGACATTGCTCCTACGGACGTTGGGGTACAGGTGTCCCTTCCTTTCACTACATCTATATCTTTGGGGTAAATACCTAGAAGTGCAATTTCTGGGTCGTAGGGTAGCTCTATTTTTTAACATCTTGAGGCTAGTATGAGGTTTTTCTTTTTTTTTTTTTTTAAGATTTATTTATTTACTTATTTGACAGAGAGAGAGAGAGAGAGATACAAGTAGGCAGAGAGAGAGGGAGAGGCAGGCTCCCCGCTGAGCAGAGAGCCCGATGCGGGGCTCGATCCCAGGACCCTGAGATCATGACCTGAGCTGAAGGCAGAGGCTTTAACCCACTGAGCCACCCGGGTGCCCCCAAAGTATTGTTATTTTATTTTATTACTTATTTCAAAAAGATTTTATTATTTATTTGATAAATGGAGAGAGATCACAAGTAGGCAGAGAGGCAGGCAGAGAGAGAGGGGGAAGCAGGCTCCCCGCTGAGCAGAGCCCGATGCGGGGCTCGATCCCAGGACCCTGAGATCATGACCTGAGCTGAAGGCAGAGGCTTTAACCCACTGAGCCACCCAGGTGCCCCTTATGAGGTTTTTCTTAAAGAGATTCATTTCACACAAAGCTGGGTGAATCCAGGCAGTCCCTTGAGAGAACAAACCATAGGTCCATTAAGAATTGTTGAATACTTGATTCATTCACTCATTCATTCAGCATGTAGTATGCTAGGTGCTGAGGTGCCGGACATGACAAACAGGAAACAGAATGGCACCCCAGGCAGTGGGGACAACATCAGCAAAGATGTAAGGGGGGGAAAGTGGGTTCTATAGCTTGAGGGAAGTGTGTAGGTGGGTAATAATACAGGGGAAGAAGCACTTGTTTGAACTCTTGTTTTTAGGAATCTTTCATTACAACATGAGCACAGAAGTTAGAATTGCATTTTAGAAAGATCGTTCTGGCAATGTTGGCAAGAATAAATCAGAAGGGTAACAAAATCAGAAAGAGGGAGATCATTTAGCAGAGGCTGTATCCATAATTCAGTCAGATAGCACAAAGGATTCCAGCTGAGGCAGCCCCAGCTTTGCTGTGGGGGAGTATTGTAATGAGCCCAGTCATAGATCAGAGGGAGCTGAGGGGTACAGGGATGGGGGTAGCACCAGAAAGAGTTAAACAGATCCTGAAAGAGGAAATTGGAGAATACCAAGGAATAGTTTCACTTTCTTTCAAATGTTGCCTGTGTTGGGCCCCACACTGCTCTGGCTGCTTTGAGTGAATACAAAAAAGGGAAAATATGGTCTCAGGTGGCCCAGAGGGAGGTCCATTAGGTATTTGGTGGCCAGAAGTGACATTTATAATACTTATCATTTTTACTGCTTAAACTTAAACTTTGAACTATGTGACCTGGGAGTCACAAAACTACATTTAATAAAAAAGATAGTTCATATTTTAGTCTGAAAACTAAATGTAATATTTAAAAAATGGTTTCTATCTTCAGGGAATTCAAAATGTTAATGGGGAGACTGGGCATCCACAGCCAACAATGTAAAGCAATGAGGCAGTGTTAAGAGTTAGTGAGTACTACAGAAAGTCAGAGGGTGAAGATTGATGGAGGTAACATTTAGTTTATGTATATTGTACTCTGTACCTCCGAGGTACACACTGTATACACAGCTGTTATTTTTAGTACAATAATGGAAAACACATCAGATTTCTAGTGGCATTCAGAATATCTGAATCTTGAAAGCCAATGCAATAATATAGTATGTTAACTTGTTAACTAACAGACTTGGCAAAGATCTTTTACATTAGTTATAGGTAACCAAACCACAAGGTGGAGATATTAACTGAATTTCAACCAGGCTTGTGATTAATCATATTGGTGAAAACTTAAATCTGACTTGCAAGCCTTATTACAATGAAACATTGCTTATTACGATTTGGTCATTTTATGATTCTGATAGAGATATTCAGTGTTTATTAACAGGCAGGAGAGAAAGAGAGAAAAGGATGTAATACCATTTTAATTAATTACCAAAATTATAAGTGATACTTTAAGGAGTTGGCCAAACCATATTACTAAAATATGTTTTTAAAAATAGCATCATGGGGCACCTGGGTGGCCCAGTGGGTTAAAGCCTCTGCCTTTGGCTCAGGTCATGATCTCAGGGTCCTGGGATCGAGCCCCACATCAGGCTCTCTGCTCAGCAGGGAGCCTGCTTCCCCCTTTCTCTCTGCCTGCCTCTCTGCCTACTGTGATCTCTCTTTCTGTCAAATAAATAAATAAAAATCTTAAAAAAAAATAGCATCATAATGATTACTCAATATGGTATGTCATTTGTGGAGCTGATTGTTCTTCTTTAGAAATAAGATCCTGTTGGGGTACCATGGTGGCTCAATTCGGTTAGATGACCAACTCTTGATTTCCACTAAGGTCATGATCCTAGGGTCCTGAGATCAAGTCCTGAGTTAAAACTTGAGATTCTCTCTCTCCCTTTCCCTCTACCCCTTCCCCCCCCACTCTCTCTCTCTCAAATAAATAAAATCTTAAAAAAGAGAGAGAGAAATAAGATCCCACTGTAGTCAATCAAGAGATAGACCTCTTAAAGTTTTAAAATGTGGCTCTATATCAAATGCCCATTACGACTGTATATTTATGAACAATGTTTATTGTTATAGGTTTGGTATTTTACTTCTTAGTAATTTTAGGCAAGTTATTAGAATGGTGAACAAAAGTGAATCATAGAATAGTCCATGATGGAGAAAATTGAGGTTTGGGTTTGGAATGGCAGGAGTTGACAGGAAATGTGCCAAACCAACAGAATTATCGGAACCTGATGCCTGAGATTTATAAACAGTCAGAAGTTCTGTGGCCAGTACAACCCAGAAAAGCAGTCAAGAACAAGGGAATACACAGATACAAAAGGTTAGGCCAAGGCAGAGACTCAAAAAACAAGACCAACAAGTAGTAAGTAAATAGATATATAGGGAAAGGAGACAATGAAGGATTTTGTTTGAACAAAAGCAAATAAATATAAGAACATATTCATCCAAGTTCTGAAGATAAGAGTAAACAGCTTAACTTTACTAGATGGATGAGTGTGACTCAGGAGCCAGAGCAGATCCTGGTCCTTTTTTTAATTATAGAATGTCTGACATTCTAAATTGAGTATGGATAGGATTCCTTAAGGTTATGTTATAAATGATCCTGTAGCAAATGAATTTCCAATGACATGGCAAATGTTTAATTTGCATCATATGTTGACTATTTTACATCTTTTGAAGTAATACCTAAGATTTGCTTTTTAGGAATCTGAGAACCGGCAAATGATGGACCAACTCCGAAAAGCCAATGAAGATGCTGAAAACTGGGAAAATAAGGCCCGTCAAGCAGAGGCAGATAACAATACCCTCAAATTAGAACTTATCACTGCTGAGGCAGAGGCTAACAGATTAAAAGAAAAAGTAGATTCTCTCAACAGAGAGGTCGAGCAGGTAAGTTTGGGGAAATATACTTGTGGGACATTCTACATCATTGTTAAGAGAGTTTTGTTTGGCATTCCATAAATATATAATAAACATTTAAATTATTTAAATATACTGTGAATTGTAGACTAACTGTTCTCCTATATCCGCTCTGGTTCTGCTTTAATCTGTTAACTGCCCTACAACTGGAATAATCTAGCATTTTTAAAAATTAGGAATTATTTCAAACATACTAAGAAAGTTAAAAAAGGTAATATAAATAACATATATACTCATCTTCCCAGTTGAATGATGCTAACATTTTTCCAAATTGCTTCAAGACTCTTTCTTTTGGGTGAGAGGAAATTTTTGGAGATGATAGATATGTTTATGGTAAAGATTGTGATGATGGTTTCACAGGTTTATACTTATCTCCAAACTCATCAAGTTGATACATCAATTATGTATGGTTTTTTTATATCAATCATACCTCAATAAAGTGCTTTTTTAAGAAAAAAAAAAAAAAGACTCTTTCTTTTGTAAAAAAACCAAAATATTACAGATACAGCTCTTTATCCTTTCACTACCTCCCTCCCTAATGGTAGGCATGGATAATTTTCGTGTCAGTTGTGTAAATCTTTTGTATGTGTCTATACTTTTTCTGCATATTTATTACCCATACATTATGTATAGTGTTGTTTTGTGTGGTTTAAGTTTTTAAGTGATTCTCTAGATATCCATTTGCAGTTTGCCTTTTTTGCTCCATTTTATAATTTTGAAATTTATCCATTTTGTTACCGACAGTATATATCCAAACAGTTGTATCTGTAGTCACTGTATATTTTATTTTTAAAATTTATTCCCATATTAAAGGAAATTTAATAGTCTTCACATTTTCTATAATAAAATGCTACAGCAAACATTCTTTTACATTTCTCCTTGGGTATATATTTCTCTGGGTTAATGCCCAGAAGTGGAATACCTAGATCCAAGATATGGGCAGTTTTAACTCTTCTCAGTATTGTCACAAGTGCTCTCCCAAAGTTTTACCCTTTCACTGGAAATCATGGAATTGTTATTAATCAATACTTGATGTGTTCAGATTTTTTGTTTTTTTCTATACATTCTGTCTTCTGTTTCCTTGGTTACAAATGAAATCAGGGATCTTTTCATCTTTCTTGGCCATTCAGAATTCCTTCTCTATAAATTTTCTCTTGATTCTCTCTTGAATGCATTTTTGTAAACTTTTGCTCATTTTTCTATTGAGTTATTTATCTTTTTCATATTGATTTAAAAGAATTACCTATATATTCTTATAATATTCCTTTTAAAAATACTATAGTTATCCTCTCTTTGTGGCTTGTTTTTTCACTGTGCTTGCAATATAAACAGAAATTTTAAAATCTGATGCTGTCAGAATTATTATTGGTCTTTTCCCATATGGTTTATGTTTTTATGTCTTCTCTAAGATATCCTTTACTATCCCAAGACCAGAAAGATATTTTCTTATATTTTAAAAGTTCTTCTAAAATTCTAAAAATATGTGAAACTTTGCCCTTCACATTTAGATCTTTGATCCGCTTGAGATCGAATTGTGTATGGTTTGAAATAGAGATGTAATTTTTGTTTTTATGGATAGATATCCACCATTCTTTCTTCACTGAATTGTAAGTCTACTTTGTCCACTTTGTTTCCATTTGTTTTGCTCCATTGGTCATTTTATCTGTTTGCCAACAATAAATCCTTGGAGCTTCTATAGTTTTATGTTAAGTCTTAATATCTGATATTAATGTTCCCCCAGTTTTTTAAAAAGATTTTATTTATTTATTCATGAGAGATGGAGAGAGAGGCAGAGGCAGAGGGAGAAGCAGGCTGCTCCCTAAGAAACAGGGAGCCCAATGCGGGACTCAGTCCCAGGATCCCAGATCATGACCTGAGCCGAAGGTAGATGATTAACTATCTGAGTCACCCAGGCGCCCCCCACTGAAATTTTTTAAAAAGATTTTACTTACTTACTTACTTATTTATTTATTTATTTATTTATTTATTTATTTATTTGAGAGAGAGAGAGCAAGCATGAGTGGGGTTGGGGGAAAGGCAGAGGGAGAAGCAGACTCCCCACAGAGCAGGGAGCCCAGAGCAGGGCTCCATCCTTGCACCTTGAGATCATGACCTGAGCTGAAGGCAGACACTTAACCGACTAAGCCACCCAGGCTTCCCTATACCACATCTTCTTTATCCATTCATCAGCCAGAGGAAATGTGGGCTATTTACATAATTTGGCTATTATAGATAATGCTGCTATAAACATTGGGTGCATGTATCCCTTTGAATTAGTATTTTTGTATTCTTTGGGTAAATACCTAGTAGTGCAATTACTGGATCTCAGGGTAGCTCTATTTTTAACTTTTTGAGGAAACTCTGTACTGTTTTCCAGAGTGACTGCATCAACTTGCATTCCCACCAACAGTAGAAGAGGTTTCTCTGCTTCTTGGCCAACACTTGTTGTTTCTTGTATCGTTTCTAGACATTTTGACAGGTTCGAGGTTATATCTCATTGTAATTTTGATTTGTATTTCTCTGATCATGAGTAATGTTAACCATCTTTTCATGTGTTTGTTGGCCATCATCATGGTCATCTTCGGAAAAATGTCTATTCATGTCTTCTGCTTCTTTTTAATTGGATTATTTATTTTTGGGGTGTTGAGTTTTATAAGTTCTTTATATATTTTGGATACTAATCCTTTATTGTTAATGTCATTTGAAAATATCCTCTCCCATTCTATAGGTTGCCTTTTTAGTTTTGTTGATTGCTTCCCTTCCTGTGCTTTTTATTTTGATAAAGTTCCAATAGTTTATTTTTTGCTTTTGTTTCCCTTGCCTCAAGACCTATCTAGAAAGAAATTGCTATGGCCAGTGGCAAAGAGGTTGCTGCCTGTGTTCTCCTCTAGGGTTTTTATGGTTTCAGGTCTCATATTTAGGTCTTAAATCCATTTTGAATTTATTTTTATGTTTGATGGAAGAGAATGTCCCAGTTTCTTTTGCATGTTGCCGTCCACTTTTCCCAACACCATTTGTTGAAGAGACTGTCTTTTTCCATTGGATATTCTTTCCTTCTTTGTTGAATATTAACTGACCACATAGCCGTGGTTAATTTCTGGGTTTTCTATTTTGTTCTCTTGATTTTTCTATTTTTGTGCCAGTACCTTCCTGTTTTTTGGTTTTTGTTATTTTTTTGTACCTTCCTGTTTTGATCACTACAGCTTTGTAGTATAACTTGAAAGCTGGAATTGTGATGCCTCCAGCTTAGATTTTCTTTTTCAACATTCCTCTGGCTACTCAGGGCCTTTTGTGGTTCTGTACTAATTTTAGGATTGTTCTAGCTCTCTGAAAAATGCTGATGGTATTTTGATAGGGATTGCATTAAATGCATAGATTGCTTTGGGTAATATAGACATTTTAACAATATTTGTTATTCCAATCCATAAGCATGGGATGTCTTTCCATTTCTTTCTGTTATCTTTATTTTCATTAGTGTTTCATAGTTGTCAGAGTACAGGCCTTTCACCTCTTTGGTTAGGTTTATTCCTAGGTATCTTATGAGTTTTGGTGCATTTGTAAATGAGATTGATTCCTTAATTTTTCTTTCTGCTGCTTCATAGTTTGTGTATAGAAATACAACAGATTTATGTATGTTGATTTTGTTTCCTGTGACCTTACTGAATTCGTGTATCAGTTCTAGCAGTTTTTTTCCGCTTTTTTGAATTTAAATTCAATTAGCCAAGGTATAGTACAGCTTTAGTTTTTGATACAGCGTTCGGTGATTTGTTAGTTCAGTATAGCTCATCATATCATGTGCTCTCTTTAATGCCCATACTCTCTATATATACTCTATATAGAGTATCATGTCATCTGCAGACAGTGAAAGTTTGACTTCTTCCTTGCCAATTTGGATGTTTTTAATTTCTTTTTGTTGTTTGATTGCTGTGGCTAGTACTTCCAGTATTATGTTAAATAACAGTGGTATGAGTGGACATCCTTGTCTTTTTTCTTGACCATGGAGGAAAAGCTCTTGGCTTTTCCCCATTGAAGATATTAGCTGTTTTGTTTTGTTTTGTTTTTGTTTTTTGTATAAGGCTTTTATTATGCTGAGGTATGTTCTATCTAAACCTACTTTGTTGAGGGTTTTTTTTTTTATCATGAATGGATGTTGTACTTTGTAAAATGCTTTTTCTGCATCTATTGAAGTGATCATATGGTTCTTATCCTTTCTTTTATTGCTGTGGTGTAACACACTGATTGATTTGCAAATATTGAATCTCCCTGGCAACCCAAGAATAAATCCCACTTGATTGTGGTGAATGATTTTTTAAATAAGTTATTGGATTCAGTATTTGCTAGTATTTTATTGTAAATTTTTGTATCCATGCTCATCAGGGATACTGGCCTGTAGTTCTCTCTCTTTTTAAAAGTTTTTAATTTATTTATTTTTATTTTTTTTAATTTACTTTTTTAGTAATCTCTACACAATGTGGGACTTGAATTCATGACCCTGAGAACAAGAGTCTCTCACTCCACTGACTGAACCAAACACTCCTATACTTCTGTGTTTTAGTGGAGTCTTTATCTGGGTTTGGTATTAGGGTACTGCTGGCCTCACAGAATGAATTTGGAAGGTTTTTTTTCCTTTTTCTTTCTTTCTTTCTTTCTTTCTTTCTTTCTTTCTTTCTTTCTTTCTTTCTTTCTTTCTTTCTTTCTCTTTTTTGAATAGTTTGAGAAGAATAGGTATTAACTCTTTAATTGTTTGGTAGAATTCACCTGTGAAGTCATCTGGCCCTGCACTTTTGTTGGGGGTTTTTTGATTACAGATCCAATTTCTTTGCTGTTTTTTGGTCTGTTCAAGTTTTCTATTTTTTCATACTTCAGTTTTGGTAGTTTATATGTTTCTAGGAATTTATTATTTCTTCCAGGTTGTCCAATTTGTTGGCATATATTTTTCATTATATTTTCTTATAATTGTATTTCTATGGTGTTGATTGCTATTTCTCCTCTCTCATTTGTGATTTTATTTATTTGGGTCCTTTATCTTTTTGATAAGTCTGGCCAGAATTTTATCAATTTTATTAATTTTTTCAAAGAACTGGCCCATGATTACATTAATCTGTTCTATTGTTTTCTTTTTCTAGCTCCTTTAGGTGTAAGGTTAGGTTGTGTATTTGAGATTTTTCTTGCTTCTTGAGGTAGGCCTGTATTGCTGTATACTTCCCTCATGGACTGCTTTTGCTGTATCCCAAAGGTTTTGGACTATTGTGTTTTCATTTTCGTTTGCATTTATTTTTAAATTTTCTTTGATTTCATGGTTAACCCATTAGTTGTTTAGTAGCATATTGTTTAACATCTATGTATATGTGGTTTTTCCAAATTTTTTCTTGTGATTGACTTCTAGTTTCATAGTGTTTTGGTCAGAAAAGGTGCATGGTATGGTTTCAATCTTTTGTATTTGTTGAGGCCTATTTTATGACCTAATCCGTGATCTGTTCTGGAGACTGTTCCATTTGCACTTGAAAAGAATATATATTCTGCTGCTTTAGGATGAAATGCTCTCAATATATCTGTTAAGTCCATGTGGTCCAGTGTGTCATTTAAAGCCATTGTCCTTGTTTATTTTCTGTTTAGGTGATCTGTCCATTGATGAAAGTGGGGTGTTAAAGTCCTTTACTGTTATTGTGTTATTAACAATTAAATCCTTTATGTTTGTTATTAATTGTTTTATATATTTGGGTGCTCTCATGTTGGGTGTATAAATATTTACACTATTATATTTTCTTATTAGATTGTCCCCTATATGGTTACATAATGCCTTCCTATGTTTCTTTTTACAGTCTTTGTTTTAAAGTCTAGTTTGTCTAATATAAGTATTACTACTCCATCTTTCTTTTGACATTCATTTGCATGATAAATGTTTCTCCATTCCCTCATTTTTTTCTCTGCAGGTGTCTTTAGGTCTAAAATGAGTCTCTTGTGGGTAGTATATAGATAGGTCTTGATATTTTATCCATTCTGACATCCCATGTCTTTTGATTGGAATGCTTCATCCATTTACATTCAAAATAATTATGATCACTGAGGTTATTTTAAAAATTTCCAATGTATAGGGGAATTGAGGTTATTTTGTTTGATTTCTAGTTTTGTTGTACATTATGATGAAATAAAATGGCTTATATGATATTCATTCTTTGGTATCTGTTAAAACTTGCTTAGTGGTAGAGTACACAATTAATATTTCATAATACTCTGAATGAGCCTGAAAATCATGTGTATAAACTTATTTTGGGGGAATGTATATATGTTGTATAGGTTTATATACACATGTGATTAGACTTGTTAATAGTGTCATTCACTTCTTACAAATCCTTACCAAGTTTGTATTTTTTAAAATATATTTTATTTATTTTTAAAATTTTATTTTATTTTTTCAGTGTTCCAAGATTCATTGTTTATGCACCACACCCAGTGCTTCGTGGAATACAGGCCCTCCTTAATACCCACCACCAGGCTCACCCATACCCTGACCCCCTCCCTTCCAAAACCCTCAATTTGTTTCTCAGAGTCCATAATCTCTCAAGGTTCATCTCTCCCTCCAATGTCCCCCAATTCACTTTTCCTTTCCTTCTCCTAATGTCCGAGTTTGTATTCTTGATCTTTCAGTTACTGAAAGAAAAGTGTTAAGATCTTCCTGTAATTGTGCATTTGTCTATTTTTTTCTGAATGAAAACTGTTTTTGCTGTATTTTTAAGATTGCTATTTGTTCAGCATTTTATCTATTTATGATAAAAATGTAAATGTGTAGTGAGTCACCAGAATAACACTGTCTGCTTAAAATTGTGTTTTATATATTAATATAGCTATCTATTTTGTTTATTGTTCACACATGGCTGGATATCTAATTTCTTTTTTTTTTTTAAGATTTTGTTTATTTTTTTTTGGACAGAAAGAAAGAGCAGAAGTAGGGGGAGTAAAAGAGGGAGAAGTAGGCTCCTGCTGAGCAGGGAGTCAGATGTGGGGCTCAATCTCAGGACCCTGGGATTATGCATGACCTGAGCTGAAGGCAGATGCTTAACAATTAAGCCACCCAGGCGCCCCTGGATATCTGATTTCTAATCAACTTAGAAGTAGGGGTGCCTGGATGGCTCAGTTGGTTAAGCATCTGTCTTCAGCTCAGGTCATGATCTCAGAGCTTCCTTCTCAGCAGAGAATCTGCTGCTCCCTCTCCCTCTACCCTCCCCACCGTTCATGCTTTCTCTAGCTTGCTTTCTCTCTCAAATAAATAAATAAAATTTTTGTAAAAAACTATATTCAAGTATAATTTACATGCAATAAAAACAATTTAAACTGTGATATGATGGTTTTTGACAAATGAATACATTTTCACAGTCATCACTATAATCAAGTCATAGAACATTCCTTTACTTCCCTAATGTTCCTTCAAGCACTTTTGCAGTCATTCCATCCGAAGCTGTAGGCAACTACTGATTTGCTTTCTATCCCTACTATTCGTTTGCTTTCTCTAGAATTTCATATACATGAAATCAGACAGTAAGTATTCATTTGCATCTTGACTTTTCTCACTTAGCA